>JANRMT010062837.1:73007500-73029714 GCA_026402145.1 Polypterus bichir lapradei | reverse complement strand
CTTTGGGCTGCGGCTGCTGCTGAGCCTGTATGGGCGTTTCTTCCACTACACCTGGAATTTCTGTCAGAAGTAGGTTATCAAGCACCTGGAACACTTCTGGTTGACTTATAAAAGAAGCCAGCAGACACTACTCTGAGAGCCAGATTCGGGAGGCGGGAGATAAAGAGTGACCGGAGGAGTGCAGGAGGAAAAAGAGAAAGAGAGAGAAGAAGGGAATTGGGTTGTGTATTGTGCTTGTGACTGTGTTGTACCAGTGGGAAACGGGTGAAGGCGTTTCCCACGAAAGAGAAAAAATAAAAAATAAAATGTGTGCTTGTACTTGTGCCTTCTGTGTCTGTCTGTGTCGGGGATGACTTCACAACTGCAAAAACAATTTAAAAAAACTATAATTGAGAGCTGAAAAATGAGCTGTGAAAAAAGTTACATGATGGAGAAACGTTTTTCAGTTTTGAATTCAGCATCCAAAGATATATAAAAATCACAGGAAATAATTGAAAAAATGCAGTACTTGCATACAATAAATGTAAATAATACTGTAAGCAAAGAACACTTCTACACATAAACAATTCAACTAAATTTGAATAGATCTTAAACAACATATCTTTAGGAAAAGAATCCACCCTTAAGCATCCAGAGCTAGGACAATCCTAATTAATGGACTACCTTCCCCTTCCTGCTCCTCATAAAAGCAAAAACAATCCTGAAGCAAACCAGCTATCTCTGTGGAGCTCATTTTGCCTATTGGAAAAAAAAATGACTTTGAAGTATCAACAAACAAAATACTTCAAGCAAGTTACTATTCTTTCTTCTTTTCCTCTTACTTGAAATTCATGCTTAAAAAGTATTCCTCCTTACTGAAAAAAAGACTTTGATGTTGAAATTAAACTGTTAATGAATCTAAGAAGATGTAATCTGAAATATAAGCCCTTGGATGATTTCCTTTCATTGAAGAATTATGGAAGTTTGTCAGTGTCTTAACTTATAAAATTCTATATTTAGCTTTAACTTGAGGTCTTCATGCTGAAAATGTAAAAGACCTTAGTGTTAAATGAAGTAAATTTAGAAAACAGAAATATACTGTATTCCATATATAGTATGATCAGGTGTTTGCAATGACTTTCACAAAGTTAATAGAGTAATGTCTTAAAAATCACAGTTTAAAAAAAAAACACATTTAATCATTTTGTCATGTTCACAGTCATAGAGGACAGACCCTGTCCTAGTATGACTAGGCACAAGTCGAAAAAGCAATAGAGACAGCACCAGATATATAAAATCTGTAAAATGAATATAAAAGTGGATAATGAAATTTATTTACTCTACAAGTAAACATTAAGAAAAACAGAATAAAAAAAGAAATACTCCAGAAGAGTGATCACAATTGTTGTGAGTATGCACAGTCTACCCATGTTAGCGTGTCTGATGCGACAAGCTTTGTATACAGTACCTAGATTTGGGAATATTCTGCCATTCTTCTCTGCAGATCCTCCCAAGCTTTGTCAGGTAAAATGGAGACCCTCAGTGGACTGCTATTTTCAGGTCTCTCCAGAAATGCTTAATTGGATTCAAGTCGAGGCTTTAGCTGAGCAACTCAGTGACATCCCCAGAGTTGTCCCTAAGCCTGTTGTCTTTTCTTTGCATTTAGGGTTATTGTCCTGTTGGAAGGCGAGCCTTTGGCCCAATCTGAGGTACAGAGCACTGTTTCATGAAAGATATCTTTATACTTTACTCTGTTCTGCTTTCCCTCAACCCTGTCTGTCTGAAAAATAACCCCACAGCATGATGCTGCAACCATCATGCTTCACTGCTCGAATGGTCTTGTATAGGTTATAACTGACCCTTCCAGTCAGAGGACTTTATATTCAAGGTGCTGACAGAAAGTGACATGTCATTGTGGTCCAACGTCCGGCAGAGATGGAGCTCCAAATCAGACATGAAAGGCTATAAAATATCATTATGCACTATTTTTGTTAATTAAATGGGGTGACCAGGTTGGTGCCAAACATTCGTCAGGATCTACAGCACGACCACAACAGATACTTTATGAAAATTTGTTTAACTTTGTTCATCATAAAAGCTGAGCATATGTCTAAAACAAAGCGTAATATACTATAAATACCAAATATAGCACTTTATCACTCATGCATATTAAAACACAGATCTACAGTAAATGACTCAATTACTATGATGTTGTGATAAATATCTATTCATTTTTGTAACACTCTTGTAGGTGTAGGTGAGTGTCCCTTGATGTGTCCTCAAAATCCTTTATTATAAAAATAGGTTGAAAATTTGCTGTGGAGTTATAATTACAAAAAGCTGTTTTTGTCTTCTACATTTACTTTTCTACAAGACATCAATAAAAGATGTGAAAAAGCACCTGGTCTTGTTTAAAATTTTAATAATAAGATTAAGAAGAAAGCTTGAAAATGCAGCATAACACTCCATAAATCCCAAATATGGCATGCATATCACTGAAGCATATTAAATATTGAGCCAAATTACTCCATTATTATGATTGCATTATATCTACACATTCTTGTAGAATTCTTACCAAATGAGTGTTATGGCCTGCAGGGGGCACTCCAGCCACCCTTACCCTACACTGACAGACACAAGAACAAGTTGATAGCAAACCACAGGCTTTATTTGGTGGGAAACACTTTTTTTTATTTCCCACCTGCTGTTCACTCCATTGACTCTTCGCAGAGTCAATTGAGGCTCTGATCGTGGCGCTCGAGAGACTGAGCGAGGAGTCTGTGTCTGGGCTTGCGAGTGTCTTGGATAAAAACCAAGATCCAGGCCTTTAATGACCTCTTGGGCACAGCCATCAGCAGTGTGTCTGTTTGCGGAGAGAGTGTTGACCTTGTTGAGAGGTTTACTTACCTTGGCAGTGACATTCATGTCTCTGGTGACTCTTCCTGTGAAGTCAGTAGACGGATTGGGAAAGCATGAGGGGTCATGGGGTCACTGGAAAGGGGTGCGTGGCGCTCCCGATATCTATGCAAAAGGATGAAGGTCCAAGTCTTTAGAGTCCTGGTGCTTCCTGTCTTGCTGTATGGTTGCGAGACATGGACGCTATCCAGTGACCTGAGACGAAGACTGGACTCCTTTGGTACTGCGTCTCTCCAGAAAATCCTTGGGTACCATTGGTTTGACTTTGTGTCGAATGAGCGGTTGCTAATGGAGTCCCGAATGAGGCACATTATCTGCATTGTCTGGGAACACCAGTTACGACACTACGGCCATGTGATGTATTTCCACGAGGATGATCCGGCTCATAAGATCCTCATTGTTGGGGACTCGAGAGGCTGGATCAGGCCAAGGGGTTGCCCATGTAACACCTGGCTGTGGCAGACAGAGGGTCATTTCTGGAGGGTTTGACTGGACTGCGTGTCTGCCTGGGTGGATGCAAACCGGGATCCCGAGTTGTTTCGTCGTGTAGTGGGTGTGGCAACACACTGTATCAGTGCATGCTCCCCAACTTGACTTGACTTGTGCACAGTACAGAAAGTACCAATAATAAAATAAATACAGCACCTTGTCTTCTTCTTCCTCTGTCTTGTCTTGTCTGTCTCTCTCTCTCTCTCCTTCCACCTCCACTCTTTCACCAGCAAGTTTCACCTCTCAACTATGCCTCAAAGGGTAGTGGCAGTGAGTTCCTTTTATGCCACTCGCGGGGGCACTTCCAGTAGCCCATTAGCACGATCTGGAAATACTTCCGGGAGAGATGGAAGCCCAACGTAGTAGGGGTCTGCAGCCCCTGACGCACCTCCAACTCCAATGGAGCCCAGCTGCTGCTGCAACCCAGGGGAGCTACCATCTATCACTCCAGGGGAGGTAATGCCCTGAGCACGCACTCTCCCCCAGTCCTTCCACTATAGACAGTGTGTGTGTGTTTGTGTGTGTGTACAGCTGAGTGTGGTATGATGCCTTGATGCTTTATCAGAAAAAGCAGGTTTAAAAAATTCACAGACTTCTGTTTTTATGAAAATGTAACTTTTTTGTCCAGATGCACTTTTTGGCATGAATGAGACGAACCTCAAAACTGAAGTTACCAGTTAATCAGTCATGGCAAACATTCCTGTTACTGTGCTTGGTGAATAAACATAATGATGGCATGGCTCAAACACTCACCTCAATGACGTTGCTAACCCCAGCATTTATCAGAAGCAGCGCGGGGAGTTCCCATCGCCTTCTAAGATATCAGCACATTTGGACATTAAAGTGCAACCTGTTCTGTTACAATCCGCACTAACACAAAAGACGTGGCACATGCTGTTCCTTTATATTTGGTGGGTAAGGAGTACCTAACACGTTTCTCTCATTTGGTTTAACCCCATCTTAGTATTTGTAAAAGAATTCAATTTTTTGACATTTTATTATTTTGCCTTTAACATTTTCTTTATTTTTTTTTATTTGTGTTGTGTTGATGCTTATTCCCTGTTAGGCTTTTTGAGATATTAAATGCCTTTAAAGCAAAGACCAGCACTGGACACTGATGAGGAAGACTAACACACACATACATAAAACACACACGCATACAATGTACTTTTTTTAAACAAATTGTTTATGACTACTAGGCATCTTCTTTGGGAATCTGGATTTGTCTTACAGTATGTCAGGTAAAAAACAATGAATTATTTCTCAAGTGCAGTAGACTGAAGGATGTCTTTGTTCTGGTTGAAGGATGTTAATATTTAATATTGTATCAGAGTAATAGAGCGTGCCATTTAAGCAGGTCTTTATTTTTCAGGTAACATAATCACCAACTGCTCAAAGGCCTGAAATGAACAGCATGCAGTCTCTTTATTCACTTTAGGAAAATGCCTTTGTAATAACTGCACTTTTTGATCCTTTTCCCTCCCCGTAAATACCAACAGTTTGACTTTTTGATTCTTTAACGATTTTTCATGCATTTTGAACAGTCAGCCTGTTTATTTTTTCATCTTCCGTTTCCCCTATAAGCTTGTGCCAGCATTGATGGGTAATATACACCTGATGTCATAAGAGACATTTAGTCATTTATATCACCATATGGTAACATTTTGATGTATAATGACAATTTAAATCAAGTGTCTGATATGGAGTTTAACTTGGTTTTAAGTAGTAACAGAAAAACAGAGAGAAGGATTACAGAGAAAATACACAAAGCTGGGCTGTCTTTGGAGGGGAGATGGCTTAACAATGAAATTATTTCTTTTGCTGGTGAGAATACAGCTTCTAAAAGAAATCAATCTGAATGAGATTAGGTAATGGCCAGCATGGGGGTCCTGTGGTTAGCACTGCCACCTCAGATTTAGCATCCATGCTAGGTTTCCATCTGTGCAGAGTTTGCACCTTCTCCCCATGTCTGCTCTGGGATGTTTTCCTCAGCTGCTCTGTTTTCACTCCCATATCTTGAAGGCATCTATGTGAGGGCAGAGGTCAATCTGAAGTGGTCTAGCATTGCTTGCTTAATATTGCTGTGTGCTTGAGGGGGCCCTGCAATGGACTGGTTTCCTGTGCATGGCTGATAATTGCCTTGTTCTTGATGCTTCTGAGATGGGCTCTGGCCCGTCTTGATTCTAAATTGAATTAGGTGGGTTTAATATTATGTTATGTAACTGGTGTGTGCAGTGGAGGTTCCATGTTGTGCTTACATAACACCCCAACCTATTTCCATGAACATTTTGAAAACTGCCTGTGGTATTACCTTCTGTATCACCAGTCAGCTAAAGAAACAGAAGATCATTCAAATCATTTTTGCTCACTTTTTTGTTTACTTCCTGAAGCCCTCGAAATCAAAAAGATATTTACAATATGTACTATAATTAGCAAGACAGTGACTGTGTAGGATTCCTTAATTTGCCTTTCTAAGGTCTTGGAGAGAAGCCAGCTGAATGCCAGTAATACTGTGTGCCGCCTTCACCGCCCACTACAGAGTCAAGTCGAGCAGGTGCCGTACAAGGGTGAGATGGTGCCAGGGAAGATGGACTCCACTGTGCCCTGCAGAAGTTTGTGAGCACAGTTAGAGAAATTACATTAGTGCATTGGAACAATTAATGTTTTGAAATCATATAGATTTTAAGTATATGTGTTTATGCTAAAAGAGCAAATTAATTTGTATGTAAACACTACCATTCAAAAAGTTTGGAATCATCCAAAAATAGTCATGTTTTAGTACAACAAGGTACCAATAAAGTGATTTCAGAAATATTGTCAAGACATTGCTTATGTTACAAATGGCTGCTACTGCTTGAAATTGCCAATTTCTAATTTATTATTCACATATGACTGAAAAGATCCAATTTTAGCAGCCATTACTCCGGTGTCCTAATGGTAAACTCTCTTAACCTATCCTTAATTAGCCATGTTTAAACACTAATTGGTTATTAGAGAAACCTTTGTAATTGTGTTAGCGCAGATGGAACATGTTAGTCTGTTCAATTGAATGAGTAGAGTAGAGTAGAATGTCTTTGCAAGATACCAACATGCCTAAAGTTTAACATGCCTAACATGCCTAAAGTTTAACTGTGGGATGAAAAATGACCAAAAACAAACAGCTTTCTCAACAAACTCATCATTCTTTTGCAAAATTAAGGTTATTCTATGCAACACGTTGCTCAGAAGCTGAAGATTTCATAGAAAAGAATATGTTGAGAGAAGAGAGAGAACTTGACCAAACCAGGATAGAAAAACAAGGGGAAGACCCAGATGCACAACTGCATAATAAAAGGATGAGGACATCAGAGTCTGTAGTATGAGAAGCCTCACTGGTCCGAAGTGGGCCGCTTCTTTAAAAGTACATGCCAAATACAAGTGTCGTCTGCAGTGGAAAGAAAACGTTAAAACAGACAAAACACCACAGACATTGGATGATGGATTTCTTGGTGATTTCAAATTTTTGCCCATTTATTTATTTTTTTGTTTTTGTTTGACAGTTTCACATATGACCTTTTCTTTGAAACTCTTCCTCTAAAGCAAACATCCCAGAGTCATCTTCCCACTGTTGCACATGATACTGGTATTTGACGTATCTATTTTGTTTTACTATTCATTTAACTTATTTTTCATGCTTATGTACTGGATGTAAATAGAGTGGCACGGTGATAGCACTGCTATCTCACAGTAAGGAGATCAAGTGTCACATGCCGGTTGCTCCCTGTGTGACGTCTGCACGTATCCACATGGATTTCATCTTGGCTCTCAGGTTTCCCCCCACAGTCCAAAGACATGCAGCTTAAGAGAATTGGTAATACTAAATTGGCCATATATGTTGTAACTTTGTGTAAGCACTCTGAACCTGTACTTAGTTAACAGTGCTATGTAAATATACATTGAAGTAAGTTGAGCTTCATGTCCTAGAGAAGGATAAGGTAACCCAGATGCCAGGTGGTCACAGTCATTGTAGTTTTTCTTTCCAATTACAGTAAAACCTCAACTATCTGTCACTCGATTAACTATCAGTCTCTATTAACCATTAGGGCCAGCGCCTACCTATTAGTGTACTACTACTGCCATGCAAAACGCTGTGAGCTTTGCACATTGCAAAAACTCTCCCTTGTGCTAACGCGTAGTGTTCTTCCTCAGCAGAACAGTGTCAGTTACGTACCTTCAGTTTTAATACCATTTCTTAGTTTTCTCTTTTGTTATAGTTAATCTACTATACGTTGTGGAATGAATAGACAGGAGAGAGAAAAACGTTTGGGGATTCTACCCCATATAATAACAGGCAACAACAAAACAATCACGAAGAGTAAACAAAAAAGACTGAGTCCCAAATAGACTAACTGAGGAAGGAAGGTATGGGCTTTTATAGTTGTTGTAGAGAAAGAAGTGGGTCCATGCAGGGAATGGCGGAAGTGAGGTCAGTAGGAGGGCATGGTCTGGACAGGAGGGCAGAAGTTGGTGCTGGTTTACAGGGGTTTCCCTACTGTGAATCTGTAGAAGAGGAAGAAGATAGGTTGGTACACTTTATTAACCCTAGAGCTGGCATCTTTCCCTCCATTAAGGCCTTTGACTGCCTCCCATGTGCACGTGTGTGACAATTGTTATGGCTGATAAACATATGTGTGTGGTGATGGAATTGAAATTGAAATTATTAAACATTTATGAAATGGTGAAAGTGTTTCAAGTCTTGCTTCAATTTATGAAGTAGGAAGAACAGTGAAAGATATGAAGCGTAATACTGACAAAATTGAAAAATGTGTCAAAAATTGAAACCACTGACTGTAATTTTATTCTGTATTAATGTTAATGTTCTTCTGTATTGTAATTTTCTTCTTAAATTCTGTTATTTTATGTTTTGTTAATATATTGTGATCTGCGGGCAACATGTGATTGCTATAATACATTTGCTATTATATTAAGGTTAATGTCACTGTCTCTGTAAAACACTTTTAAAGGATTCATGCACATGTGCAGGCTAAGTTTGGCACACAGGGGCTAGTCTGCCTGCATTTAGAAAACCATCACTTTAGCAGTTTGAAGAATGAACAAACTGCTATTCTTGTATTGTTTTGGCGGTGGGGTTGAGTCTTTACTGTCCTTGTTTGGAGACCAGAGAGGACCAGCACATGGAGCAGCCAGTATAAAAAGGCTTGGACACGGCCAAACCCTTTGAAGCGTATGGATGGAGGATGTCAACCGTCCGGAAAATCCTCTCAGCGTAGTGACGAAAATGGCAGACTCTATAGATCAAGCTCCGACCTTGGTATTGTCTGCTATGGCTTCCTTTCGTCTGTTATACCGCGTAAATCATTATTAGAGAAAGCTAAGTATAATTCTCTTATGTGATTTTTGTACCACCGTAATCACTATGGGAGGGATATCGCCTTTTAATATCATAACTCTATATTTTCGGTTACTTAAAATGCCACAATTAATGTATTCCAATTAGGGAGCTTTTGCTTCTAAAGGAAACAGTGATGCACTGTTGGGGAGCGGAAAGGGTGGAGTGAATGCTGTAAGTGACGGGACTAGGGGGAGGGCTTCTGTTGTGTAAGGGGTGGACATGAGTGACTGGAGAAGTTAGGAGGAAAAGGAAGGTGTGGCAGAAGGAAGTTTTAAGTAGGGAGTCAGGTGACGATAAGCAGGAGTGTTTGCAATATGGAGAATAAAATAATGTAAGTGGAAGCAGATAAACTGGTTGTTGGGGAAAGCTTTCTTTTATTGTATTGGAGGTATACTCCATAACCCAGATAATGGTGTATAAGACAAGGCACCGTTTGTTATGGAACAAAGACTCCACGTAAAACAGAAAATTCCAGTACCTCCGAGTTGTATTTGCTTATTACGCTGGTCATTACAATATTATATCAATTAATTAATTTTGGTAAAATTAATATATTATATTTTATTTTGTTATTATATTATATTTTGTTAACATAGTTTTGTTTTGTAAATAAATATGACTATTTGCTAAACTAAACTACTGTATATCATTTTGAAAGTAGGTGTTCTGTTATCTGTCTTTTCTTTTATCCATCATGGCCTCGGTCCCGACCCCGATGGATAATCGAGCTTTTATTGTAGTTTCATAATTGGATTAAGCATGTGTGAGGATGTTATGTTATGCATTTTCTTAACTGTAACCAAATTCTTACTTTTAATGAACCTTCTTCTTTTACTTCTTTATTTTTTCCCACTTCTATGTGAGGTCAATGTGCTGGATCAGCCTCCTCCAAACAGCACAGTCCTGCACCTCCTCGCCAGTCAAACCCTTTTACTTCAGATCTTCTTTTACTTTATCCATCCACCTCCACTTTAGCCTCCCTGGTTGGGCCTCATTCTTTCTCAACCACATAAAAGTTCCTCTTAAATTATTATTTTATTATTCAGAAAAAATCCAGTAATTTTGTGAATTATTCACTCCTCTTTCAAAACAAAATCTGTGAAACTTTTTTTTTTTTTACTAAACAAAATCTAAAGTCATTTATGTAAACTGGAGATCCTAACATATAAGAACTGTCTGGGTAACATAGAACAATGGAGCAGGCCAAGGCAAAAAAAGTTTGTTGGACTGAATATTTTTTCTTTGTGCTAAAGCATCTCATTATTTAAAAAGGACACATTAAGATTACTATAATGCACACAAATGGTACCCAGTAAGCAGCTTGGATTCCCAGTTATTCACACCTCATTGCTAATTGCCTGTGTGGTTAAAACATGAAGCAATTAAGAACTAAAAATGTTAACATGCTATTAAAATAAAAGGCATAAAATAAATGTGGATGTTCAATGAATACAGTGTATGAGTACTCAAAGCTGTGACAAGAATAATCAACTCCATAAATTACTGGTAATTGTATCCGGCAGGGGGGACATTTTCCCAAGAATTGTGTTCATTAACAACTGAAGCCCTTCTGAAACTTTCAAATTTCCTCCTCCTCTGCTCATAGTGAAGAAATTAAGATAATATGGCCCTTAAGGAAGAAGTACTTAGTGTAGAGGCTTAGAGGGTCGTTTGCATTTTGCACTATTATTTATATCTTTATTAACTTTTTAGTTTGTTTTTCAAATTGCTCTGTCTCATTTGTGATCTTCCATTGATTTCAGTTTTTAAGATGTCCACAGTGTCTGGATGGTGTAGGGGCCAGTACCATGGGCTACGATGCACATGGTCATATGATGCAGTGTAAGATGCCACAAGAGCCATTTTCATGTCAATGGAAGGAAGCCTGAAATTCTTTTTCCTGAGGTAGCCTAATGAGGCTACATCCTTACTGATACGCTTTCAATTAAAAATGCAGACATTTGTCTCCATTTTTAACTTTTGTCCTCACTAACCCACAATTGTTAACCCTCCCAAAATGGGTACTTTTGAAGACATTCTCCAGAGCCGTATACTTATGAAAACATCATCTCTGCTTTGTAGTGTGGATGTGTAGAGCTTTGAAAATGAACACTGTACATTTTTCCCAGTGGATTCTGAGGTTCAGCAGGGGTATTTTCTTGCTCCTACTCTGTTCAGTGCTTGCCTGGACTGGGTGCTGGACAAGGTCCTGGGGTCCAGCAGATGTGGGGCATCTGTTGGTGAAGAAAGATTCACGGATCCTGACTTTGCTAGGATTCTGAGTGTCTGAGCTTGCAAGTGTTCTGATAATAACCAAGATCCAGGCCTTTAATGACCTCTTGGGCACAGCCATCACCAGTGTGTCTGTTTGCGGAGAGAGTGTTGACCTTGTTGAAAGGTCTACTTACCTTGGCAGTGACATTCATGTCTCTGGTGACTCTTCCTGTGAAGTCAGTAGACGGATTGGGAGAGCATGAGGGGGTCATGAGGTCGCTGGAAAGGGGTGTGTGGCACTCCTGATATCTGTGCAAACGGACAAAGGTCTGAGTCTTTAGAGTCCTGGTGCTTCCTATTTTGCTATATGGTTGTGAGACATGGATGCTATCCAGTGACCTGAGACAAAGGCTGGACTCCTTTGGTACTATGTCTCTTCTGAGAATCCTTGGGTACTGCTTGTTTGACTTTGTGTTGAATGAGTGGTTGCTCATGGTGTCTCGAATGACGCATATTACCTGCATTGTAAGAGAGTGTCAGTTACAGCACTATGGCCATGTGGTGCAATTCCCCAAGGGTGACCCGGCTCACATTGTTGAGGACCTGAGTGACTGGACCAGGCCAGTGGGACGCCCATGTAACACCTGGCTGCGGCAGATAGATGGTCATTTCCGGAAAAGGTGACTGGACTGTTTGTGTGCCTGAGGGGTTGCTAACCAGGATCCCGAGCCATTTGGTGATGTGGAGGGTGCAGCAATACACTGAAAAAGTGCATGCTCCCCAACCTGACCTGACCTGACCATATTGTAAACTCTCACAGATGTCAAAGGCTTGCCCTTCCCTTTACAAAGTATATACATATCAATACATACAGTAAGTTCAACATATATTGACAAAGTTTTATTTTGTTCAGCACTGAGGTGGCCTTCAACTTCAACCAATCGCTGCTTGAAAATGTAAAGAAGCTAGGGGCATTATTTTCAATACCAGAAGAGTACATTGTAATACATGAAATTAAATTTTAACTATGAGAGGTTGCCAACTTACATGCGATGTTAAGGCAAAGTCAGCAGTCTATTACTGGCTTTGCTATTATACAAAAAAAAAATTCATTCTGAAAGCATTTAGAAGTGTGTGGACAACATTTATACTTAAACGTATCAAGAGGCAGCTACCCGCTTAGAGCTTGTACCTGCTTTACTATTACCGCTGCTCGATAGGCTCTGGTTCCCTATAATCCTGAATTGAATTGGGTTTCAAAATGTTACATTAAAGGTTGGAAACATTTATAAAAAAACTTCATAGAAGCTCCAGATTCTTAGTTTTGAATCTGAAACCCATGTGAAGTTTGTATGTTCTTCCTGCAGTTGCATGTGTTTTCTCCTGGGTGTTTGACTTTCTTCCCTAATCCCAAAAATATGCATTTATGGTTAAGTTGCAACTCTGAAGTGGTCCTGTGTGACTGAGTGTGTTAGCTCCTTTCCCAATTCACCAGTACCCTGCTGCCTTGAAATAAATATGCAAGTAAGAAAATATATTAACATTAAGATTAGGTACTACCCATAGAACTTAATAAAGGCTTCTTTTGGTCTTAACCCATACAAAGAATCATTAAAGTGGTTATTTACCTGTGTGCAACATGGCATACTAAAATAATTTCACTTTGGTGACTTAAGTGGGTAATAATATGCCTCTCAGTATTTCATACTTCAGCATAGAACTTATGAAATCCTAATGAATGATAAATAAAACCAAATGAAGCTGTTATATTCACAAGTAATTTTGCCAGTGTTTCACAAGCTCTTAATATGCCATATGGCACAAAGCAGAACATCAGAAATGTTACCAAATTCATACATACCATATGCATCCACTGAACATATTATTAGGAACTCCTGTATTCCTGCTTACCTTTCTTATCAGCCAAACACGTGGCAGCAGCACAGTGCCTAAAATCATGCAGATACAAGTCAGAAGCTTCAGTTAATGCTCATATCAAACACTAGAATGGGGAAAAAGCATGAGCTCAGTGATTCTAACTGTAGCATGGTTGGTGATGCCAGTCAAGCTGGTTTGAGAATTTCTGTAACTGCTGATCTCCTGGGATTTTCATACACAAAAGTCCCTCAAGTTTACTCAGAATAGTTTAAAAAGCAAAAACATTCAAGGAGTGTCAGTTCTGTGCATGGAAATGCCTTCTTAATGAGGGAGGTCAGAGGAGAATGGCCAGACTGGGTTGAGCTGACAAAAATACTACAATAACTCTGTACAACCGTGGTCAGCAGAAACACATCTCAGAATGCACAACACATTAAACCCAGAGGCAGATGGGCTATGGGATTCTTGTCAGCCAAGGACAGAAAGATGAGGCTTCAGTGGGTACAGGCTCACCAAAACTGGACAGTTAAAGACTGGGAAAGCGTAACCCGGTCTGATGAGTCCCAATTTCTGCTGAGGCACACAGATAATAGGATCAGAATTTTGCACAAACACCACAAAGCTATGCACCCAACCTACCTTGTGTTAACTGTCCAGGCTGTTGGTGCTGGTGGTGCAATGGTGTGGGAAATTTTTTCTTGGCATACTTTGGTCCCATTATTACTGATCATTTATCTCTTGAAGGTCATGGCTTATTTCAGCATTGTGTGTGTGCTTCACTAGACGGTCATAATTTACTGATCTTTTAATGTCCACTTCCAGCACAATAATGCACCATGTTACAAAGCAAAAGTTGTCTCAGACTGGTTTTATGAACATGACAATACATTTGTGATGTGTTCAGCAGTGGCCTTCCCAGTCAGAAGATCTGAATCCAATTGAAAGCCTTTGGGATTTGTTAAAATCACGAACGTACAGATGACAAATCTGTGAGATTCAATCATGTCAGCATGGACCAGAATCTCAATGGAATGTTTCCAACACCTCGTGGAATCCATGCCATGAAGTACTGGGGCTGTTCTGAAAGCAAAACGTGTTCCTAATAATGTTCTCAGTGAGTGTATACAGTATATTTATATGTGCTGTCGATGCGTAAAGCTCATATGCTGGCCTAATGTGACCACAATGACATATTAATTTTTTATTAATGCTTATTTTTCGATTATGACATCAGCAGTTTCTGTATTTGTAGACAGCAAGCTGAGGTAGGATGACTACTTAAATACAACGTTCAAATAACAGCAGGGATTGACTCGATTAAAGAAATTGTTTGGTAGAAAACCAAGGCTAATGTCTGAATATCCCAGACATTATAGAGATTTATTGTAGGTTTCTTAAAATAGTAAAGACAAAATAAAAGAATTCTTCTTTAAGAATGACATCAATAATTATAATATGACTTGCTGTGCTGTGTTTTTTCATATTACGTTTCTTCAGAGGTCTCTTCTGATGGAATTTTCTTAAGGTCATAAAGTGATGTGGTAGTAAAAAATGGACAAGACTGATCCATTGACATTAACAATGGCACCCTAATAGCTTTCAGTTGCTTTACAGCATCACATTCACAGTGAGAACATTGTATTGATTACCCATTTATAAGTTCTTTGTGGATACCAAAGGCCACCTGTGTCTTTTCCCTATCTACTTCACCTTTAGTTTCCTTTAATGCAAGTGTTACTTGCTTTTTGATCAAATGTTTGACAAAATAGCATCTCTCCATGTATGTGATCTGAGTTATTAATGCTGGACTTCATTGTCTTTTGTTCTGTATATTGCAGTTTAGCCTATATCTTAAGTGTGTTTGTAATATTTTGCCATTTCACCCATCCATTCATCCATAAAACGATTTTCAGTTTTTGCTTTCTCAAATTCATCTGCCTAGTCATGGATTTAGACTGATATATTACTTATGAAGTTTATTCACCCTTCTTTTACAACACTGAAACACAGTGGGTTAAATTTGGCTTTTTGACATTGTTCAACAGTAAAAGACTTTTAAATATTAACATGAAAAGATATCTCTATAAAGTGATCATATAAATATGCACCTTCTTCAAGTCAGTATTTAGTAGATGCACTTCGAACAGCCATGAGAGCAGAGTCTGTGTGCACAGGTCTCCACTTACTTTACCACTTTGGATTGCGCTATCACGCTGCCAGTCATGCTTTAAAGGGTCCACATGTTGTCCTTTTCCATTTCTGGAACAGGAAAAAAAATCATTTAAAACACTAGATTAAAATGGCAGCTGTTCATAGGCAACCTCACTTGCTTTTTTAAACTCAAACTTTCCTTCTACAAAAAAAACTGGCAAAAAGCATCAGGCGATGGATACAGCCAAAAAGATTCTTGCATGAAAATACAGAGAGATCAACATCAAAATCCTAAATCAAAGTCAAAAGTCATTGCCACATATCAATTACCAAGATATACTGAGAAAAGAAAAATGCACATAAAGTTTGCAATAAGCGTCCACAATCTTGGATAATCAGCACATTCACAGCACCAAACTTTTAAAGCGACAAACTGATAACCTTACATGCCACATACTGCTGATGAACTCTGAGATGCAAAACCATAGCAGCTATAAAACAAAACAGTTCTTTTAATGGTGAAAACAACAATAAAATGTAACACAGTTTTAACATTTTCAGATGACATCTTATATATAAACATCTACTCATGGAAGTGTGTGTGTGTGTGTCTGTCCAGCCCTTCAATCCTACTACCAAAGAATGGAGAAACTGAGGAGAAGAACCATTCAGAGAACCGTAGGTCAAGACAAGCATTTTGAACTAGATGGCTG
This sequence comes from Polypterus bichir lapradei, assembly GCA_026402145.1. Taxonomy (NCBI): domain Eukaryota; kingdom Metazoa; phylum Chordata; class Cladistia; order Polypteriformes; family Polypteridae; genus Polypterus; species Polypterus bichir. The sequence goes on along the minus strand of JANRMT010062837.1, from coordinate 73,013,982 downwards.
CAGCAAAAGGAAGCCAGTGGAGAGAAAAAAGGAAGCCCTACCAAGAGAGAGTTGCAAACAGTCCAGCCAAAGAAGAACCAGTGCCTGAACAAGGAGTTGCATGGCACAATTAATGAGGAAGGGTTGAATCCTCTTTATATTATGTAGAAATAAATGGCAGGATTGGGTCATTGAAGAAACATATTTGATGAATGAAAGTGAGAAGTCCATAATCACACCATGATTCCTGATCATGACTGATGGAGAAGGAGAGACATCTGGGGAGAGAGAATCAGAAGAGAAGTGTAAGATATTTGATTTAGAAAGGTTAAGTTTAAAGTGATGAGTATTCATCCATAATGAGTTGGCAGAGAGACAGCTGAACAACCAGAATGGGTTGTTATTATGCATTATTTTGAAGAAATGCAATTCAAAACCCAACATTCTTACACTAATCTTTGAAATGTTCTATTGATAGTATGCCTTTAATATAGAATGAGTGAGTGTGCCTGTATGTGTAAGTGTAGCCAGTGAATTGAACTCTACACATTGGACGGGGACAGGCTTGAAAATTAATGGATGGATACTAAGTATAACCATCATTTTTGTTGTAACGGTTAGAGAGATCTTTAAGACTCACAGACTGTAGTATTACTTTTTAATTATATGGAGATACCCTTTCATTTGGCTGGAATCATCAACCAGAGCAACTCTTATACTAGTCAATGTCATATGGCATTCCTGGTGTCAGCTGTGTGGTGCTAGACAGCAATGACCTGTTTTAAGAAAATGAATGGATAACAGTGGGAAATGTTTAAATTAATTATCACAAGTCAGTATGAAAAACGGAAAAAACTGTATGGCCTAAAGAGCTTTTTTCCCCAAGTTTAATTAGCACAGATTTAGTTCAAAATATAATGAAAGAAAGCACTACTTTTCCCTGAGGAATGGCCACTGGGAAAAACATCCTTTTGATGGTTTTAATTTCTTAATCAGCCACCAACATAATTAAACCAGGCATCAGCATTTGAAGAGTTGAGTCTATGCAAGTTGTTTGAAGAGACGAAATGTTTCTTAAGCAGAAACATCTTAGTGACTTCAGGCCTCACATATACACAGCTCAGCATGAGAGTTAACCATCATGGACGCTTTACTTCATGCAATGAGTAACAACTTAAAGTACTTTAAAAATGCAGAACGGTGTTTCAACTAGAAGCAAGCATACTACAGCATTCTGTCCGAAGGTCATTGTATTAAGGCCCTATCAAAAATACCTTTGTTTGCATATATTATTCACAACAGGAGCACAGGCCAGTCAAGTAACTCATGTCAGATTAAATCCTAAAGAGGGACAGGTCTGACAGCCTTGTGAATTAAACTCCAGTGCCATAGTCACTACACTGCAATGCCTACCTTCTGAAGACTGTGCCTTCAGTTTCAAAGAGTATCTAACCTTGGATCACAAAAATGGTATGAGCAAAGTTCAAGATGCCATTTTATTTCAATACCTTTTCCTGGATGTCACAATAGCATAGTGATTAGTGTTACTACATCAAAGCTCCAGAAACACTGGTTTGGAATCCTTGACTTTTTATTGTCTATATTCAGTTTGTATGTTGCGTGTGGGATTTTAGTTTGCCACTCCATTTTTCCCTATCACATTTCAAATATAAGCATTTTAGGCTTATTGGTAACTCTAATCTGGCCAAGCGTGAGTGATTAATGGTGTTTGTGTAAGTGTAAGTGTGTTCATTTGGTCAAAATCATACAGTACTAGCCATGTGCGCCCAACTACGTTGCGCGTGTTAAAGTTGTCTGTGAAGGCCTCCCTGTTTAAATGCAGCTGCCAGTCGTGAACTGGGCCCTTCGTCACAGAGCATTATGATTTTTTATAAGGGAAACAAAATTACAAAAGAAAACCCTTGGACATTGATTCGATAGGAACGGCCTACTCGGAATCACTGTCCGAATAGTAATTATGTGGTGGTGTAGGAGCATTTCTGCTTCTGTCCGTTCACAGTCCGTCTCGTTTTCACGACGCTATCGTTTCCTCTCACGATGTCTTTTCAACCTTTCTCCAATCTCGCAGGTTGCTTTGTGGCAATCCAAAGAGTAAGGCAATATACACGGAGCAATGGTTATAAAAGGGGGACACATAGGTATCCAGGCTCTTTAAAGCATAAATAGGGATCACTTCACTCTCATGTGAGCAAAGCACGGTACAACTGTGAGACCTGCAGCACTCGCCGGCTACAACGTAACAATAATAATTTCCGGAACGTGCTGTTACGTTGTCAGTCATTTTTCCCACTGTCTTTCTTTCATTCATATGTTACGTAGGCACATACCTTTTATCTTTGGCAATCTCATTCTCTAACCAGGCCTCAGGAGCTAACCAGCGTAACACTGTCCACCACCCCTTTCGTTATTCCGGCACATTGTTGACATCGGTGAGTAACAACAACGTACTAAACTGGAAGGTGGTCTACGCATGCATGGAATTCGCGGACAAACAAAGATCAAGATCTAAATGAAGATCTCTTTAGTTAATTTAAAGCACAACAATTTGTTTAGTTTGAATGTCTGTGTTTTTAGGTGTGACTGGAGTACTACAGTCTTCAGTAGTATAAGCCTGGAGGAGATTCTTAATGCAATGCCTATGTTTTAGCTGTCTCTCTACTGCCATCTAGTGCTTCTTCTTCTAATTCATTCGCAGACAAATAAAGATCAAGATCCAAATGAAGATTATATATAAAGATTGTGTGAGCTCAAAGCATCTATAGTAAAAACTGAATAGAAACAAGGACATTACCATAGATATTACGAATAAAATTTAGTACATGTTTTTTTTTAAACAATTAATATGTAATAAAAATTTATGTGAATATATAGTTCAGACTAAACAATCTATCATATATATATTTTCACGCATGTGCATCATATTTGTCACCATTTGGGTTCCACCCATTTATATAATTTCACTGCAGGCCGAGAGGGGGTGCTGCAACTAACTGTGTCATCTTCCTTTGCCTCCCCAGTGCCAAGAAACCACCCAGTGAGGGCAACTGACTCTGTCTTCTCTAGTCCCAATTCCATAAAAACCCAGCCACGCAGTAGGAGATGTCACTTTTTGAGTGGAGAGTAGAAGAGACAGAGCTCCTTCAAACCCAGAAAAGCAATAAAGAAAGCCATGATATGCAGTAATGTTGTTTGTCTGAACACCAGAGGGTGGTATTTTTGTTCGTATTCACACCATTGAGCTCTGTTTCATTTATAGTTTGAAAGTAAACAGGGAAAGCCAGGTTGGTACACCAATATTTATCTTGTCTTTTGACCTGTCATTCCATCAGACAACCACAGTATACAGTATATGTATAAATATCCATATATATACACTTTAGGATCCCTAGTTTTCTAGAAACCAATTAAGCAAAAGCAGAAAAAGTGTTAAAAAAAAAGAATTGTCACTGATTTGTCAGTATCCTACTAGTACAGGCCTGAATTCACTTTGATTAAGTCTTTTTTTGTAGTATCATTGAAATTATTTTTGTGATTTCTACTAATGATCTAGTTCAGACATGTCTTGATTTGTTCTGTTTAATATGTGGAATTATTATTGTCCTTTATGCTGTTTCAGATTGTCATTTAATTCATCTACTCTTCAGTAGTGCTGTTAATAACACACGTTACCCTGAAGCCTGATTGCAGCACAGCACATATAACCTGTGTTTGGTTTTTGAAAACAAAAAAAGACCACATCTACAAAAGAGTTTAGTTCCCATTGTTCTGCTCATATGTGACACAGATGCAGACCTGATCCTTTTAGAGAAGTATGATCAGCAAAAATACAAAAAAGAGCTCAGCTTTTCAGAAAGGATTCTTTCATAACCAGTGTTTTGAATCCAAAAGCTCAAAGCCTCACCTCCACCATCCTTAGCTCCTCTGTTGTGTTCACAGGTTCTACCTGTGATTTGTTTGCATTTTTAATTCTTGTCCATGTCATCATGAGCTGAAAAATTCACAGACATCCTGCACTGAAATGATGAAATGCAACAGTCAATTTGTTGCATCTGTCTGGCAAAATTGTTTTCTTACATGAAGAATTGGGGCATCATTGTATGCAGTGGTCTAGATCCTGTCTATTATGAGGGATGGCTTGTTCTCAAACTGATTGTCTGACCAAACTACTGTGCTATCTAAACATGAAGACCTTCCTTTCAAGAGATGGCTTTATGCTTCAGTTTGAAGGTATTTCCAGGTTCCGGCAAACCCCCAGAAAACTGAGTGACTTACTCCCCTGTGTGTTCTAAGTATCCCCAGATATCTCTGCATACACGAGCCCCAATATTTATGTAAAGGGCCAGCCTCCCTTAGTATTTCTGACATCTCCCTTAATATAGTGTGCCTGGAAGAGTTATTACAGGAGGGTGTACATCTAGGACAGAGCCTTTTCTAATGGATGATCAATCACACTAGTTTTGCAGTGGATGTGTGTTTTTGGAGTAGCCCACTAGCAGGTGTTGACCCAACTTACACACCACAGACCCTCTTCCTGATCAGACCAAGTGCTTGTTTTCTAATTTTATTTTTTTCTGGCCTCTTTTTCCATTGGAAATGCTTTGCCGGCCATGTGACTACCTATCTATATGCTGTAAATTTTTATATACTAGAGGGCTTTGTCCCTTGCTCACTTTGCTCAACAATCCCTCCCCGCCCTCTTGCCAGCGCTACGTGCCATTGTGAAAAGGGGGGCTGAACGCACCCCAAGGAGACGTGGTCGCTCCTCCGAAACCCCTCTTAAATGGCGATACAATGGAAAATAAATTCCTTTTTTTTTACCTCATCTTTGCTCAATCAGCTGCTGGCTTGCTGCTGATGCTGTGTCGCGTGATCTGCACTTCGCCACCAACACACCAGCGCAAAAGCAGCAATACACGCCGTTGTGAAGAGGGGGGCTGAATGCACCCCAAGGAGACACGGTCGCTCCTCCAAAACCCCTCTTTAACGGTGATACAATGGAATTCAAATAACAGTAGGTTTTTTTACTTCCCTTTTGCTCGATCAGCTGCTGGCTTGCTGCTGCTCCCATGCAGCCTGAGCTGCATTTCGTGCAGCGCTACAAACATTTTAAAGTCACTGCCATTTGAATTTTCCTATTTCCATTATCTCTAACCTGCTCTGCATGTGTATCACAGGACTTGCAAAGTATGACGTGACTTGCCCGTCTCATGGGACATAAAAGTGTCTCTCTCTTCAAAAGATTACATCTCGTCGCAGGAAAAAAGTTTCTTTTTTATAATAGAGAGATATATTTATATATATATATATATATGCACACAGTAGCTACAGTATATGTCTTTCTCTGTATATGCTGTATGTATAACTGTATGTACACATGGTGCATGTGCTCTTAGATTGCATACATTTCTTAAACTGTAATAAATTTGTTTTTCTGTAATAGTTTATAAAACATACATGACTGTATAGTAGAAAACATATTGACCATTAAATAATATAATATAAATAATATTAATAATTATAATGACTGTTTTAATTTTCACATGATATTATCATTGGGTGTAGCTACCATGCAGTTAAGAGTCTTATTCTGTTTCCTGATCACTGTCTACATGGAGATTGCACCCTCTCATTATGCTTATTTGAGCTGTCTCTGTTTTTTCTCCCACAACTTAAACACATGCAGATTAATTAGCCTGCCAACCACAACTTGTCCAGGGATAACTGAGTCAAGCTGGTTGTGCAAATGTGACTTGTGACCAACAAGTATCCTGTTAAGGTAGTTTTCTGCTCTCCACAATACGCTCTAACCTCCAGTGAAGCAGTTTCGATGAAGCATAAGCACCATTCACCTTATCCTAACATGTATGTTTCTACCTTGTGACTGATGTTATATGGAAAGCTGAATTAAATTAACATTTAGAAGTAATTAGGCTTGCCATAGATGTTATATGGGATACGCTGATGCTCCCCCCAAACCTTAAATTTGACTAAGTAAATGAATAAATGAATGGTCATTTTTCAGTTTTGTCAACAGGACATCGTATTAGTTTCATTCACACTGAACTCTCAATTTCCATGTAGCTTTTTCTAGCAGAGTCATTTTTAATGATTTCATTCAACATACTAAGAAAGCAAATACAATAAGCAGGTGATATATTGCTTTTTTTTTAGCTTAGCACTTTACACTGTAAGTATTTTCTTATAAAAGCAAGAAAAAGGTTTATTATAATACCACAAGAAAATCATGCTAAAAACTTATCCTGGTGATCATTTGTAATTTTCCCATTGATCTTTAAAATGTGATATTATTCTGTAATATAGGATTTCTATTAAAAAAGATTTATACTAATTTCTATCACAGATTTAGTTATAAAATGCAAACTTCTTTATTCCTTAATTTAGAGAAAAGCCAAGCAAAATGACACCTTTTATTGGCTAACTAAAAAGATTACAATATGCAAGCTTTCGAGGCAACTCAGGCC
>JANRMT010062837.1:72937310-73007100 GCA_026402145.1 Polypterus bichir lapradei | reverse complement strand
GGCCTGAGTTGCCTCGAAAGCTTGCATATTGTAATCTTTTTAGTTAGCCAATAAAAGGTGTCATTTTGCTTGGCTTTTCTCTACATTCATAATGGCTAACACAGTACAACACCCTAGTAATTCCTTCATTTAAAAATTTAATGACAATATGTACAAGCTTGGCTTGCAATATGCCTCAATGACAAAAAAAAGGAAATATATTGTAATGAATCCACAAAAGAGATGATAAAGTGCTGGGGCACCACCCGGTAACCCCATGTATTTGCAAAAAAACAACAAACAGTTCTTTGAGATAGAATAAGGGTTAATATCTTTTCCGTCACAAACCCAAAATATTTCTGAATCAAGATAGTGGTATCTGTGCTTTTATCTGATTCTGGCAGGAAGGGGCGGGGTCAGTAGGGCAGACAACAGAAGTGACATCAGCGGTGGAATGGTTGTCTGTCTTCCATTCTGCAAAGTAGGGAGAGAGGAGAGAAGGTTTTAAACAACAGTGCCAACCCCTGGTTTGGCAGGTAATTGCCATCACCATAGCCCTTAAGCGGTCTCCAATGTGCACATGCGTGACAACAATTATAGCACAAGATAAACACTTTGGTTTATGTAACTTAACAGTTAAGGAGCTAGTAGATAATGATCCTGCTAATTATGATTTCATTTTTTAAATTAACATTTTCTTGTTTTTATTCAACATACTGTACATCACCTACTACCATACTATTACTACTGCAAACCTTAACATGATGGTATAAAAATTGAGAGAAATTTTTAAAAAGTAAAGGATAGTTGAAAGCATATACTAGGAATTTTACAACAACAAATATCAGGTTCCGGTTAATATGACTGATAAGAAATGAGAACGAGAAAATAGCTCATAGAAATGCATCTCCTGTTGGGCACAATTTGTTTGCTGTAATTCAAATGCATCCGTTTGGTATAATAAGCCCAATTTTCTTTTTGACCTAATTTTAAAAAGCTGGTTTTACATAAAATCAATTTTTATCACAAAAAAAATAATTTAGCTTTGTGAAATCATCCATATTCTACCCCTACTTTATACTGGTCACAGTCATGAGAATGCTGAGTCCTGTCTATTCTGGCAAAGGTGCGACAACCAAAATCTTGATAAGACAAGACAAAAACCACTCATGCACACACTGGAGTACCAGCTAGAGCTGCTCATCTATTCTGTAGCCAGTGTTTGGATTGTAGGGAGAAACCCATGCAAACATTGTGAAGATCTGCACAGAAGACACACCAGCAAAAAAAGTGAGTTAGGCTGTAGTGCTGTGATAAGCAGCATGTGTATTAATTTACTGCCCCTGTTAGATTACTCTATCCATCAGTTTTTCTAAATGACTAATTGAAGGGAAAGACCTCCTTTCTTAGCAGAACTGGGAATGAAGAAAAAAGTAATACTGAGCAGAACAGCAGATCATCAGAAGGTACACAGAAACATTGTAATAATAAATAGTTGCCAGTTATCCAAACACACATGCTCTTTGCTTTGTAGAAGGAATATAGATTATCCAGAGAAAAGTGCTTTGGAAAGATCAGGGGTGTCGCTAGCTTTACAACTAATTAGGGACCTGGCCTCCCCATCTGATAATGTCTTTAGTGGATGTCATACAGCGGAGGGGGTTTTGAGGTCTCCCTTGGAGTTCTTACACAGATTTATTACCTTGGAGTTGGAGATCAGGAGCTGTACACCTAAATCCATGGGATAGAGACCTCACGAATATCAGGGGCTAAAGCCGATGCAGACTCTGAGGCCACAATGGTGACCACTGCACCTCTGTGTCATGACCAAGAGTCATGAAAACCATTTAAAAGGTGTATTAAGATTCAATAAATGTGCCACTGAAACCCAAAGAATTTTCACAGAGACAGAGAGATAATAATGTGAGGAGCATATGGTGCTAATAATCCTCAGGAGGCCCTAACACTAGACTGGAGAAAGAGAAGCTAAATTTAAAGATGTAAATCAACCCACATGTACAGACAGAAGTGCTTATCTAAAAATAACAAGCTTCTAATGCACGAATGATAAACACTACAAAGTAAAATAAAATAAATATTAAAGAACACAGATACAAAAAATAAATGTTAAGTGTTTCAAAATCGTGAGAAAAATTGATGTGTAAATGCACTGTGTGATAAGATTATTCCACAAAGAAATATTTCCAAATACAAAAAAAAAGGTTTGGGGATCGTCCCCGTATATTGTTGTCCAGACAAATGAATAAAGAGGTTGATTAATACGACTTTTCAGTGCAAATGAACAATTAACTGCAATCAAAATGGCGTTTATATAACAGGATGGATTATAGGACAGGAAATGGTTGGCAGGAAGTGACGATTGGAGGCAGGAAGGCGGAACCAACGTCATCAGAAGTGGACAGGAGCAATAATTGATGGAAGCGGAAGTGATGTCGTCATGGTGAGCCGGAAGTGACGTCGTTGCGGCCATTTTGAACCCGGAAATGGAACTTCTTATTTTTCTTCAGGTTTTCTGTAGGTGAAAAGAGATTCAAGTAAGTATCACGTGATGACCCTTTGTCTCGCGATATTTCACTCACCTTTAGGCTCTTTGACTGCCTCCAACTCACACGTGTGTGACAACTGGCATGGAGGGTAAAAGGTGCTCAAAGAATGTTTGCCTAAAAATGTCAAAAGTTGACAATTCAATCATGTTGTACTTCTAGACGCTTATAAAAAGTGATGGTCACTGTAATGTCACGCACAACTTTACCAATTATAAGACCATAGCGCACATAAAGTTATATACTGCAGATGCATCAACTAATTCCAAAGAATTACACAGGGCAGAGCAGAAATGGCAGTGTTATTTTTGAAAAACTATCGTTTTTTCCAGATTTTTTTGACTACTGTCATTGCTGTGAGCTTGTGCTCAACTATGCCAAATTTGAATTTTTCTGCTCTGATGTTTACTTCAGTACATGAACATGTATTATGCATTCACTTGCAGACACCTGGCTCTACATGACTACGTATATAGAGGAATGAAGTACATAATAATGTACACCATATAGTTCATAGTAGCAAATATACCTTGGGACCCCTCGGTGGCATAATGAAACAAGCAATTGAGCTTGGCAGCCAAAACCGAGTCGGCCCTGCAATCGAGACCAACCTCGGTAGCCAAGATCGAGCATCCCCAGTGATCGAGAGCGAACCCCTAAGAAAGGGTGTCGCAGAGGGCCCGCAAGAATTACGATCAAGAGCGATACCCGAACCCAGGCGCCCCCGAGTTGCAGAGGGTCACAAGAATGATGACCAAAAAATACTTTTTTTTGGGGCGGAGTGGTGGCTCTGAGGCTAAGGATCTGTGCTGGTAACCCGAACGGTTCGATTCCCTGTCACTGCCAAAAGAGATCCTACTCTGCTGGGCCCTTGAGCAAGACCCTTAACCTGTAATTGCTCCAGGGGTGCTGTACAATGGCTGACCCTATGCTCTGACCCCAAGGGGTATGCGAAAACTAACAAATTCCTAATGCAAGAAATTGTATAAGGTGAAATAAAGAACAAAAAAATAAAAAAATAGAACATGTGCAGTATTTAATTGACAAAGAGGTGCCATGCATACTTATTTATAGCAACAGTAAAACTTGCACATAAAAGAATTGATTTTTCTTTTTACTTATTTTTGCCTCCCAGGCAACATCTGAGTTTTGCACAATTGCACCGTCTAGAGACTAAAACTGAAATATGTAATAACTGATTGACGTGGAGATGCCAAACATGCTTACAAACAACCCCAATAAAACTTTCACATAAAGGAAGTGACGTGTACTACACAAGTATCCCAGAAATGGTGATGACTAGAAGTACAACTCATTGGCATCTCATTGGAGCAAAAAAAAAGGTCATCATGAGTCAGACAGCGGTGTTATAGCAAAACAAAAATAAATTATACAAACTATGTGTCAATTAAATTTAATTGCGCTCAACTGAACACACCATGTCTCCAATGTTGTGTTTTGTGTATGTTAAATACAAGAGGCATAAATTATATGTGTAAAGGAAGACTTTCTATATGAAAATGTAGAGTGCTTCAGATTATATCTGCCTGTTCAACTAAGACATTGTGTAACATTTGTACCCAAAACAGTTACCAAGGAAGGGATGGCATAATTACAATTAAAACTTATTTTTGTTCTTTATAATAATTTACATATAAGAAGTCAAGAGTAAATGAATCAGATCTTTGCCAAAGACTTTTAATCTGTTTAAGTATTTTGGGACCTTTTGATAATGGTTAAAGGCAAATCTGTTAAGATTATACCATTTATTCGTATGCCGATTGGTGTAAACTGAAATGCTTGATTGTGTTATACAAATGAACCTAACTTACTTAAGACTGCTGCTTTGATATATTAGTCAGTCTCATCCTGCTGCATTGCGCAGTGCACATGACAGGCTTCATCAGACTTGTTGCAATAAAGGACATCCAATTTTGGAGACATTGAAATGGTGACTCTCGATTATTATTTAATTTAGAATTTTCCCTGACACATGTTAGAAAATATCAAATTGAAGCTGAAACTTTTAAGTCAACCTATGAAGGAGTTTTCTGCTCTGTAATTTTTTCCCTTTTTTAGCCTTTTATTTCCTCTGCTGATCACGTGTTTCCATAAGTCATCTTGTTTTAAAGCTAATTTTTCTGATTGATGTCTCAGTGTTTATATAATCAAAGGTATGTTCTGATACAGCTTTATTAGATATCATTTCATGTACAGTAAGTAAATAGTTTGTTCATGAGCAAATTGGCACCTAATTAATTATCATTAGTGCTGTTTCTTCTAATTCAGCAGTTATATCTGCCTAGAGGTTCTGCTTCTCATTTGCTGATGAACTTAGCATCCCCTATCACTGTCAGTGAGCATGATTATCGTTGATATCTCATTTATGAGAAAACCCTCTATTGGTTTTAAACTACTCAGACATACTGTATGTTATTTTTACAGGTGGCATGTAGTCAGTTTAAGTGATTTTTTCAAGGTTACACTCTGTGCTAAGGTTTTGTACCTTTAGGCAACAGACCACACTGCCTTTGAGGTTTGTTAATAATGGGTTTAATCAGGGAAGATCAAGAGGCTACATTCTTTTTAACAACTGAAATATTCTACTTTGTATGCCTTAGAATGTATTAGTTTTGTGACTGATTGAAAATTGAAACAAAAGGATTTGAGCCTATGGGACCAGAGCTCTCATTACTCAGCTAATGAGAAAAATGAAGCAGTCCAACATCAGTGCATTTTGATCACAATGGAAAAATAATCCTTTTTTTACTAAAGTGTACCTCAGATGCAGAAGAAAAGCTACCTTTTGCTTTTTTTTCTTCATTTATTAGGTTTTTTCTTATGACACATCATAATCTACACTATATTTAATAGTCCTTGTCTTTAAATGTGTTTATGCATTTTTCAGCCGATAAAACCATGTCAAGTTAAATGTGATTTCCAATAAAATGGGGACGAGCTGTTAATAATATTTAATTTTAATACTTTTAAAATCATTTAGGTACAGTAGTTATCAGGATTCTTGCTGATGACATTGTGTTATGTAGTGGCAAAGAAGAAGTGGAGAGGAAGTTGGAAGAATGCAGAAGGGCTTTGGAAAATAGAGGGTTGAAGATAAATAGGAATAAGGAACAATATGTGAGGTTTAATATGATCAGGAATTAGAAGTTAGCCTGCAGGTAGAGCTATTGAGAAGAGTGGATAAATTTAAGTATCTAGGATCAGAAGTACCCCAAGATGGAAAATTAGATGCACAAATATCACATAGAGGGCAGTGTGGATGAAACAACTGGAAGAATCAGGAGTATTAAAGGTTAAACATAAGGTTTTAAGGTAAGACCAGCAAGGATGTATGGAACAGAGACTTAAGCAGTAAAGGGAGCGCAGAAGAAGTTAGATGTGGAGGAAATGAGAATGTTGAGATGGATGTGTGGAGTTTTAGGAAATGAGAGAATCAGAAATTAGGCAATCACAGGAACAACAGAAGTGGGAGAGATATCTAAGAAGGTACAGGAAAGTAGGTTAAAGTTGTATGGACATATGATGAGGAGAGACAATGAGTATGTGGGCAAAAGAGTGATGGGAATGGAAGTACAGGGGAAGAGAAAGTGATGGAAGTCAACGGTGAGGTGGATGGAGAAAGTAAAAGAAGATCTGAGGATTGTTTGTTGGTGCTGTTTAAATGAATGAACTAGTGGATAGCAGATATTAATGATTATGTTTGCCTTATGTTTGGAATTAGTGAAAGCATTGTTAGATACAAAGTGCTTAAAGTTAAACAAATTAACCGCCAGTAATCCTTGTCACGCTAACTTATAAACTATACACAATTTCATTGGAGAGTGGAGTGAAGGTCCGATTGATAGCACAAGTGTGCACACAGTACACATCCATTAAGTGCTGGTACAACAACAACCAAGGGAGTGCCAAGTGCCACTACACAGTACCAGTGTGTACTAACCCACTTCAATCCCTGTACATACATAAAGAAACAAAAACCCAAGATAAGTGAAGCTGTGTAAACTGTGTAAACTGGTGAGATTTGTCCAGCAAAGTGTCCTCCTCATATATGGGATAAAGTAATAAATATCTATTAATTAATTATGGATCCAAATCTCTTTTATGTAACATGAAAGACCTTTTTAGCTCTTTTAAATACACTAGCTGAATTCGCTTAAGTGAAAAACATTTAAAATTGCATATTTAAGTGAGAACAATAATATTCGTGAATTTCACTTTTCACAGGTGGTATTGACATGTAGCACACTCACACATATGATGATCCAAGTCCTTATGCAGTATATGTTGTTTGCTATTTTGAGTCTTGTATTAGTATTTTTTATATTGTCAACTAATACGAACAAACATGAAAATAGTATTTCAATGCTCCAAATACATGTGACAATAAACGTGATTTGCAAACAAGCAGTGACGGGGCGACAGGCCCATTACACGGTGAGACTGTGAACTTGCAGTTGCCTCAGCGGCGCTGCAAACCTGTGGTTGCCGCGGCAACAGACAAGCGATCGCCAACAGATGCGTCAACTGTACTGTGGCATGCAACACAGTTGGGGAGGCTTTCAAAGGGGCTCAAAATTCTCACAATATGTTGGTGATTGATTAGTGTTTTTTTAAATGATGACAGAGTAACAAATAAAATTTAAATTTCTTAATATGTGAGTAATTCATTGAAATTATACTTAGGTGGATATTGGCGTACATTTTAATTTAACTTCTTGTCTAGCAACACTTCTTTAATAAGGGATCTTCAATATTGAAGTGGACATATTTACTAATTTCCTTATCATTTACTCTAAACCTTTCTTTTATTTACCAAAACACTGTGAAGATTTGAAGTTTAACTCTAACTGTTATGATTTAACATTGCTTCACATTTTGATGTATGTTGAGGGGCAACAGAATCACTTATTGTATTCATTTCCTCAAGGTGGCAAGCGCAGTGCATTTCTTTAACCTGATTTATTTACCATAATGTCAGAGGTCTCTTTAAAAGACAGTTAAGTTAAACTTTGGGATAATAAAAAGAGACAGCTTAATTATGTGTTCTATATACACGTGCAGGTTCTTATCTTAAAGCTTAGATTTACAAATTTAAAAGTCACCTTCTTGGAAAGATAACCTCCTCACCAAGCAGTGAAGGTGTTTTTTTCCTACATGGCAGATTTACTTTATACGAGTACTTCATTCATTAGTATTGACACACATGATAAAATTATAAGTATAACTTGAAATAAAAATTTTCACACAACATAAAAAGTGGAATAATGCCAACACTTTATAGGCCTGTGGCTCCATAAAAAGTAAACAATAAGAAAGAATGTACAAAGGGGTCAATAACAAGCCTCACACTGCAAATTTCTTACAGGTACTGTAGGTCAGAATTGTGCTTTTTCTTCATTAAACAGCCCATGAAACTGTTATCTTGCAATACCACAGTCCACTGATCATATTTGATTTATCGCTTTTCATCTTTTGGCCATTTCTCTAAGTCAATCAGTGTAACCTTTATTTCTTATTTAAAAAAGGATGCTACAAGTCATCTGCTTTTTCATTTTTCTTTAGCTTTCTTCAACAACAGGTAGAATAGATCCTTTTCTTATTATAATCATCTGTAAATTCCAAAAAGAATTTAGGAAATCCAATTCTATATTTTCTGAATTGGAAACAAAATAGAGAAACAGGTAAATAACAGCTTGCTTAACTTTGATAGGAGTCCAATTAAAAACAGAAATAGGTTGGAATGAAAACCTGCAGCCACATCAGGACCAAGGCTGAACCTGAAAACCAATGGTCTAGACATCACAATAATGATGCTTTTTTGGCTGCGTTTGTTTATTCTGGCAAGCCCTTTGCCTTCTGAACAACTAATACCTTGAGTGTTTTTTAATATTATTAATTATATTTTGCTTTATTTTTCATTTGAGGACCCTTTCAAGACTGAATAAACACATAGAAACTATCTGCCAAAAGAATAACCAAACCTTCTTGACAAAGCACTGAGAATTTTAAAACATAATTTCTATAAATGAAATTAAAATTCACCATCTCTAAGATATGCTCTTTAATGTTGTAATTTTGTACTCCAAATATGATAAAAACGGTTAAGCCCTCCAAAATCATTATAGGACTTCTTCCGGTCTGCTCAAAGAAGGTTGCAACAAATACAGCCAGTCTCCAACTATTATACCTGGCCTTATCCGTTCAAAAATAATTGCAGAGTTCCAAGAATTATCATTAATACCCAACACCAACAAGAGAAACCAGGCTTTTATCCAAAAAAGCAACATGATTTCTTTAGAAAAAATAAAGAAAAGTAACACAAATATGTACAGTAATTGAGCAAAAAAGTGTAGCCTAAAATACAATACTATACTAGAAAAATAAGTCCCAAAAACACTAATCCAAAGTCCATAAACAAGCAATATGAAAAGAAAATCAGACTTCTATGAGAGTCCAACACACTTCTTTGAACTAATATTGGATTTTGCCAGTTCTCAGCCTTTTATAGGTAGGGGAGGACCCATTTGAAGTGACATCAGGGTGGCAAACCTCCTGTGACTCCACCTACAAAGAACATAGATCATAAGAACATTAAAGAAACAGTACATAAATAACTTTAAATGCAACAATAACTACAAAAAGATACATCTGACACATAACATTTATGATATATGAAGTGAGTAAATCTGAGTCATTCTGCTGCCCCAGAATTCAGGAACTGATCTTCAGGTAGTCACTATCTGTGAGTGGGTTTTTCATTTCTCCCCAATGTTTCCGAGATTTTTTTCTTTAAATACTTCAAATTGTTCACTTGCTTGTGTGTGTGTATGTGTGTGTCTAAAGATGTCAATTATTAGGATATGGAAGAAAAAAGAAAGTAGAAAAACCCACTCAGACATAGGGAGAATAAGCAAATTCCACCAAGGCAGTGGCTGGACAAGGATTCAAACGCAATGTTCTTTAAGCATGCTGTCTATCTCAGATATTTACAAATTTAGATACTAGGCAACATAATGAAATGTAATAGTTTATGCATTATACTTTTCTCCATTTAGAGCCATAAAATAAGGATAATGTGTCTTTAATAACATTGACCTCCCATGTACATAGTATGCATTTACTGAACATAAAACAAATACAAATAGCTCTTAGCTAACAAGACTATATTTTAAAATGGAACAAGGATTCCATAGAGGAAGTGTTTAACTTCTCTAAGCTGTCTTCCTTATTTTTGAATGCTTCAGCTATTGAGGTAAAGAGTACCCGTGAGCCATAATCAAGACAACAGCGGAAACTGATGTATTGCAGTCCATTAACAACAAACAAGCTTTATTTTATACTGCACCTTGTAACTTGGAGTCCAAGAAACAGTTCACTTCACAAAAGCACAGATAAATGTGCTTAAAAAGAATAACAGAGTGAGCAGCTGAATCTGCCATTCAATGCAATATTAGTGACTTGCACCCCTCCCATGAGTACAGTATGTTTACCACAAAGACACAAGCGAATGTGAAATGAAACAAATATATGAACAAAAAAGGTAAAATAAAAAAACTTAAAGCAATATATAATAATCTCCAGACTGGAAACAACACAAATCAATCCATATCAGTGAGTCAATTCCTTTTATTTCTATTTATTCTTAAGTATATTTTCATGACACTTGGCATGAGCAGAGCTCTAGTTGTCAGAAACAAAAGATGGCATAGTATCTAGGCATGTACTGTGAAGTGCCCTCAATTTCCGTAAGCGACTTTATGCATTAATACCCCCATTTCAGCAAGGCTTTTAAGTTTGCTGAATAGACCAAGGTCCTCTGCCAGTGATTCGTTAATTTCCCATTCCTCACTAGTTAAAGGTGAGTAGATTTCAATAGTGGCTGTTACATTACCAAAAGTACCAAATGTCATCTGTTTTGTTCAATTTAGTGCCAGCCTCTGTTTGACCAAAGTATAGCGCATCTCCAGATACTGTATGTCCTGCGTAATATGACAACCGCCTACAATCCAATTCCATTTAACATTCATTCGTACTTATCAGTAAATTTAACCGATACATTAATACAGGGGTCCTGAATCACAGTCCTGGAGGGCCGCAGTGGCTGCAGGTTTTTGTTCTAACCCGGTTGCTTTTCATATATCGCTCTTCACTGAGTGTAGGTCCAGGCTGCTGTTACAAGTTCACAGGAAAATGCAAATATAAACTTTACAAATTACTAATTACATAATGAGTACTGATATTTTAGTATTGATAGTAAAATTGAAGAAATGGCAGACACAGACAGTTCACGAAGATGTGGACAAGCTTCAGACCTGGATGAACACTTTGAATTTACAGTTTAACTTAGAAAAGTGCAAAGTTCTACAAACGGGCCAATGGAATATCAATCTGACACAACATTTTCATCATCTATGCGATGCACAGAATCTAAAAAAAAATTCAAGTAAAATATTAGGTTATATCTCAAAAACCATTGAGTATAAATCAGGAAGCATTACGCTCAGAACATATAATGCACTAGTGAGACTGCACCTGGAGTAATGAGTTCAGTTCTGGTCAGCGCGATACAAGAAAGACATAGCAGCACTTGAAGCTTTGAAGAGGCAAACAACCAAGTGCACTATGGGAATAAAGGACCTGTTTCACTAGGACAGGCTTTGAGAATTAAACCAGGTAGACTGGGTGGAGACCTAGCCCAGGTCTTCAAAATTCATAGAGGCATTGATAAAGTATATTCTTTCAACTAAATGGTGACTCACATACTCAAGGACACCAGTGGGAATTAAAGGGAAGTACATTTAAGTCTGAAGCCAGGAAGCACTTCTTTATACAAAGAGTTGTGAGAACCTCGAATAAACTACCAAGACACATTGTTGAAACAGAAAGGTTGACAACCTATAATATGTTTCTGGATATGTAATATGTATTGGGTGGCTTAGTTATTAGCTAAACAAACGAGCCTGATGGACTGAATGGTCACCTTTCGTTTGCCACATATCCTATGTTCTTATGAGTTCACATAATGACAGATTTGCTTACACAAGCAGGATACACAGTGGATCAAAACTGGTTAGCATAAAAGGAGCTCAACAATATTTGTCCATAATTTAATTGTTGAACTATGGATTATGTCCAGTTGACAAAGAAGGAGGGGAAAATAAAATCTCCATACAGTAGCATCCCTGAAGAAAATAAAAGTCTGGGGCATCTGCAGTCAAATATAACAAACAAAGTCAAAGATTTAAGAAGGGACTGCAGCCTTAGCAGCATCCTAACTTTGGGTTTTCGAAAACAAACCTTTGTTTGTATGACCCTGTTTATTTTGGTTAGAAGCCAATGCTTGTTTAGTTTAGCTACTCAATTCTGCTCTGCTCTCTTTGACAATGATTTGCTCTTGCCTGAGAAAATTAGTTGACCGCTTAGTTAATCTTTTCTGACTCTGATCTCTTTCTAATTTTGAGATTTGCCTAGCCCTTTAAAATCTCTTTTTGTCTCCTGGTTAAATCCACTTAAAATAACTTCAAATCCACTTAAAATAATGTTTAGGCATTTTAATTACAGTATGTTTATAACCTACAAGAAAAGAGAAAGAAAATGTCAGCCCTAATAATATCAAAATAAAAACAGCTACAACAATTAATTGAAAAGCAGTAGAAGACAGCAATATGAAATAACTTCGCCAGTAGATCCAATTAGAAGTTCGGTAGACCTAGGGCTGCCAGACGTCCCTTATATACGGGACATGTCCCATATTTGATAATTTTGTCCCCTGTCCCGTACTGACCTTTTAGGGACATCCAAATGTCCTGTATTTACAGTGTAGTTCATTTTGAAATTTTTTAATAAAAATATATTTTACTACCTTCTTATGGTACTTAGTTGTAACTTTATAAGTAATTATGCTTCATTTTCTCAGACTCTCTCGATGAAAATAACCCACATTTAACAAGGAAACTAGTGTTTGCTGCCTGTTTGCAACTTGTTCAGTTGCTATGATTGGCTGAGGACAGCGACACTCTTACCATTTTGCTCTCCAGCCGCGCTGCTGTGCAGTTCTGTATCAGCATTGCAACATACAGCAACTGACACCAAAGTGTGTTGTTACTATTTGCCATGGCCCACTTTTTTTCTGACTGCCTGTATTAAATAATAATAATATTTCTCTGTTGTCTGTAATAAGTAAATATTTTCAAATGATTTCACTTTTGTTTTCCTCATAACCCAATAAAATCCTTGCTTTATGTTTTTAACTAATGTCTCTACTTTTATATAATATATTGTCCTGGGGCATGTATAAATTTATATATATCGTAATATAGAGAGACATTTTAAGAGTGTCCTGTATTTCTAATTTTCTAATCTGGCAGCCCCAAGTAGACCAAACTAGAAGCTAAGCTAAGGTAATGTATCATCAGCCTCCAATTAAATGCTGAGACCAACAAGGCTTCTCATAATATTGGTAGATGGATCATTCTAGTTCAAATTTAGATGCTTGTCTGAAATGATCTGTGAAGAAAACACAGATACCAGCTTGTTCAACTGACCCTGTTAATGCTATGTAGCAATACAGTAACCATGTCAATGCCAATAAATAATATGCTTTGGTACATCCTGTCATAGTTCCTTCCAGGATTCTCATCTTCACTGTCTCCACTGCAACTCCAAATTTGCTGCAGTCCTATTAGGTATTTATAAATCCAAGTAGACTGCGATGCTTTCTTCCACACTGGTAAAAATGATTAATTGCACATTTCTCCAACAAACTCAAATCTTAAACTAAACTCTAGTTCTTCCATTCATCCACTGTTTTGTAGTTGTTACATTCTCTTGCCTAAATACAACATCATGTCTTTATTTTTATTCCCCAGTTGTGTAAGTCAGTAAGTTGAACTTAGCCCTTTCTTTCTTTAAGTGGAGGCCAGCAGCATGTAGCAAAGCAAAGATTCCCTTCAGACATATCCTGTTTAGGCATACAGTTCTAATTAGCTTGTACAAGTCAAATGAACATTTCTGTGCACTTTTAAAGCAAATACTGTTCTCTCCAATGCACAACCACGCCTTCTTCTATTTTTTCTGCATTTTTTTATCTTTTTCACTCATGCTGCTGTGCCACACACTGCCACCTATTGGCTACTCCAAAACAATCGTTATAGTCCGGTTCAGAATGCCATTCTTTTTCAACTTTTTATTAAATAAAGACAAAATGGAGATAAACAATAATCATCTGTACATTTGAAAAGAACCCAACCATCCATATCTCACCCAGCCTGAGCCAAGGGGTAAACCATTGCTGGGGGCACCATTAATCTGTGCTGCAGACAATTCAAGACATAGTAAATTGATGAAGGAGGACTGCAATTTGTCTACTCTAACACATTCAGTTGCTTTCTAGCATGAGACAAGAATTAATTTGGCAGCAAGGGTACCCATATAAGTCAAGTGGTTTTATTGTCATACCATCCATACACCACATTACAGCATACAGTGTCATGAAATAATGTTCTCCAGGACTGTAACATATACATAAACACTGAACAAGTGCAAGACAAGTAGAGAACTATATTATACAATAAATAAATACAAATAAATAGTAAGTAAACAGATAGCAATAATTTGAAATGAATAGTGATAAAGAAATATGTATGTAATAACAACAACTAATTATAAAAAACAGCAGTAGTAACTAGTGCAACAAATGTACAGCATATAAATGAACTACCAATAGCAGATCTGATGTTAGGGGCAGCACAGAATTCAGAGTCCAGACAGCCAAGGGATAGAAGCTGTTTCAGAACCTGCCAGAACTGGTTCAGTTGCTGTGGTGACTTCGTACAGCAGGAAGAAGGATAAAGAGACCAATGCTATAGGTTTTGTGGATGCAATGTTTTACAAAGTTGTCTTTAATGGTGGACAGTGAGGTCCCAATGATCTTTTCTACAGTGTAAAGTATCCATTGAAGGACTACAATATATGGTCAGAGACGCTGTAGTTCCTGCATCAGACAGTGATGCAGTTGGTCAGAACGCTCTTGATGGTACTCCTGCAGAATGGGGTGAGAATGGGCGAAGGTAGGCTTGCCTTCTGAAAGAAGTGGAAACATTGCTTCACCTTCTTGACTATGGAGGTGGGCTTATTTAACTAAGTAAGGTCAACTGCCAGATACACATCCCTAAGAATTTGGTGCTCTTGACCAATTCCACTGCAGAGCCCATGATGCACAGTGGGCTGTGGACGGTAAGGGCCTTCCTGAAGTTAACAATCATCGTTTTCATCTTGTTCATGTTAGGAGACATATTGGAGATACATTCTGTAAGCTGAATCATCTCCATTGCTGATAAGACAAAGTAACTAACGCTCGGGTGGTTTAAGTGAAAGCATACTGAGGGTCTAAAAGAAGAAAGCTTTAAGGCAATGGTGGAATATTTAAAGAAAGAAAAGAAGATAGTAGTTGACATACATGTGTCCAAAAGGAAAAGATAGAAGGTCAGTGCCAGAACATGTGAAGAACATGTGATTGGAGTTGTATATAGAAAAGGATATAGAATAAGAGAAATTAAATTGATTTTGTAAAGAGTGGAATGTCATAAGTCCTGAACTATTAAACCAATCCCACAGACACAATGATTCCCTTATGCTGCCAAGTAGGAAATACAAGAGGCTGACCACCTATTGAAAGAATGGAGTTGTAAAATATGGGAATGAGAGAAAGCAAGTTTCCAGAGGGTGAGAATGCCATTCTAAAACAAAGAAACACTACTGTTTTCTTTTTTAAAAGTACGTTTCAAACTTTGCCTTTTAAATAAGTCCTACAAAGTGCTTCATTTGACCAGGTGTCAGTTATGTGGCCGTATCAGACCAACATGTCTAATTGTGTAGATCCCATTATTCCACCATTTAGTCTTTTCTTGAGAAATGACTTAGACAAAATGTGTGGAGATCTTTCTAATTTTATTGGGTGCAAAACAGTAAAAAATTTTTGTGTGGGGTGTCAGTCCATAGCAGGGGCACTCACATACGTCCAAATTAGAACTTAAATTTAATGTCTTTAATAATGTGGGAGAAAATCTGGACACACGGGGAGAATGCACAAACTTCATGCAGATAATGGCTGTCCGTGTGACTAGATCCCTGCACATTGATTCCATACCACATTCATTTATATATCTTTGATTCCTAAAATATAATTTCTTATTTTATGGAAATTGCACTTTAAGATAGTAAACAGTAAAAATAAGAAATGCTTTCATCATAATCTTCCCAAATATGCAGTAAACAGAAATAAAAGCTGCGACTGGTGGCAATGACTGTACCAAATACAATTGCTCACATGTACACATTATTACAGCACAAATTCTAAAGAAGAATTAAAATTGACAAAATGGGTATGGGATGAGTGAAATTATTGAATGAATGACAAAGACCTTGAAAAATAGGTTGCACTCTTCGTAAACTGAACAAAGCACATTATTCTTTGTTGTTTTCAGCCTTGGAACAAAACACACCACTGTGTGTCCTTCAAAAAAAGCAAGGCGCTATTATGTGGCTCACTGTAGCACATTTTACCCTAAAAAATACATTTGGCACATCACCAGTGAAAGAGAAAGCAGATGTAAATGAAGATGATCATTTTTCAAGTTGCCAAAGTGACTGCTGGCCAGAATGTAGCAATCAGCTGGCAAAAGAAGCAGCAGCTTCAGTCTGTGCAAATCCTTCCAGACATAGTGAGTTTGAAGTGGCTGTAAGCACCTGAAAAAGAATGATAAAAAGTTAAAAGAAAGCCAAGTGACAGAAAGTTTTAAAAATATTCTTTATAAAGTTGTAATAGCGACAGCTGTTTGTACCACCCTGGCAAGAAGTTAACCCTATGCCAGATTGTCACAGGGAACACAATTGACAGATTAAAAATAATATTAATAACAAAACAGAAACACTTAGAATTAGTTCCAACATCTTTTGTTAACCTATGCCAGATATTCTGTCATGCATTAAGGTCAAATTGTTGACATCCTTCTCTCCACCAAAGAATTACCCACTCTTTGTTCAAAGAGCCTTGACAGGTTGTAACCTTGAAATACCTCTGGTTTATTTCTAGAGTCTGGTCAGCCGTCTTGTTTCCCCAGTTCCCACTGAATCCATGAGTCCTGGTTTCCACTTAAAGGGTCAGACACCCAGAACTGCTCCTGGGCTGCCCAACCTTGTCAAAAAAGAAGTTATTAACAAAAATGTTAGTAGTGGACATAATCAAAACTCCAATGAGTTTTCCGGATCACCTTCATCATATAATGTCCCCAAAGTTAAAACCTCTGTGTTTGCTGACAGTCCTCGAGTGCCTACCATTTCCTAGCTATAGCACTCAAAGCCTGCTTGCTGAGGATCAATTTTTCCCTGCCTATCCCATACAATGCTTCAAAATACTGTCTTCTGCACACACTATCAGCTAAAATGTCTGCATGTCTCACTGATAGTGCAACCTGCATGAAGGAGAAGCATCTGCAGTTCAACCTGGCAACGATGGCCTTTCTTGTTATTCCAGCTCATCCAAAGAAATCGAATTTATACAACTATATGTATGCCACGTGCCACACCAAGTTCATTTATAAATCTCAGATCAACTTAAAATTATTTCCTCTTGCAAGCATATTTAGCTGCTTCCCATCACCTCCCACCAGTAACTAGGTATGGTTAAAAAACACCTTTTTTGAATATTCTCGACTTAATCTCCATATAAATTTAGCCATGTCCCTGAGGAACGTCTTTATTTTCAAACCATGGAAGAACAAAGAAAACAAGACTTCAGTGAATATGAACTTGAGGTATTACTGACATTTGGAAGAGTTTAAGGGGTAGGCAGCCAAATGGAGGCACTTGCTAAAATAAGACTCAAATAAAGGGTATTTTATCTGCAGTTTTTTTAAGACCATGGTTATTGTAAATATGTTAATCAACTAATTAGGTTCATGGTGCTGTCTCATAGCAAAAGTCTGGGGGTCATTCACTGGGTGTTCTCTATTTGGGGCAATCATGTGGGTCCCCATGGATTTTCTCCAGGTTCCTTTCACAGATCAAACACATGCAGGTGTTGGGAATTAGTAATGCTAGAATTGTTCTGATGTGTGTGTGTCAGGGTGGGTGTATGTTCACCGTGTGATGGGTGCACACCTTGCTGGTTGGTTGCTGTGACAGGCTCCAGTTGCCCCCTGCCTTGGATAAGCATCTTTAGAGGATTGATGGATTGATGAATAATATAATCTGTCCTGCCCAAAGAAGTTCTCGCTTGCATGTAGCCAATCCCTAAAACAGACAGAGAAATACTCTGTACAATTTCAATTATAAATTAGTTTACTGTTTCAGATACACCTTGAGGGAATTTATTTTAACTTAAATATATTCTATGCTAGCCATCCCCCATTGCTCCACACGTATAGTACTGAAACAGGACAAACTTTAAAAATCAATAAACAAACAGGTATTGCTAGCTAAGTGGAGGCAAGGTACACTCCAAAACGCAGAATGGTGGCTGGCACATGAGTAAGGAGGGCCCTGCCCGGCACCCTCTACTCCTGATGTCATGCTTCCCCCTCCCCTCGGCCCGCAACCTCTGTCTCGGATTAGCACAAATATATGGTTCCTGCAAGTGAACCATGATTCTTAGCGTGATGAGAGAAGTCACAAAATAAACCAGAATGTTCAAACAAATCATAGAAAAAACCTGATCTAAATCCTTTAAGTAGTTCTCTTGTGAAAGGCGGACAGACATACAGACTGATGTTGGATTTTATATATAGAAAGAGAGATAGTATCTTCCTCTTTTACATGTCCTGTCAGCGAACAGATCCTCAGTAGTCAATGTGAGCAAATGAAATGGTAGTGCACACATGCCAGTTGCTTATGCCTGCCCATGCAAACAGCTGCATGGTGGTCTGAGCACACCTCCATCATATGTCACACATACCCCTATGACAAAATATTTAAAAAACAGAAATGTTTTATCTGTGTTTTTGATGAAGCAAATGAATAACAGGAAACACTCCAACATTCAAACTATTTACTAAAGCCAATTTAGACTTCCTAAAGTCATCCTCTTCGGGTTGTGTGCTGATTTAGAGCATACCTTATAGAGTTGATCACGCAGAAATCTTCAGATCCCTGTTCTTTTACAGGTTCTAACAACTGTAGCGTATTTGGTGATGGGAGCTTTCCAGCATGAACTGGCTGGCTGGTCAAAAATGAATGTCATGAATTTGCATGAGATAGTATACTCATGGGTGAGAACATTTTCTGTGATTGCTGATTTTTCTTATGTATTCCATGCAATTGACTGCACACATGTTGTGATAAAGGCACCACCACAAAAGGGATTTGCTTTTGTAAAAAAAATCACTTTTATTCAATTAATACACAACTAATAAATAATGCTTAAATCTGTCTGGCTGTTGTTGTTTGAGGTGGTATTGTTGAATCGGTTTCCTTTAATTTACCAAATAGCATGGGAACCAGATTTCACAGTCACGCTGTGCTGTGATTTCTTTTTATGGAATATGGTGAAGGAGCGTGTGTATAACAGGAAAGTTTGTGATAGCAATGACCTGAAGGACATAATATGGACTGTGGTATCATCTATTCCCTGCAAAATGTGTGTCTGGGCTTTAAATGGTACTGTTGCTCGTTGGTTTTTGTGTGTTGAACATGATGGCGAACACGTTGAGACATTCCTGTAAATCTTCTTGCACATATGAAGTATGTTTTGTGAATACATTGTTTTAAATGTTAACATAATTTTGACTCACCCTGTATATGTATTAGCTGTTATTAGCAACACTGAAGACTGCTGCATTATGAGAACATGTTTGTTAATTGTAATATGACCCTGCTCAGGATTAAGCATGCTTAGAAAATTGATGGATGGATATATGGACATCAGAATGTGATTGACACATCTTTGAAATGCACAGTCAAATAAGATTTTCTGTTCCCTTCTTGTCCTGCACACCTGGAGTCACTACAATGGTAGTCTTGCAGGGCTTCTTTCTAAAATATCCATCCCCAATTACTCCAGTCCATGCACTTTAAACCAATGGGGTTTAAGGGAGGCAGCAAAACTAATTGAACAAAAGACTTCACGCTGAGAGAAAATAAAATGCTAACATTGTTGCTGTCAAGTCAGGAGCTCAGTAGCACAAGGTAACTAAAGCTGAACAATTAATTTGTTTATTGTAAAAAGCATGATTACAGAAGAGACAGAAACATATGAGGTCTGTCTATTAATTAACGAGACTGACACAATAACTCACTTTTATTTATAAGAGTTCTAATGCTTGTCCCCATCAATATACATCCCATTCACAATTACGCAATGATGCAGTCTTGGTTTCCACTGGTTGAAGGCGTAGAGAAGATCAGTTTCTGTCAGCTGTTTCAAGACATCTGATGTTTTCATCTTTACTTCTTTACTGCATCCATTGACTCAAAACATGTTCCTTTAAGCACCAATTTCAATTTAGGAAAAACACATGCATACATGACATGCAGTCTTCCCCGTAAAACTCAGTAAGCATTTGAAAAGATTCCTTTGGTGTTTTGTTCAATTTTACTAAAAATTTCAAATTGACACGTTGCTCAACTTTTAAACTTAGCATGATCCCCGCTCACAAGGGGAAACGCAACTGTATTAGACAGTGTCTGACAATCAACTAAACAGCAGAGAGTGTTGTCGTTTGTCATACAGGTTTGCAGAAGTTTAAACCTGCATGGCAAGTGCTCATAATCAGTTCTTACTGCTTTGTTTTATTTAATATACAGACCTCGTACATACGTGGACCAAAGCAGCTACTTGGCTCCATGCATTTAAAAATACAATACACATAGATTTCAAATGAGTGACAACTACCAGACCCCCTTCTGAAGTACCAGCTTGTGTTTTTGTCATTCTTACGGAATAAGGATGGCGCTCTGTCGGATGGCAGAATGTGGATGGCATTTTTATCTGAGGGAAAAAAAAGTTTTGAAAAAGGTAGGAGGGAGGATGGAATTTTGCTATAGACATCATGGAAGTTGTGTTGGAGGTCAGATGTTGTTTGGAAAGAGGCAGGAAAGAGGATGGTGTTTGCCTGATGAAGGATAGCATCATTATTGGAGGGAAAAGGATATCCTAAAACAAACACCAACTTCCATGCTGCCTTGCAAACTGTCAGGGCTATATTATGGGATAAGTTTTCTTATTTTTTTAGTCTTTGTTACTATTCTGAATTATTTCTTGCAATCATAAGTAAAGTTAAAGGTTGAAGAATAACTATTTGCAGAAGCACCATGCCAATAACCTTGATTTCAGTTCCTTCCTGAAAACAGGGATTCATTTTTCTGATAATATTACTTACTCTCTTCTTTCTTAAAAATACCTTGTAAGAAATAAAATGGAAAAAAATATATTAAAAATTAACAGTTTGTGTGGAAGGTATCTTTGTCTGGGTTGCACTTAGCAAACAATGCATACCATCATCAATACTCTGCATTATGGCTATAATGAATGCTCAGTGTGGTGTCCTTGGATCTAGTGTGTGCCAATCATATCTAAAGATCACTTTTATTACAATGGCCCTTTTAACTTGGTCTATTTTCTGAACAACACACACCATGCTGTTTTTTATTAGAGCCTGCTGCATGGTTAGACATCTCTCTTTGTGCATATACCAGCCATTAAAACAACTTTACCTGGAGTGTTGTACAAGGACAAGAACTTCAAAATAAAATAAATAATAAGGCATGCTAGTAAAACCTTTAGGTGCCAAAAAATACTTTTGCCTTAAACAAAATTTACAACTGCTGTGAAATACAAATGTCTATGCATTGTCTAAGGTCAGAATGTATGCCTTACCCTGGGAATGGCCATCAAAGGAATGAATATCAATAAAACCACATACAGTGGAACGTCGGGTCACAACCGTAATTCGTTCCAAAACTCTGGGTATAACCCGATTTGGTCGTGACCCGAAGTAATTTCCCCCATAGGACTGTATGTAAATACAATTAATCCGTTCCAGACCGTACGAAATGTATGTAAATATATTTTTTAAAGATTTTTAAGCACAAAAATAGTTAATAATATCATAGAATGCACAGCGTAATAGTAAAGTAATGTAAAAACATTGAATAACACTGAGAAAACCTTGAACAGAGAAAAGTAACATTGCAAGAATTCATGCTATAGGCTTACAAACTGCTCGCTGTAAACACTTTTTTTTAATGAGTTTTAAGCACAGGGAAAAAAATGAACATTTGAAAAATCCGTAATTTAATAAACAACCAAGAAAAGTAACACTGCAACAATTCACGCTACGAACCGCTTGCTTTAACCACTTTTTTTAATGAGTTTTAAGCACAGGGAAAAAAATGAACATTTGAAAAATCCTTAATTTAATAAACAACCAAGAAAAGTAACACTGCAACTACGAACCAAAAAATGAACATTTGAAAAATCAGTAATACAAAAACTAACCATAAACTAACCTTGCATGAGTTGAGTTCTAGCATGAAGGAAGTGAGGAGGAACTGGGTGGAGAGGAGATTACAGTTTTGAGGTAAAGTCTGTGACGATGTGGGTTTGCTGCATGCTCCCATCTCGCTTCCGGGAGCCCTTAAACCCGTCACCGTTGGTAATGTTACCGATGAGCACAACAGTGAGGCACTACAATGAAGCAATCGGATGGTGCAAAAAGTGCCAAGTGCTCTTATTAAAATCAACAAAACACCAATCAAAAACAATGTCCAAATTAAATAAAGTGCAGTGCTTTCAGAATCCTTCAAGAAATAACTAGTCCCATAAAAACAAAAGTGGAGGTTAAAATCCAACAGAAAAAAGTCTTCATTAAATACGAGGTTAACACTAGAATTACCAGAGCCTATGAAAAAACTCGTAGATCCGTCCCACCTTATAGCGCTTCGCACCTCTCCGTCAGCATCTTTTGTCCTCTAAATGTGTTGATAAACAGCAAGCAGCCTGCTATCACATTCCCCACCCCGCACAGTTTTCTCAGCACAAGTCTGTTTACCTGCGTGTTAGTTGCTTAGAGTGAGAAGTCAAGCAAAATGACACCTTTTATAAATACTATATCGTTATTTGGAACACTTGGATTTCATGTGTGTTCTGTGTCTACAATGATCTATGCACAGTAAACACATCGTTAAAACAGAAACGTTTTTTATGTTTTAGTAATAATTGACAAAATGTAGACATGAAGTGTATAATGTGTGAAGCCTGAATTCCAAATATCAAAGAAACACTTTCACAAAAGGTACAAATATAACAGAACAAATGCACTTCCATTCAAAAATATAACTGCAGAAAAACAACCCACGTTAGGTGTGTGACATTGACACACAGTTGCTACGACAGCTTCGGTGGTGCAACGGTATCAGCTGTTGACTGGTAATCAAAGCTTCACGGGTTCGATCCCGGAGGAGTCCGTTTTGAGAAGTGAGCTGCTCGTGTTCCTACTATTTTCTACGGACCTACGAGTTTTTTCGAAGGCTCTGGTAATTCTAGTGTTAAAACAATGCTCGAAGCAGTCTCTTTAAAAACAAGCCCGGTGCATTCTTTAACTGCCTTACGCAGCCACCCGTTCTTCTTCTGGTCACTCCAGCTCCTTGATTGCTCAGCTGGCGCGACCGCTTCCTTCTGCCCCACTGAGTGTCGGCCAAAACACCCCTGCTTGGGCTCACTGCCCAGCTGCCTGCCTGCAAGCACGCTCTCGCCCGCTCACTCACACCGGCTCTTTCCACACTACTTCCTGTTTACTTCCTCACTCCACAACCTCTGTCTTTCTTTTCTTTTTCCTCCCTTTAGCCAGCTCACGCTGTAGCAATCAACCACCACGCCCCCTCGCTAAGCTGCAAGCGTGGCGATTATTTATTTAAAACTGGCCTCTTGATGTGAGCTGTGGACCCACTGTACCACAAAATCCCTCTGTGCCATGCATGTCTGACCGAGAACAATGTACTGTACAGGGAGAGACTGAACACATGCATAAATCACCAGCGCGTATGAGCCAGAAGGGAAACGAAATAGAGCACAAAGAGTTCACAGCGAATGCAAAGGGAGAGACTGAACATGTGTGGAAATCATCGGCGCATACGAACCGGAAGGGAAACTGGCTTGTTCGTCACCCGAGTGTGTGGTCGTGGACAGATGCAAAAGTTTGGCGAACTTTTTGGTCGTAACCCGATTTGTCCGAGACGTTCATGACCCGAGGTTCCACTGTACAGTATATTGTGCATGTAAAAGACCAGATGGAAGGGGAGTGAAGCCAGATGGGTTCAAATTGTTCTACCATGGTGTGGATGGGAGAAGAAATGGGGTAGGGTTTATCCTGGAGGAACAGTATGTCAAGAGTGTTTAAGAGTGTCAGACAGAGTGATGATTATAAAGCTGGAAATTGAACGCGTGATGATGAATGTTGTTAGTGCATATGTTCCGCAAGATGGGTGTGCGATGGATGAGAAATAAGATTTCTGGTGTGAGTTGGATGCAGTGATAGACAGTGTACCCAAGGGACAGAAAGTTGTGATTGGAGAGGATTTCAATGGAAATATTAGTGAAGGAAACTGAGGGGATGAGAAGGTGATGGGTAGGTATGGTGTTAAGGAGAAAAATGCAGAAAATGGTAGTGTATTTTGCGAAAAGTAAGGACATGACTGTGGTGAAATCATATTTTAAGAAAAGGCAGGAACATAGCATGACGCACAAGAATGGAGGAAGCCTCACACAGGTAGATTACATCCTATGCAGGAGGATCAGTCAGAAGGAAATTGAAGACTGCAAAGTGGTGGCAGGGGAAAGCATAGTGTGGAGTATGGCCGGAAGTTTATCCCGGCCAGTACCCCCAAACAGCCAGATGGAGCCCTCCCTGCAATGTGGAGATGCCCCGAATTCCAGCAGGGCAGTATGGACCTTGGAGTTTTCCTTCACTGCCCTGCTGGATACCGTGGGGGCTGCCAGGGGACTCTGCAGGGAGGAACAGAGACCTGTATTTTCCGTATAGCCCGGAAGTACTTCCCAGTCACAAGGACAGACGTAATAAAGTACTTCCGGGCTGAAGAGAAAAAGAGAAGTTTTCACCTGACCCGGAAGTGTTGGGGAATAACATGGACTAGGGGATCAGAAGCACTTCCAGGTTAAAAAATAGAAAAGGACTCTGGGAAATCCCAGCAGTCAGCCGAGTTAAGAGGAAGGGTGACTGAGCTGCTGGGAGGTGTGGACGATTATGATTATTGTGTATTGGATTATGAATTTCTTTGAGTATAGTGGAGGTGAATGTGCTTTGTGCACATTATTATTGTAATAAAACCATTATTTGGACTTTTATCTGGTGTCTGGCATCTGGTCTGAGGGTTCAAGGGGACGACAGCACCCCCTATCTGTCACAGTAGTTAGGCAGCATAGGATGGTGATCAGTAGGATGACGTTGGGGATCAAGAAGAGGAGAGTGAGGGCAGAGCCAAGGATCAAATGGTGGAAATTGAAAAAGGAAGACTGCAAGGTGGAGCTCAGGGATGAAGTAAGACAGGCACTGGGAGGCAGTGAAGAGTTACCAGATAGCTGGGCAACTACAGAAGTAGTAAGGGAGACAGCTTGAGGGGTGCTTGGTGTGACATCTGGACAGAGGGATGAGGACCCGGTGGTGGAATGGGGAAGTACAGGAGAGTATACAGAGGAAGAGGTTGGCTAAAAAGAAGAAGTGTGATAGTCAGAGAGATGAAGAAAGTAGACAGGAGTACAAGTAGATAAGGCGCAAGGTGAAGAGAGAGGCAGCAGGTTAGGGTCATAAAGAATAAAATGGAAACATACAAGTGAAGAAAGTGTGATGAGCAGATGAAAAGAGTACTTTGAGAGGTTGATGAATGAAGAGAATGAGAGAGAAAGAAGGTTGGATAATGTGGAGATAGTGAATCAGGAAGTGCAACGGATTAGCAAGGAGGAAGTCAGGACATATATGAAGAGGATGAAGAATGCGAAAGCTGTTTCTCCAGATGACATACCTGTGGAAGCATGGAGGTGTTTAGGAAAAATGGCAGTGGAGTTTTTAACCAGATTGTTTAATGGAATCTTGGAAAGTGAGAGGATGCCTGAAGAGTGGAGAAGAAGTGTACAGGTGCTGATTTTTAAGGATAAGGGAGATGTGCAGAACTGTAGTAACTACAGGGGGATAAAATTGATGAGCCACAACATGAAGTTATGGGAAAGAGTAGTGGAAGCTAGATTAAGAAGTGAAGTGATGATTCGTGAGCAGCAGTGTGGTTTCATAACAGGAAAGAGCACCACAGATGTGATGTTTTTTCTGAGGGTGTTGGTAATACTGTTAATAACAAAACCTTTGCTTTTTAATATATTTCTTTACATTTTTTTACAAATGTTGATAGAGTTCATTATTTATTATATATCCATAGAGCTATACTGCAGTACCCTGGTAATAAATTGTCCAGCAGTCAATGTGTTAAAAACAGGTGGGGCACTGCTGCCCCCAACATGTCCCCAGTACATGGGGCTGTTGTGCAAAATGTAAAAACAGTGCCTTTAAAACAGGGGTGTCTAACTCAAGTCCTGGTGGGCAACAGTGGCTGCAGATTTCATTCTAACCATCTTCTTAATTAGTGAGCCATTTTTGCTGGTGATGAACTTGTTTTGCCTTAGTTTTAATTGATGTGACTCAAACTCCTTAGTTGTTTCTTTTTCATTAATGAGCAGCCAAACAATAATGAGACACAAAAACCAGCTAACCTGAAAATAAAGAAGGGTGAAGGTCTATGTCATGTTGGCCTGCTTTGGTCACCAAAACAGAAAATCTACAGTCTGCTGTGGCAGAATGAGAGCAGCAAGAAGTCAAGATATTTAATAATGACTTTAATTAACAGCAAGAATTGGCTTCTTATTAAGAGATTGGTTGGAGTGAAATTGGCTGTAGTTTGACGTTCCAAATTAGCTGGTTATCTGTTGGCTCGTTTTACATCTCATTTCTGTTTGGCTGCCATTTAAAGAAAAAACTAATTAATTCAGATTCCTGAATCCTTACAAACTGGGCTTTTAAAATGAAGGGAAAAAAGAGTTAATTAGCAGTGAAAACTGCTCGCTGATTAGGAAAAGGTTTGGAATGAAAACCTGCAGCCACTGCTGCCCATCAGGGCCGGAGTTGGACACCCCTACTTTAAAAAGTATCAAACCCAGGCTGGAGGTTTTTGCATTTTATTGTTATTCAACACTGAACACTGCCCTTGCGAAAATGAGATATAGTGCAATAAAATGTATGTAGGCATCAACTTAAATTCAGAAGTTTAGAATCATTCAGAATTTTTTGTTTTTGCAAGAAATTGATGGCTTTTTATCCAAATACCATTAAACTGATTTAAAAATACAAATAAAGACAAGAAATAACTACTGCAGTTAATGGATATTACTGCTTGAAATGATTGATTTTTAATGTATTATTCAAATAGGACTGCAAAGTCCCATTTTCAGCAGCCATTCCTTCAGCATCCTAATGGTAAACTCTTTTAGCTTAATGTTAATTAGTCATGTATAAATGCTAATTGATTATTAAAGAAACCTTTGTGATTGCATTATCACTGCTAAAACCTTACATTCTGTTTAATAAAGCAAGTGAATTGTCTTTTTTTGGGTTGCAATGCATTGGCCCTCTTAAAGTTCAGCCTTGGGTTAAAAAATGGCCAAAATGAATAAGCTTTCTCAAGAAACATTTATTTGTCAAACTGCAGCCTTTAATGTATTTACCCTTTTAATCAGGTTTGCACCTGAACCTTCCCCTTCTTTTGCTGTTCTGTTCAGATCCAGTTTACTCTCTTGTCTCAAGACAGCAATGGAAACATTTGTATGAAATCTTCTCTTTCCTGGTAATCTGTCACATGGAATAACCTTCATTCTGGAAATAAAAATATAATAGACAGGAATGTTTCTTGAAGAGCAGGTTTCATATGGGATCGTTTTTAAGCTTTTGATCATCTTTCACTCACTCACTGATAACCTGCGCACAGCTTCTCTGGAAGGTCCCTTCTGTTAGTGTCTCTCACCCAGGCCCATGTAGACCCACCAGAATTTTCATTCCAAAAACACCAATGCATGTATGTTTTTAGAAATGTTTGTGATATACTAGTGACCATCATGAAGTATTGGCGCCTGCTTATTCCCCTGAACCTCAGCTTGAGATAAATCTTGAGGACCACCTGTATTCCATTGTCTATTAGAACACTGTTACATTATCTGCAAGTCTTCAGAGAGAACAAGGACGGCTGACTCTAAGGAGGAATGGGTAATATCAAGTATCAGCACACTGTATTGGGGCTTCTTCATTTGTACACATATCTGGAGGATAAAAATGTAAGCGCCCTGCTACAATCAAAGAACAAGCAGTCTTTAAGTTCAGTCTCGTAGTTCTTCCATTCATTTTCTACCTGTGAACTAACTTCAGACTTTTATGCCTTGATTTGAAACACTTAAATGAGCCAATCAGTTGCCATTGTGATTTTGAAAATGTAGGGTACAGTAACACTGCTAGAAAGTGAAATCTTGTATATTTTAGGACATGATCATTTTGTATGGTAGATAAAACTGAAATGTTTATTCTCACACCTACGATTGTTGCTCAGTGCATTCTAAAAGTCATTTTTCCCATAAAATGAGCATGATGTGTTCAGCTTAGCTTCTGAGTCAAAATGTTCACTGCCAAAAACACTTTAAATTGCAAAATTATGCTTACGTAATCAGTTATAATACTGCAGCTACTCTGAATATAAGTCACTTTTTAAACTGCTTTAGATTGCTGTTTTTCATAATATATTATTTAACAATTATTTTTTCACAGTGCAGCTCCAGTTGCAAATATGTATTATATGTTGTTAAAATGAATTACAAAGAAACTTGCAATGAAAACAAAAACTGAAAAGCCCATAACAAAATGATTAGGGTGTAGAAACCTATATTTGTTCATTTTCTAAATGTGCTTATCCCAGTAGATCAGTGGTGTTTAATTCTGGCACTGGAAGGCTATGGAGGCTGCAGATTTAAATTTGTGTCAATTCCTGCTTTCAACTGGACTTCTATTTCAATTAACCTCTTGGTGTTAACCCTATGTGGGATTCCAATTCTATGTAAGTATGGTTAAGCCCGAGTGTTACTCTGGGATAACGGTATTGTACACATTTACAGTATTAAGCCCAAAGACCACTT
The DNA here is from genome assembly GCA_026402145.1 of Polypterus bichir lapradei. Taxonomy (NCBI): domain Eukaryota; kingdom Metazoa; phylum Chordata; class Cladistia; order Polypteriformes; family Polypteridae; genus Polypterus; species Polypterus bichir. Next base: position 72,978,306 of record JANRMT010062837.1, on the reverse strand, counting down.
GGGACAGTGTTCTGCTGCCAGCTAGTGGACAAGATAGCATCATGCTGCAAAAAAACCGTGAGTATTGCATTTTTTTACTCTGTGGTAACTCATTAATATTCATAAGTGTTGCAAAGCCTTCAAAAAGTGGTATTCTGTAATGTTAAAAAAGGTGATTTAAATTTGATTCATTCAAAGATAGAAAGTGATACAAATTTTGACTCTTTTTAGCATCAAAACCTTAATACTGCCCTCAGTATACAGTCAATATGAATGACTGTCTACAATAAAAAAAATACTAATTAATTTTGCTCACTCAATTGCATCATTTTTTTTGTCATCTTTTGCACCTCATTCTGTTCAATTATGATGCTTTTTCTCTGTCAAGCAACTTAGAAAGGTAGAAGTGGGTCCCAAGTCCTCAATGGTTGAGAGACACTGCTCTTAAGACAAACACTGTAATTCAGCAAGACAATGAAATGATTATTCCAAAGTATTTGAGGAAAAAAAAACAGTTGCCACCTTTAATGACATGTCATGTTTGTTGATGCTTATATTTAAACGGTGCAAGTATTGATGAAAACAGTCTACTGACTGATGGGAATTGTAGTCCACATTTTGGTATTTGCATAAGGTTTTACTTAAGATGAAGGGGAACAAGGTATATACTGTACATTAAATACTTTTCTTACTGGATAACTTGCGCAAAATTGACTATGCTCACAGCCACAGCGCCTGCCAAGCACTTGCTAAACGCATCGTTTGACGTTTTCTCCTTTTACTTCGCTTCTGCAGACAACCTTCATTTGCATAAACCAACATGCCCCAGTGCATTACAATGTTGCAGTGTCTCTAAATTTAATCAAACAAATTAAGGAAATTTTGAAATTTTATTGTGTTTAGTTTTCCTATTGTGGGGAGTTTTTTTTTACCTCTAAATAGTAATATACGAAAATGCCCCCTGTTTTCATGGCAAATTTCAGTGTTTTAGCCTAACAAGAAGTCATGCTTTTGTTGATGAGTGCGCCAGTTGGTTAATCAGTCAAGTTTGCATTATATATAGTTATTTTGACACCTCTTTCCATATTTAAGCTAATGCTTGTTAATGATCATCCATCCATCCATCCATTATCCAACCCGCTATATCCTAACTACAGGGTCACTGGGGTCTGCTGGAGCCAATCCCAGCCAACACAGGGCGCAAGGCAGGAAACAACCCCGGGCAAGGTGCACACACTAAGGACAATTTAGAATCGCCAATGCACCTAACCTTCATGTCTTTGGACTGTGGGAGGAAACCGGAGCCCAATAAGATGTTGAAAGTGAATTGGGATTCTTCCAGTTGGGCAACAAACGACTGTGCGCTAGTAATGTGGTATAGGCAAATACAATCAGTTTTTCCCTATGCACTTTAAACGCAACAATGATCAAAAAGGTGGAAATAACATTGGAATACAATAGCAGCTCCACTTGCATAGTCATTGTTATTTGCACCCTTGTCTGCTCTTTGTTAATAGTCACAATCTAATTACAACTAAGAACAGAGGAATTGACAATAAACACCTGTATATTAAAAAATATGACACAGATAAAAAATCTCATGTTGCTGTGCCTTTCTGATTACAAATTCAGATCAAAATATGCCACTTAATCAAACAAGATGATTAATTCTAAGCAGTAATCATCATTTATATCCAAATAGTGACAATTAACAAAGTGCACACACAGGTGCAAATTATAACGAATGCAGAACAGTAGGAGCTACACCTTGTAATTTCTACTTCCTTGATCATGAGCATGCAATAGCTGAAATAACCAAAACGTTTACAAAAAATAAAACTAAAATATCTTACTCTATTCATACTTGTTGGCATATGTGTTACTACTAAAGAAAGCAAAATCCTTACTGACAATGCTAGAATTGACAGCAGTTAGTTAAGTGACAGCATAGTTAAATTAAACAGCAGTCCAAGTACAAAGTGACAGTTGGCTAGAAGGAGCCAAACCTGGTGAGGGAGCCAATCTATCAAAGGACACATTTGAAGATACATTATAACAACACTAAGTCAATATCCAGTCAGCTTATCCAGTATCCAAGCCACAAGTTCTTATGTGTGTTTAGGAGGTTGTTGTTTGTTTAACTATTTATATATTTATTTTCACGCACATACAGATGGGAGGCAGCTAGAAGGACTAAAAGAATGTAATATCACGTCAGGCTAGGGGGTGGTGGGGTGCAGTAAGCCTTTCTCTTTTATCTCTGCAGACCAGAAACTGGAAATTCTGCCTGATTCCAACAACATCACTTCCAGCTCCACCCCGATGATGTTACTTTCGGTTCTGACCAACCTATCTATCTATCTATCCCCACCTGCATGAGAGTGAAAAACTCCTATGCCTATAGCTTTTATGATGCTCCTCATGGATCCTCGAGATCCCAGACTCAAATCACAACACTAATGGAAGACAAAACATACAATTCTCTAACCTACATAATCAATTTCATTGGCTTAGACAGAAGTTGTGATGGGTCATTGTATAAACTGGAAATGAATAAAATTCTAGTGTACATAGATTGCATATCATTTGGATGTCTGGCTCCTTCCGGGGCATTCCAAAACACACCCTGGCATGGACATTAGTTGATTTTTGTTAATAATGTCACAACATAGCGATGTGTTGCACATTGTTCTGAACAGAACTATAAGAATTTTACCCATGACAGTAATTTTGAAGTTCAGGTTGAATATGAACAAATAACATAACATTCACAAACAAGGTTAATCATCAAAGTTATGTTAAATAGTATTAATTATATGTTGAGTCGTTAAATTAATAAACTGAAACTGTTTGTAAGGTAAAATACATTTTAAAAATACTGCACAGTACAACACCACTAAGTTAAATGGTGTATTATTAAACATGGTCATATATGACTTACAGAAATTTGAATTGAATTCTTCACAATTCTGTATTTTCTTTAAATTAACTGTTTTGAAATACGTACAGTATCTGATACTTACATTTTGTTTTTGATTTAGACATGTAGCAATCACCTTGAATTTATAGCTCATGGATTTATGTTCTAGCACTCACATGCACACCAAAAGGTAATTCTTTAAAGGTGATCAGGTATGGCAGGCATACAATTGTGATCCATTCTTTTCAAAGGATGAAGCAGACTAACATAACATAGCAGGTGAGTTTTCAAGAGCCCATATCTCATCTCTGGTTATCAACCAAATAGCATAGCACTAAAGATAAATGTTGGTGTTTCAAGCTTCATTAATGTTTTTTCCACACTGAAAAGAGAATTTAATTTTCATGATGAGATCATTTTTTGTAACCCTAATGACACTGTTCAATAAATAACATAAAAAAAGATAACCCTAAAGCTTTCAACACTAGAAAAAACTCAGTTTTGATCTTACTTAAAGATTAATTTCTGTACTGAATGTGAAGTTCTATGAATGGAGGTGAAATACTAAATGATGCTGCTGACAAATTGAACTGATATCATAAACTATGTACTGCCACAAACTGTAAGACGTTTCAATGAGCTGTTGAAATCTGCTAATGGCAACTGTTATCTAACAATTTGTCAGTGCCAAGTAGTTTAAAGGGACAACGTTCTCAGGCTTTAATAAAGAATGTAATGTAGAAAAAAGTGTGTTCTCCTCAATAAAAGTGAAGGCTGCTTCTCTTCCCATGTGTCATATTGGATGTCATATTGGATTCAGGCGTGTCGCCTAACACCTAAGGCAATGAAATTTAAGGTGTTGGCTGATTCTCAGCTTGTGTTTCTGTGTGAGTCTCATTAAATGCCTGTGCTCCAAATGTAAAACATAAAAGGATTCTTCCCCCCATTTTATTGTTACACAACATTGAATAACAGTAAATTTAATTTGGCTTTTTAAATACTTATCCACAAAAAAAAACTCTTTAATTTCAAAGTGAAAACTCTACAGTGCGTTCTAAATTATTTACAAATATAAAACACAAACTAACTGCTGACATCTGCATTCATGCCCATTAATATGGCACAAGTAAATTCTCACGGGTTCAGCCAATTGGTTTAAGAAGTCACATGATTACGTCAATGGAGATCACCTATCTGGTGTTTCAGTTGACTGCAGTATACAATAAATGCACTGTATCTGGATGGTCCAGCTTGTGGTGAGTCAGTGTGGTGGCCTAACTTACATAATGAAGACAAAAGGAAACTCTAAGCAAATCCATGAAAATGTATATTTTCATGTCTCCATCCCCTGACAAGTCTCTGACTATCCTTGGAGTCCATTTAAATTAAGCTATAAAGAAATGGAAAGAGAATTGCAGAGCCGTGAATCTGCCTAGAACAGACCATCCACCAAACTGAGGGACAGAAGCACAAAGAAGAAGACTACTGAGGGTGGCCACTAGGAGACGTCCGATATGAGTTAAAGGAGCTACAAGCAACACTGGCTGAGATTGGGCAGACTCTGCATATGAAGACTATGGCTTTGGTGCTTCACCAGTCACATCTTTACAGGAAAGTGTCAGCAAGAATTTACCAGAATGCACTTGGGAGAATGTGAAGTCAGCTGGAAGAATGTCCTATGGTCTGATGAGACCAAAACTGAACCATATTAAATGTACTATACACAAAACATCATTCTCATGATGCTGCCATCACCACATGGGAATTCTTCTCTGCAGCAGGCCCTGGAAGACTTGTTAGGGTAAAATGAATGCAACAAAAAACAAGGACATCCTGGAGGAAAAACTGATGTATTCTACAATACTGAAAGACAACAACCCTAATCACAAGACTAAAGCTACAGAGGAGTGGCTTCAAAACAACAGTGTGAATGTTCTAGAGTGGCTAACTCAAAGTCCAGATCTCAGTCCAACTGAGAATTTGTGGCTGGAGGTGAAAAGAGCTGTTTACTGTTGCTCTCCATGCAACCTGAGAGAGCTTGAGTAGTTTAGGATTGAGAATAGGAGAAAAATAGCAGTGTCCAGGGGCCTCATGCATAACGCCGTGCGTAGAATTCGCACTATAACATGGCGTAAGCACAAAAGCTGAAATGTGCTTACACACAGAAAAATCCAGATGCAGGAATCTGTGTGTACTCCAACTTCCACGTTCTTCCGCTACATAAATCCCGGTCAGCGTGAAAACTAACGCTCGTGCACGCGCCTTATGTCCCGCCCCAACTCCTCCCAGAATTACGTCTCTTTGAATATGCAAATTGATATAAATCACCCTTAAGCTCAGCCTTCTGTGAAAAGACAATGGGAAAAGCACGGGGGAAAATATAAGAATTTCAGCGAAAACCGAAGTGGAGGCAAAGGAAAAACATACCATTTGTTTAATTAAACCATGGTATAATCAACAAAAGGAAGTTGATCGAGTGACATAGCGTGTTGGAGAAACTTGAAAGCTCAGGTATCAAAGTCACCGTGAAAAGGCGAGTCGTAGCCCACTGTCCGAGTGTCATATGAAAGCTTATTAGGGTACAGACAAAAAAAAAATAGGCACACAGTGGGGAAAAAAGCACAAAATGTCAACTTCAATCTCGAAATTTCCACTTTAATCATGTAGTTTATTTTGTCATTAAAGTAGAACATCATAAACATCATCTTAAAATCGTTTAATTAACCAGTTTCTCAAATCACATCGTAATTGAAGTAGCACGTTAAATGCTTTGTTTTGTACGTGATCTTCTATGTGCTCTATGTGTGTGAATCACTACTTGCTTCTAAACCGGCTCTCTTCCTCCGACTGGACACAGAATCCATTACATTCGTGATATTACAGCTATCTGAATAACTAAAATACTGTGATGTATACATATCATTTTCATGATGATAGGAGTTAAAGCACATTATTAAACATGGGTTTCACGGCGCAGTGATTGTGTGCGACCTTCGATGAAATTATTTATTGCAGCAGTACTCAGGGGAGGCTCTAGGCAGAGAAAGAATCAGTGGCCCTTTTGCCCGCCAATGTCAATATGGTATCTTATGCACAGTGGATGGCCACGTCCGTTGTGGACACTGCATAGCCGCCTCGTGCTCATGGCACAAGCGTTTAACATTTGTCGAAATTTGCCGCTGCATTTTTTAGCTGTATCGTTATTTTCTCTTTCTGTTTTATATTCAATATATATTGGCATGGCCTCCCCTGCAGTCCTTGCTTATCCTTCTCCAAGTAACCGATCGCCACACAATCAGCTCTGTAATAGACGTTAAGCCATCCGTAAGCTTAGAGCGCTGATTCTTCAAAACGTTTAAGGAACATTGAACTATCTTTGTAGTACATGTTTAATTATTCTATCCTTCACGCCAGTCCCAGTGAAGAATATGGATTATTTAAATGAAGTTAAAGTTTTACCTGTATAATATAATAAACATATTTTGCTGCATTTCATCTTAAAAATGATATCGTCATCATATGTAAATACGCGCTTTATAAAGTGGCTCAGGTTGTGTAATAGTATAACTGTAGTGCAAGTTTACAGTGAGGTAATTCTACTTATAAGTACAAACAGTTCTACAAGGAGCAATTGATTGAGTGCGTTAATTCTTGGGATGAAACTGTTTCTGAACCGCGAGGTCTGTACAGGAAAAGATTTGAAACGTTTTGCCATGGCTGAGGTAGCGTGTGCTTGATTCTTTATCCTGATAATTCTCTTTTTGATCAGCTGCTGCTGTGATTCACACTCAGATACAGTGGTATAAATACTCCGAGTTGTGCAGTGAGAGTAATATGGAAAAAGATGATCCGCTATGGCAACCCTAACGGGAGCAGCTGTAAGAAGAAGAAGAAGAAGAAGGTGCAGTGAGAGTAACAACGCTAAAGCAGTTATGGTATTTGGAATACTATGGCTATTCCCTGGACCATTATATTGTTACAGGTTAATTACAATCAGATGCATTACACTAATAAACAATATGCGGTTAGGTTTAGTGTATTTATAAAGCTGCGTCAGGAAAATAAGGAGTAACCACACAGGAACAGTAGCACTGCTTTGACGCTGGATGCCACCAGTCTGCAAAACCAACAAGGTATGCAAAACCGACTTGCGTACAACAAGATATGAGGTACCGTGGAAAAGTTCGTGGCTTTATGCCAAGTGTATGTTTTATATATTGCGATTTGAACGTGGAAAAGTTCTTACGCAACATTTCTGTGCGTACGCACCATTTATACATGAGGCCCCAGATGTGTTAAGCTGATTGAGACCTGTTAACATAGACTCAAGGCTGCCATGGCGGCGGAAGATGGATGTACTAAAAGCTGACCTGAATAGGTGAATGATTATCAATTATATTGTGTTTTATATTTGTATTTAGTTTGAACCATGTTGCAGAGATGTGTTTTCACTTTGACATTAAAGACTCTCTCTGTTGATCAGTAATAAAAAAGCTAAATTAAGTTCAAAATTATTCAATGTTGTGTAATAATAAAAGGTGAAAACTTCCAAGGGTTGAATACTTTTTAAAGGCACCGTATAAGCAGTGTGTCTGTACTTGGAAAATGCCTTAGGGTGACTTTGACGTAGAAATGCATTCTTTAAATTCATCATGTTTGCTCATATATTTTTTTCTGTAACGCTTCTACTTTTCTTGTATGAGGCCTGTCTATTGAAGAGTATTACTATGAGACACCAACTACCTTCATGAAGTTCTTAGTAAGCATTTATTCCTGTAATCTCTTGTCCAGTTAGGGTCCAAAAATCCCAGAAGTGCAAGTCCAACTGAGCTGATCTTACTGCTAATTTTTACATTGCTAAGGTGTTTAAATTCCCATAATGAAACATGCCTCACAGCAACTTTATATAAGCCAGCAACCCAAACATTGTAAAACAGGCAAACCTACAGTGTAGTAAGATAGAAAATGTTTTTTTCCCTTATTTTCTTTCCCTGAAATGTGCCATACTGTCCCTTTGAATTATCCCTTAATGCCTGAATGTAAAAATAAATGATTAATGGGGGTGCCAAAGGGGCACGTTGCCAAAGCACCATGTGCATTATGCTGTAATAGCAAGGGAATCTTTTCTTTAGAAATGTGAATATATTATGCAATTACACGTCCAACAGCTGTTCTGGAGCCATTCCTGTGAAAGCATCTTGCTTTTCAAGTAAACCAATGGTTTGCCTATGTTGTGAATTAAAAAATAATAAATATCACATAGTGCTTTGAAGGGGGACATATTCTCTGAGATATGGTATTTTGTCTTGCCATGTATTGCTAGTCAAAAAACACGTACACATGCTTCAAAGAAATATTCTACCAAAATTATTATTTGTTACTGATCCCATGTTATTTATAGTGATGGAAAAGAAAAAATGTTAATCTTACATTTTCATGAACAATGGAGATGAAAAAAAGTATATGATATAATACAAGCCAGTGGGGAGCAGTGGTGTACAACAGCAATTATGTAAATAAAGAAAATAAAAAATATCATTCAGCATTTGCTGTTTTTGATGCACACTGATTTTTCTGGAAGTATCTATTTAAGGATTTATTTTTGCAAAAAATTACAGTTTTGTATGTTTTGAGTATATGGCTGAATAACTGACGTAGTAACGTGAGATTGTTTATTTTTCTTTTTTCTATGTTAGTTTTTTTAAATTGTTCACAGTTGTACAGCGTTGGCCACTTTTGTCTTCTATTATGTCATAAACTTTTTAAGTTCTATTCAGATGAGATTAGTTTTCACACCAGGAGGTGTTATAAAATTGGTGATTTCCCAGCCGTGAATCACTTGGTACCAGCCCTTCCTGTTAATGTATGTGTATTGTCAGGTCCGACTACATTAGCAACCTTTAGTTATAAAAGCAGTATGTACATCCGTACTTTAAAGGGGGACAGCCCCGCACCCCCAACTTTCCTATATAGCTTGTGTATATCAGAGTGCCAACAGACTTCTAAGGAATAACACTCTCCGTTATTTAGCGTGTACAACAAGGAGTACACTGACAGTTCTTTTTTTTCAACTTCAGGCACTGGGTAAAGTAATTATTACTGGAGGACCCACTCAATTAACTCAATTTTATTGACATGTCGATTCGCACGGTACTAGTTTAACCTGGAGTTGTTTTTTACAGACATTTTGCAGAAAGTAAAGTTTTCTGTAATTTTTACTGAAACATCAATGCAAGACCATGAAATGTTACTGACATGAACGATTTATATGAGACTAAAATTAAAGTGGTCCTCTAGTAATAATTACTTTACCCTACCTTATGGGGTAAAAGTAATCCCATCTGCATGAAAACATTTTTTTTTTATCAGCCATTAGTATAAAGTACATGGGGTAAGTAACATGTAAAAAGTTTCATTTTTGGATGAAGCATTCATTTAAACAGGTGATGCTAGACAAAATTAGTCAAAATATTACAGAAGAATTGCACTTTGGCTTACCTTTTATAGCCATATCAAATTCTTGAAACAAACAGTTGTTAAAGCACAAGAAGGCAGCACAAAGAAAAGGTCCAAAGGCTGGACTGGATGGTTCAACAAGGCGACTCTCAGAATTTAAGCCATTGTGATGGACAGACAGTGTGCAGAGTGGGTGTTCCATACTCTTCTCAATATATCATGAGACAGAGTGAGTCCTAAGTATTTTGTGTCTATTTTAATATTAGTATAACTGAAGAAGTTATACATTTAAATTAATTTCCATATATGTTTTGTATAAACCATAAAACAACCGATCACAATAACTAAAGCTGTCAAGAAATCAATTAAATACTTGTTTTAATAAGATATGATTGAAAAAAGAAAAAGTCTAGTCAATGAAGTGTCATCCCATTACACCATAAAATAATAAGTTAGATATTTTTCAAGTCGAAGCTATATCTTCAGAAATATGCTATTTATGCATTTGTCAAACTAAATTGTGTTCTAAAGTTAATTGCTTTTTATATATTTAAAAAGGTATCTTCCTTGAACTAGTGCTTTACATTGTAGTCTAAGGGGCATGGAAGACAAGCTTAGAAACTTACCAGATATGTCCATTTTCAAACAAGACTGTTGTTGAGTATTGCAAAATTTTTATTTTGTAATAAAAAAAACTGCAATATTATGAGAGTCAGCCGTTTTTAAGCTGTGCATGATAGCTGAACCATTATTTGTCCTGAGCAACTACCTTTCACCCCCCAGGGTGGTCTCCTTCCAAAAGACCAAATCACAGTAAACTTTTCATGCCACCAGGTTGGTTTTGTTTTGATTCAGTTTTGTATTTACATTAGAACTTGCACAAGCAAATAGAAAACATATCCTTACTATAAACAGAGGCAGGAATATGCAATAAAATGATTATTTTTTTTAGGGCCCAAAGAACCAGACTCATATGTAAAAAACAGTTCCCAGAATGAAACAGTTATTTGTCAAGCAATACCCAATGCTATCTTAGAACCAGTATTATTAAGAGTCTAGAAAGAGTGACTAATTATTATTTGTTTAAATGTTAGCAGTATTAAAATTAAATTGATGATTATATCTTAAAAACACCACGTCTGGAGAAGTGGGTATCCATACAAAAGAATTTATATGCAAAGCTTCTCCCAAATGAAAAACTAGGAATAGAGTTAGAGAGGAAAGCTGCAAAGACAGAGGCATGACATTGAGATGGTGTTATAGGCCGTCAGCAGCAGAAAGCAGTGCAAATAAACAACTTTAAATTCAGATAAAACAGCTACTTTTGATGGGGAATGTAATAACTTTGTGTGACTTTAATTACAGAAAACAGGAACAAGAAATAATAGTTGTAATTACTGAAGGCATTTGCAAGAGGGGAAGGCAGTTTTAGCTTGATACTTTGTAATACATTGAAATCACAGAATGATTTTCAATAATAATGTCACACAGTCTGTGATTGAAAAATGTGTGAACCATTAAATATGACTTTTAAAAAATGGGCATTTTGGCAAGGTGGTCAGCAGTATTGCCTTACATTTCCAGGGTCCAGGGGCCTTACATTTCCAGTCTAGTCAATATCTCATTGCAGTTTGCATTTTGTTGCCATGACTGTGCGAGTTTTCACCTGTTACCTCAGTTTCCTTCTATACCCCAAGAACCCATAACAACCCAATGGCCATCTCTAAACTGATCTGAATATACCATGGAGAAGATTGGTGCCCTATCGCGGTGGGATGCACTATTGATGAAAGTGTGAGTACAGTCTTTGACACTGAATATTTGAAGATGAAGAATTTGGGAAAGAGAAGGGTGAATTGAAATGGATAAACTTTAGGAAGGTGATAAAAATAAAAATGGGAAGACCCTTTTTTATTAGGGAGGAATGAATAGCAATAGGACATTTAAAGAAACACTTCACACATCGTTTAGTAGTTTTATTTCTTAATATTTACAAGGGCAAGAGGCCTAAGCACAAATCCTGAAACTGAGCCTGCAAATAAGTACCCTCAATGGACGAGGTGAACTTTTGTAAAGGGGCAAAACCAGAAACCATAACAAAGAGAGTCAGATCGTGAGTCTGTAACTGATAAACAAAAAGCTATGTTTATTTTTCTTCACAAAGAGTATTTTCTTTATGGTTTTAACTTCAAATTAATAATTAATACAATTCCTTATTCTTAAATAAGGAATCATCAGATGCATCTTCAGTGGAGACATGTATAGCAGTGGGACAATGACAAAGAGTGTCCATTGAGTCAAAACAAATGATATCAACAAGACAGACCATGAAGAAGAACAATGCAAAGAATTCCAAAAAAACTAAAGGATTAAAAGTACTGCTTCCACATGCAACTATCTTGTACTGCAAAGATGTAATGGACGCAGTCCAAAGGTAATTGTGAAAGAACTGAAAGTACTAACCAAGAGATGATTACTTGACAATGTGAAATTTTGAGAGACAGAGAGAAATGAGGTCTAGACTGTGAAAAGAAAATGATCATGCAAACGAAACATGAGGGCAAAATAAGAATCAGACTTAATGGACGAAAGGAGTTCAAAACCTAAAACAGAACCTGAAATGAGGGCCTACTTGTTTGAAGGCTCAATGCTGCTAGAAAGAGAATTAGGTATTTTGTCCAACCAAGAAATATAGTATGATGGAACTGTCAATGTGTATACTGTGAAGTCCTGTGACATAACCAAAAGTATTGATCACAGTCACGTGATGGCTCATACCTCATTACAGAATGAAAGAATAGGACTGAAAATAAAAAATACAACTTTCACAGAATAAATCACAACAATAAGAAAACCTTCAAATCAGAACCTAACTATAAACAAACTCAAAATATATGCATAAGATGCAATAAATACTTCAATAGGCAAAACTCACCTTCCTTTGAAACCCAAACTTCCTTGCTAAAAGAAGAAGCAGGTAAGCACGGATCAGGAGTTGGGTTGAATCCTTGAATTTAGCAAATGTTAAAACCAGAAAATGAAGAGAACCAAGCATCAACAGCAAAAGCAGGCAAAATTTGTAGTGTAAAAAGTCTTGCTATACTTCTTAAAGATCATTAGACACTGGCAAACACAATGGAAATGACCAACAACAATCCCAAATGTCAATGAGCATGCGATGCTGACTTTTAATGCCTCTTACCAATGATGTCACATGAGATGATTTCCGGGTGGCCAGGTCTAGCAACTGTAACCGGGTCCTAAAATCAGCTAATCAAAATGAGGGAGTGCTGCCCATCAATAAACAAAATGGCATCCTTCTAATAGAAACACATAATGATAATTTGTTAAAAAAAATACAAGTAGATTCACTCATGTCCACAACATTTACAAATGTCAAAATGACCTTGAGACAAAATTTTTAAAAATTGAAAAAACATTATTCTAGTCAGAATCGCAACACATTCAGTTTTGAGAACACACCCATTCAAGTTTTTATGGGTGTCCCATGAACGAGCCATTACCCTTTGTGGAAAAATGATCCAAAAAGAAGGAAACTCCACAAAAATAAAGTTCTGGGGACCGTCCCCGTATATTGTCCTGTGGACAAAATAATGTAGAATGAAATGCAAAGTTGATCAAAAGTATTTTTTTCAGTTACAATTGAAAAAGTTGTTTTCACAAAATGGAGTTTATATAGACAGATGGATTATGGGAACAGGAAATGGTTGGCAAGAAGTTACGTACGTCATTGTGGAGGAACCGGAAGTGATGCCAAATGGAGTTGCCATGGTGTCATGGTGGTCATTTTGGAACCTGGAAATAGCAGGAAAATATTATTTTCCTTCGATTTTCCTGTTGGGAAAAGAGGTTCAGGTAAGTACCACGTGACAATCCTTCATCTCGCGATATTTCATTCACCTTTGAGCTTTTTGACTGCCTCCTAATAGCTCTCGTGTGACACCTTACAATGTACGCAGTGTTACACAGGAGAAATATCTGTGTTTCAACTTCAGAATATGCTCCACATCGTATTCAGGAGATCCTGCTATTGCAAATGGCAGTGAACACCGTGTAACTAACTACTTGTAGAAGTAGATTTTAATCTTGGAATACACAAAGAAAACGTGAGCAGAGCAAGTTTATAAGTATCTGACACAACCTGGTTAATGATTTTCTTAAGGTCTGATATACCTTTTGTTGACAGAACCCTCAGGTGGAAATCATTTATGGAAATCTAAACCCTTTGACCAATTTTATATTTGGGCAGGGGTGGCCCAGTATTAATTCTGCTGCCTTGCATTACGGAGACCTAGTTATGCGTTCTGGGTCCTCCTTGTGTGAAGTTTGCATGTTCTCCCCGTGTCTACGTGAATTTTCTCTGGGTGCTCCAGTGTTCTCCCACAGTCCAAAGCCATGGAGGTTAGGTGGATTGCTGATACTAAACTGGCCTTAGTGTGTGGTTTGTTCCTGCCTTGCACTACATGCTGGCTGGGATATGCGTTAGCTCCAACTGTGGCCCGATTTAGGACTAAGCGGAATAGTTCCAAATATCAACCCAAATATTAGCACAGACTTTTATTTTACCTCCAGACTTCTTTAGATCATAATGTACATCTGGTAATATATTAAAAAAACAAAAAAGACAAAAAACATTATTGCTTTGATTTACACTGGAAGAAAAACATTTGAGCAAAAACCAGGGGATACACATAAAAACCAATACAAGAGACAGCAATCATGGTCAAGAGAACAAGAGGGGCAAAACCAAAAGTACACACGAGAAAAAAGCACAAAGAAAAACTTGTAATAATTCAGAGATTTCAATTCTGCAGATCGTATAAGGATCTGCACCCTATAGCTGTCCTTTTATCCCATCGCATCAATTATGCAAGGGTCCTGACCTCAGAGGCCACACCCCTAGCAATGCTGGAAGCAGGCCTAACAACAGAAAAAACCCCAAAATAATACCAAATCACGACATAGATTTGGAGTGGCTTGTGTGTACTAGGCAAAGGAGAAGAGAGAGAGAGGGTATGATGTTAACCTGCATTCAGCCCTGCAGGCAGGTCCTCCAACTTGCCGGGAAAACTTGGGGGTTGGTGGCAGGATTGGCACTCCAACCACTGTTAAAAACCTCACACTGTTCGGTGTGGTGCTGAAGTGTTGCCCGTTGCACAGCTGCACTCGGATCTCAATCCGGGTGGTTTGCTGTGTGGTGGGTGTGGCAACGCGCTGTAATCAGTGCATGCTCCCAACATCTCTCTCAAGAGAGGAATGTTCAGTAGAAGTAAATTTACGAATGTTTCAGCAGATATCTACGTGTGATAGTTAGTCAGACTAACTAAAAATTAGTAACATTATAATTATGTTCCCTGACATAAGACTCACCTTCTAACTAAAACATAACAAAATAATTTCCAGCACCAAGAGATAAATTGAAATTCTCAATCAGAAGGGCATACTCTTTATTGTCTTTAGTGAACCTTCACTATCAAAAGCACAGTGTAATATATTCTTTAATGTTTTCTAAATTCCTGATTAGTTCTGTTTCCATTACTATTTGGAACTATTTCAGAAAAAATTATTTTTACCATTTCTTCAAAATTAATGCCTGATCTGTTTCCAGGACAGACATGAATCTCTGCACGGGCAGAATAGATTGGAATTTACATTCAGCATCCCTATTTTCTATTGCCAAAGCAAAGCATCTACCTTAATGTTATTACCCCAGAGTGATCAGAAAATAAAAAAAATAAATATGCTAAAGAGTAAGGTCTTTCTCATCTGTGATTAATTTAAACATTTGGCTGCCTTTAAATAAGTAAACCTTTGTGGTCAGTGTAATGATAAATGGCGGCTAGCAACCCTCTAGCTATAGTCTGCAGTCTTAGAAGGCTAATTTGATTATTGTAATTCTCTAATACCTGCATGATAATTCTGTTCCTTGAAGGTAACTTCTGCACATAAAATGGGTAACATTTTTCAGTGCATGGAGTTTCAGGCTTTGAAAATATTTTTTTTTTCTTTTTACTTTGGTATTTTTAGCTGCCTCTATGGCTAAGGTTTTGTCTGCTCCTGTTTGCAGTTTACATCTCCTGGTCATTTGTTGCTGTTTCACCTTGAATTCTGAACACAGTTCATTTGCAAGGTGTCCATAACACTGTCAGGTTGTCAGAAAACTGAAAAAAACTATAAGAAAGAAAGAAGTTGTCTTTTAGAAAAGACTGAAGTATTGCTATGCATTTGCTAAATCATATTCCATGACTAAATGCAGTATTCAAAAGGACAGGACAGTCCCAACTACCCCTGAAAGCCAATCTGTGAGGCCACCTACATGTCTTAAAAAATTGTGTTTTAGACCTCTGTGGTGCTCCTGGGTTGGCTACAGCTGCCAAGTCCCTCTTGAAACCAAACTGAAAACTGAAATGAGCCAGCGCAATAAGGACATTTACACAAGAGAGAAGGTGCAAAATCGTGTAAAGTGCTGTTATTCAAGTCCAGGGTTCAAAACCCCAAAGTGCAAACAGTGCAAATTCATTAAGTAAACAGTGATAAAATCCAGTGCTTATGTGCTGGCTAAAAAAACACTAAATAATTAAAATCCACTTGGGGGAAAACAGCAGGTCTTCTGTGGCGATCATTAAGAATTTAATAGCAGCTCACTCATTCCAAAAGTTCTTCTAAGCAGGCAGAGACACTGACAGCTTTGGTCTCTTTCTTCCAACTCACATCCTGTCTGCTTCTACAGGCATCAGTCCAGGCACACGGAGCCGGACCACCATCATCCCATGACGCTCCCTCAGCACTTCTTGAATACCTGAGAGGCTTTATCCCGGTCCCTGCTCCAACCCAATTGCTCAGCAGGGACACTCCTCAGAGAGACATGGCTTTGTTCCCCCACAGGGGCCCGACCAAACTTCTTCCTCACTTCCACATTTGTTTCATCACCTTCCCGTCCACTTATTCTTGCCTCTGGTTTCTTTCCAAAAGTTTTATCTCCCTCCACTTTTTAACTCTTTTTAAACCACATTTGCAGGCGTAGGTGGTGTAATCACAAGCCACAGGGCACTAATGAGACAACTGGCTGCCGCACACCTCCGGATTTAAATATTTAGCCAATGCCTCACCTACACCCTGGAGACGATTCGCTTCTCTACCTCTCACCTATGCCACACTCCAAGCATAATAGTACTGTATTATCATAAAACTTACACCACCGCAGACCTCTCCTTATCACTCTCTCCCTTCTCTGTTCCCATGGTCTTTTCTCTTTTTTAGTTAGAAGTACAAGCACCCTTATATGTTGCCCTCTATTGTCAAGCTTCCACCTAAGCCATTATACACATTCTTTTGCTTTGGTGCCCTCAGAATTTATACTTCTGGGAAAACCTTTAAGCAGCAGGGCCCAATGTCCACTGTTTGCCCGCACCCCAGAGCAAGAAGATGTTCTCTTTACCATTCACTTTGCTTCTCTTTCTCTAGTATGTGGGATTTTTCTATTTCTCCTGCCATTTGAGCACACATTCACACTAAATAACACATTAAGTACTGTTAATTTAAAATAGGTCAAAACATTTTTCATAATGACATTTCTGAAACAGTATATACTTTTATGTCAAATAGTCCTCTTCTAGATGGAATGATACATAAGACTTTGCCAAATTCAAGGAAACATTTCAAGTCCTTGTATGAATAAAAGAAGAATGCCTCCTTCCTTCAGTTTCAATTAGTTGTTAATCACAGAACAATTGCTTTAAATGAAATCTAAACTTGTGTGAGTTGAACATTTATATTGATTTTAATTATGTTCACACATATTAAATCTGAGCTGTTGGCTCTGGTCTAAAGTTTCAGTTGACAGGGAGGATAATCAAGCTCAGGGAAGGTTTGCATAAGTATGGATAAGACTATTTGTAATCCTGCCATAACATAATAGCGCTAGCACTTTCCTCACCTTTAAGCATTTTTTTTGCATTCTTTGTTTGTTAAGTTTGGACAGATGGAGCTCACAAAGAACAGTAAATGCTATGTGTAATGTCAGTGCCCCAGATATGAATTAAGACTGGCAAGACTGTTAGATAATCACTCCACTCTAGTACTGGAAAATAAAAAGTCTTTCATTATTACATGTTGCTGGCCACATGAATAAAACCTGCTTTGGAGGTCTGGACCTTTAATGGAAATTTAGGAGTGCATTCATCTAAATATGACACCTCAGAGGCTTTGTAGACCTGCCCCAACCCTAGACGTGGCACTGGGGGTAAATCCTAGGTGGGTTTGATGTTACTAGGTCAACCAGACTTTACTTTATATAGTGCCTTACATAGAATGTGCTGTAACAGGGTGCTTTATATAGCTAACAATATGTTTCAAAGGAAACACAAGACCCTTCAGTTATACATTTATAGTCTAAGTGTATGTGATCAAAATTCAATAAAATACATTACTGGAGAAAATGGACCATGAGTGCAGTACAGTAGTATTAACATGAGTACTGCTGTTATAAAAGACAAGGATTAGAGTACAGGTAAAGTTAATTAAATTTAAGTGCAAGAATAAAAAGGTAGAATTTAACTAAGGTTTTAGTGAGTGCACTGATGGAGCTACACTAAGTAGCGTAGGTGTAGTGTGGTGTAAGTAGTGTAGGAGTAGTGATTCCTGTCACACCAAAATAACAAAAGTAGGAGCAGGGCTAAAAAAACAAAAAAGTCTACCCTTTTTCACAGGTCTGAACTATTTGAATAGGCCTCACTCCTTGCAGCCTATTCCTAAACTGAAATGGCAGGCTTTTGGCCTGCACAGGCCCAAAACTGGTGCTGAGACTTTTCAACAGTCAATCTCAAAAAGTATTTAGAATGGGGGGGGGGGGGGAGAAGGAAAACTGTTGTAAAACCTGCAGTCTTGGACAAACCAAAGCAAAGTCACAGTTTATTTATTTATTGAAGAATTAAAAAAAAAAAAAATTAAAAAGAAACAAAAAGGCGTTAACCCTGAGTATGACTAGTAACATCAGAGGTTATAGGGTTCCTTTCCCTTGACAGGTATTTTTGTAATTTTTGGAAAATTTACAATATATTTTGAACTTTTGACACCATAACTCCCTTTAGACTAATGTAGGCTGAAACCAGCCTGTAGAGATTATGGTGAAGATGCTTGGGTTGGTGATGCCTGTTTCTGGGCAGGCTAGGGAAGGCCCTGGCAATGGTTTATTGGCATTCTTGTGGCTTCATGTACTTTTTGATATTTTTTGAGCACTCACTCATAACTCTTGTGTTGTAGAGCAGGAGGAACAAGACCAGGACACACTGCTTCACCACATTTTGTACAAGACTGTTCATATTATGGCCCAGAAACAACTAGTTTATGTTGTGACTAGTGTTGATCAGTGAATTTCACCATAGCATTATTAGCAGCAAATTTGCTGCATTCACATTTGCTGTTGTTTGTTGATTTATTTACTGATAATTCAGCTGGTTTAGAAGAAGCTTTTTACGAGGCCAGCGCAACATCCCCTGAAGCTGTAACAGCGAACATTAGATAGGACTGCCACGTAGGTATTTCATACTGATCATTTGCATTACAGACTAAGTGGGACTTAATTAGAGGTAGAACACATAAGTAAATAATGCATGTTCTCAAAATTTTGTTTTTATTACATACTAGCAGAATACCCGCGCTTCGCAGCGGAGAAGTAGTGTGTTAAAGAAGGTATGAAAAAGAAAAGGAAAAATTTTAAAAATAACGTAACATGATTGTTAATGTAATTGTTTTGTCATTGATATGAGTGTTTTTCTCACATATTATATATTGTTTTATCATTGATATGAGTGTTTTTCTCACATATTATATATAAATATATATATATATATATATCTCTCTATATATCTGTGTGTGTATGTATATATATATATATATATATATATATATATAGCAAAATAGTCGCACTTCGCAGCGGAGAAGTAGTGTGTTAAAGAAGGAAAGAAAAAGAAAAGGAAACATTTTAAAAATAACGTAACATGATTGTCAAAGTAATTGTTTTGTGTATTTGGCGGCAGCATCACAAAGTTGTTTTCGTCTAGCTGCATTAGAAAATGTACCATGACATCTGACACGCCTCCTTTTTACTGTTTTCTCACAGCTTGGATTGCTGCTGTCATAATGGGTTTGAGTCTACATATATATATACATACATATATACACATACATATCTTCATATCTATATACATATATACATATCTATATACATATCTACATATACACATATATATGCATACCTATCTGCATCATATATACACACACATATACATACATACATACACAGACACACACATATATATAATTTTTGTGTGTGTGTGTATGTATGTATGTATGTATGTATGTGTGTGTGTGTGTGTATACACATACATACAAACATACACACAGGTATATATAAATATATGTGTATATATATATGTATGTGTCTATATGTGTGTGTATAGCTTTGATCACTGAGTGCAAGGGAAAAATAATAAAATGTAGTCTATAAGTTATTAAACAGTAAAACATTAACGTTTTAAGAAGTAAAGGTACATTGAGCAATACTGGAGTGGTTGTGGGTAAACTACATTTTAAAGACGGTATAACAGAACAGATAAGTAGTACTAACAGCAGCTAAAATGTATATGGATCATCTCTCGGTAGTAGATCCCTTTTGAAAGGCACTACACGACGGCTGTGGTATAGAAATTACATTTTCTATGTGAAAGTCCAAATTTCTGCCTCTGGTAATGTGCCTTACCAGCAATTAAAGAAAATTAGTTTTGTGTCCTCTGCAGTGTTAAGAGAGAAAGGCTTTGGTTTGGGATAAAAGGAAAAAAAGGTGTAAAGAAAGGAAAGTTGCCTTTTTCTTTTATATAGTGTAGAGAGATGTGTTCGGTGACGATATGAGCGCCTTTTGGGGACAGTCGCGGTGGGTCTTGTGCAGACTGGTGAGACGTCCCAGCTATTAATCGGCTGTGATGGCACTGTCAGTCCTTCACTCCTGTGCGTGTCTTCATAATCCGAGCTGACGACCTCATAATCGTATACGTGCAAAATAAAGTGCGAAGCGCCTTAATATTATTTTGCCGCGGTGTAGAAAAGGGGTCCCGTGTTTGCACTTGTCTGGGCTATAGCTCAGGGGGAGGATGAAAAAAATTTATAGTGCTCACTTTGAGTTAAGGCAGAAGCGCAGTCAGCGTCTGAAAGGCCGGCACAGCTATGCGCGCGCGCCGGCTGCTCGACTTTTGCTGGGCAGGAGACGCCAGTTTTTGCAGACACGTTCACATGATCAAAAGTCTCCGCGCTCTTTGGAGGTCATTCATATACAAAATACCTGCGCCTCGCAGCGGAGAAGTAGTGTGTTAAAGAAGTAATGAAAAAGAAAAGGAAACATTTTAATAATAACATAACATGATTGTCATGAGTGTTGCTGTCATATACATGCCTGCCTAAATAAGTCACCCTCGCTTCGCTCTTACTTTTTTACCGTTCATTTAATTATGGCTAGTGGCGGAAAAATTATAAAATGGAAGGAGGATTACACTGAGTATGGCTTTACCAAAACAATTATTGATGGCGAATCGATTATTCATAAAGCTTGAATTGGTGATCTGTTTTTCTGTGTTATATTTTTTCATACTTCTTCCCAAACCAAGGTGGTGCGAGGCTAAAATGAATTGGGATGCGCTGATCAATGTAATCGGTGTACCAGGAAATCATGCATTGACAAAAGTTCCCCTTTGATTGTAATGCAAAGTGTGATTAAATGCATTATTTTTTAACGCGTTATGGAGCATATGCATTGAAGCTTCTCAGCTGTGCTTGTGCTAAGAAAATTAAACATTTAAAAAATAACGTAACACGATTGTCAATGTAACCTTTTGTAAGTAGTGCCTGGAGGATTCAGTGTGGAGAAAGTCTAGAGACAGCGTGTGTATTAACTTGGTTGCAGTGTGACGAAGTTGCTTCGGAAGACGGCGTTAGCCACGGAGCTCAGCTCAGAGCGAAATGAGGTAAATGGGAGGGAGATGATGACGTGACTCCTCCACCCGCCTTAACTGTCAATCCCCCACAAACACAGTCTCTCGGAATTTGCATAAGCACACCCCTTCACCTGCAATTTTAACTTAGTTACAAAGTGATCAAAACTCTCGTTTATATCCTGCGTTCTCTCATTAAACTTGTATCCCGCATTACCCGTGGGCATGGAAAACGCCAGCGGCAGCCTGTCTATTAACTTAATTTAAAGTTTAGGTATATACCTTGCTTTGTTTCCGAATTAGCTGCAATGATGAATATGGTAGTATATGTCACTCGCTCGCTTCTTATTGTTTCGCCGCCTTCTCAATTATATAATGCATGTTTTCGTCAGCGTATTTTGGAGCTCTTCCTGGTTTTCTACATAGTGCGTTGACAGTCAGTTCACGTGATTACGTGGGCGGCGTGATGATGTCACACGAAACTCCGCCCCCACGGCGGTCAAGCTCAACTCCATTACAGTAAATGGAGAAAAATACCTTCCAGTTCTGACCATTACGCGTAGAATTTCGAAATGAAACCTGCCCAACTTTTGTAAGGAAGCTGTAAGGAATGAGCCTGCCAAATTTCAGCCTTCTACCTACACGGGAAGTTGGAGAATTAGTGATGAGTCAGTCAGTCAGTCAGTCAGTCAGTGAGTGAGTGAGGGCTTTGCCTTTTATTAGTATAGATATACAGTATAAATAACAACTTATCACTGCTTGTTACCAAATGTGTAGGTCGATCTTCAAGTTCCACATCAGTAAGTATAAGAGAAGAAGGTGCATGCCCTACATATGCATAACTAGCCACGTGAAGATAAAAAAGAAATCTTGAAGGAGCATGATATCCCCACCCCCAAACACAGGAGACTAACAATAATGAAAGATTTATTACTATTTACAAGACATTTCTATATTTTTGCTAGAAGAAAAAGTGCAAAGCATCAGCACAGATAGTTTGGAGAGCCTTCAGCATGACTTCATTCTTTCTTCTTTGATCTCACAAACTCGAGGCGAAGAGAATATCGTGGAGTTCACTCATCACTAGTTGTGCCCATGTATGACCCAAACTTGGATTGAAAATGTTTTCTTGTTTACATTATTTATTCCTTTGCATTGTTAACCTTGCTTTATATAATAACCTTTTGTGCCATTTATCATATAAAAAGTGGCTACTACAGAGCCCACAAGGGTGAATTCCTTGGCAGTTTGTAAAATGCTACTGCCTGTGATGAATCTTTTTGCAAGTAGAGAATCATTTACCATATACAGTATACTCGCATTTAAGTTCTTCCGCAGATAAGTCGGGCTTGATTTTACTGTATAATTTCTGGTATTTTATAATGTCGGTCGTATAAGTCGAATGCGGAAAACTCACACTATTGGTCCAAGAGATTCTGATATGCTAACACCCACCTGAGAGAGTAACCACGGAGCACACTGCCTTTTTTTCCTATGTATTGTGCCTACGTGACCACGCGTTAATACCCGAACTATTCCAAAGTGGTGATTGTACTGTTTTTTGTATCTCACACCCTCATACACCTTTATCGTAAGAGCACCCCATATCTAAGATGGAGCATTTGATCAGATGAAAATATGAAGCTGATTTTAAATTAAAAGTCGTTGAAGTGGCAAACGAAATTCGCAACTGTACTGCTGCAACAAAATTTGACGTGTCTGAGAAACTGGTGTGAGACTGGAGGAAGCAAGATGTAAAAAAAAAAAGTGTTGCATTTTTGAATGGGCCTATAAGTCGGTGTCTGATTTTATGATCAATTTTTCGGGTTTCAAGACCTAACTTATACGTGAGTATATGCGGTAGTTTCTTTTAGAAGTTCTAATTTAGTGTCTGTATTGTGACATCTTACTTCACCAGAGAATGGTGGCACACATATCCTGGTTATACTAATATTGAATCAAATTCTTAAAACAAATACTCTCCAATGATTCTTATAGATAATGTAGAACTCTGCAAAGTTTATTATTGACTACTTGATCAATATTATTGGCTTTGACTTTTGTGAGATTACCGGCTATGAGACTCTTGTCTCTCTCCTTGGGTTTAGTTCCATGTCAGGGTTATTATTTAGCTCTTAAAACACCCGCAATTATATGGGTGTTCGCAACATTTACAAAGCAGTTCTTTTAACAAAAAAAAGCATGAGCAAAAATAAAATGTATACCTTATGTGATCTCCAAACTCTCAAAAAAGTAAAACATTTAAAATAGAACACAGCTATACTGCAAGTGGCTTCTTGTTCCTGAACCTCTATTCAGTACTCTGTCTTCTGGACACTTCGAGCTGTGGCACTGATCCATTCCCGAAGATCCAAAAGCCTTGCCTGGGTGAAAATTATATTATGGAATTATATTTCAGCCTGACTGCTTGTGTGAGGGTTTTTACTTGCTGTAAAAACTTGTGCTGCTGCAATATTTGCTGGGTCAACCTGAGATGACCATTTTACTTTCTGTTTCCCTAATGACATTCTAGTCCCAGGTTATAAAAAGAATGAAGTGTGTGGCTGCATACAAGGAAGAGATCTAGTCTTGAGTCTTTTATGCACCAAAGAGCCCTTTTTTGTTACACTGTTCAAAAGGTATGCTAACTACGTAACAAATGCAAAATATAAAAATTGCTGCATCAATTAAAAAGGCAAACATACTCTTTAATTTAGTATTCTGTTAAAGGATTAGCTAGCAAAGTGCAGCAGTGGTTAGTGCTGAATACTGTCAAGCTCCAGAGTTTGAATCCTGGCATAATCACTGTCTGTGTGGAGTTTGTAAGTTCTCGCTTTGTCTATGTGGATTATCCTTTTTGTTCTTTGTTTTTTCTTCAACAGCCAGTTATAAGCAGGTTAGGTTAATTGGTGACATTAAAATGGCCTGATATGAATAATTTAGTGTAGCTGTGTGAGTGAGCTCTGCAGCAAGCTGATCCCCCATTCAAAGCTTGTGCTTGCCTTACATCCAATGCAGCTTTGATTGGTCACAAGCTCCCCCTAACGCTGAAATAGCTAAGCAGGGTAGGGTTAGGTTTAGGATTAGAAAAAGGGATGAATTCAAATGATCACTGGTCATTTAAGATCATCACCGAGTAGCCCTATGGTAGCTGGGATAGGTATCCCACACGACCCTGTTCAAGACTAAGTGGGATAGAAAATGACTGACCGACAACTACTACTACTACTATTAATAATAAAAAATACTACTACTACTAATACTAATAGTTTGTGTACATTCAACCAGAATACAGGCAGACACCAGGACACTCGGAAGTCCAAAGACACGCTTTTATTTGTTTTTACAATGCACAGTCCTTTGCACAGCAGACAGAGTGCACAATCCACCAGCACTATTGCTCACAGTCCTTTTCTTCTCCTTTCCTTTCTTTTTCTTCTTCTCTGCCATCCTCACTCCTCCCTTGGCAAGCTCCATCGTCTGCCTCCCGACTCCAGCTCCCAGAATGGAGTGAGGCGGCCCCTTTTATAGTTCACCCAGATGTGCTCCAGGCTCTTCCTGATGATCTTCCTGCAGCACTTCCCGGTGTGGTGGAAGTGCTGCATGGGCAACTAGAAGCTCTCTGAGTGTGCCTGGATTTTCTTCTGGCAGTGCTGCAGTCCAGGGCTCAAGAATTGTCCATCCCCAACAGGATTGAGCTTCCAAGCTCCAGTCCCATGGCTACTATGCAAACCAGGGGAGCTGCCCTCTCGTGTCCTGGGGAAGGTATCATCTCTTACCCGGACCTTCCATCCTCTATGTGTCCCGACTGGGTCAGAATCCCAGTTGTCAGTCACAAGTTATAAAAGTAATAATATGACATACAATTACCACTACTACTACTACTAATAATAATAATAATAATCATAAAGATAATACCACTGCTACTAATAATAAAAATAAAGATAATATAAAATATAACAACTACTACTAATAATAATGATAATAAAAAAATACTGCTACTACTACTAATAGTAATAAAAACTACCAATACTACTACTGAACATGCTTAATAAACTTACTTAATGCAGTAAATACAGGGTCAAATTAAGTTGAATATCTACTGTAGATATTCAAAAAATTAACGCTTATGAATTTATCTAAACTTCATATTGTCCTTCCAATAACTGAGGATAGCAATAATGAATTAAGTACATAAGTAATGTTAACTGACAATAAAATAAACCAACAGTTCATCTGAGCCTATTGCTTTGTTTGTATGTCAAAGTTACATGCATGGTGCCTTCCTACAATTCAGCCTGCCTGATTGTTGCTTTGCATTATATGTCAGTGATGTTACACGATGCGCCCAGTTACAGGATTAGGGTTATGGGAGGAGTAATCTGACTAAAGTCAATTAAACCAAGTGACAAAAATACAAAATCCATTTGGCTGTCCAGGGGAGCTCCCGAGTGGTAGGTCTGTGAACCCTCAACAAGCCTTTCGTCACATTCATCTTCTGATCACAGGCCCCACTGCTAATGCATAATCTGCATAAAGGAAGGGCTGGCCCTGATTCCTCCACTATAGGGCTGGAAGAGGAAGAGCGGTTAAGTAGCTGTGTCTCACCCTCATCTCTCTTCCAGTTTATGTCTTGAGCTGAGCCTTCTACATTCTCCTGTAGCATGTGTGTGACACTTTCAAAATTAATATCTGTGTGTAATATTTCCCATTGCACACATCCATTACCATTTCTCAAAACATTGATGGATATATCTTTTCATCAGTACATTTCCAGATTTTATGTTTGTGTTTCCTGATGCTTAGATTTCTGACAGGTGCTGCCTCTTATTTAACTTTTGTTGTTAATACAGGGCATTCTAATATTTGAAGGTGCACTGTTGAAAGTGAATTTCAATAATTCTGAGAATGAATACAGAACAATTAATTTGGTGTCAGAAAGTTTTCTTCCTTTGAAGGAAGAATAATTATTTATTGAAAAAATAGAAAATAATATAGACAATAATTACGCTGCTCGAGCCAACCATGATACCTGAAGCTTAATAAATAATGTAAGTAAAAAGCAGGTGTTTGGCCACCTTCTAGTAATAATGCTGATACTGTATGATCAGGTGGCTATGTATGGCAGCATCTCTGATTGTAATAAACTGGGCGCTTGCTTTATGTCTAAACATCAGCATCAAATCAATGCCCTAGCTGTTCAGTTTGGCTCGTTTTCTGGCACACTGAGCACACATCATAGCCTGCACCTGTGCTCTGCGTAGGTCTCTGGTGCCCTGTTTCATACAAGTGTCCACTCACTTTTGATTGCCCATGATGGGCCTGTTCACTTGAATGTGAATTAATGAAACTGCAAAATCCTCAGGCAGTGGTTGCCTCTTGGCTCTGTGTCATTCTTTCTCTGCATCTGCTGGTGAGGTTAAAGTACAAGTCTCAGTATTCAAATTCAAACTGAACACTTGCTTTTTCTCCTTTGCCTTCAAGCAATGACTTTCCCAGATACACTACTTCATGCCTCTTTATGCATTATTATTTCCTTATCAGCTTTCTCTTCATTTTTGTACTTAACCCAAGTCTGTCAATGCCCTTAACTCACTGACTGATAAAATCTCCTACTTTTGCACTCACTATACCTTTGTTATGTGATTATGTATGCATTTTAAGGCATTGCTTTGCATTCTCTTGATGCTTTCTGTTACCCTCCCCTCCCACAATGATGTCAAAGAGACCAAAGTGTATACAGATATTATAATTGCAGTAGAAATTGGTGATGAGGGAAACCCACTGAATTCACTTCACTTCAAGTTTGGTGAAATCTCTGAAATGTCTGAGAAAATCCGCAGAACTCAGCAAAATGAAGTCAATAAGGAAAGATAACCTGAATTATCTTTGAGCAGATTATAATGGTGCAAAGGTCTTTTAGGTGTCCATGAGGGCTAGAGAAACATCTGCCAACTATGCTAGACCAATTATTGTGCCCAAAAATTTGATCTGAGCATATGGATTCTTCACTTTTTCCCTCCACCCAACACTCTGGGTAGTATTAAAAAAGAATGGCTCATGCATTACATACAGGGTACACACTCATGCAAAACACAACACCTTGAAGACATGAATACACAGATACATTTCCAGTTTGTGTGTGCACACTTTGTGTTTAAATGTATTTGCAAGTTTTGTGCTAATTTTTATCCCAACACTAGGATCAACATTATACAGTATGCTCGGGGAGATGGTTGCTTCCAACATTGCCTGTTACAGCTCTATGATCTCACACTGGTCTCACAAAGCATCATGGGGCTCTGGGAGAAAATGTTTGTCTAAACTAGGAGAACAGCGAATTTCCAAGAAAATATTCAGTGAACACAACATATTCACTGCAAAAAACATTTTGGAGAATTTTGCCAATCAGCCATAATAGCACTAATAGAATTAAATCCAAAGCACGGCAATGACAGATTTAGATAGAGCACAAAAGCATAAAATAAACATACAATAATGTAAAAAAAACACACTTCTTATGCAGTATGACAGCTGTTAAGAAGAAGGATGGCCCAGAGAAGTCAGAATTCTCTCAGGGGTCAGAACTGGGAAGACAATAATTAAAAAAAAGAGAGAAAAATGTAAGCCAAAAAAGGGACATATAACTAGAGTCAAGAAAGAAGAAACGTGACACAAAGGTTTTTCTTACACAAACATAAATCATGGATGATTAGGTATTTATGGTGCCAGCTTTTTAAAATGTCACACTAGTGACATTATGATGTGTGATCTCAAGGAATTGCTTACCAGCAATATGGTCTCAAGACCTAGAAACCAGTCTTCAATATGGCAGTGTCCATAAGTATAAAAAGTTCAAACAAATGCCCAATTGTTATTCCAGAATATACTACTAAAATAAATATAACAATGCTCAGCTAATGAAAGTAGAACCAAACAGACAGATTGTGTCACACATGCACACTAGTGAATCACCATCAGGGCTTACTTTAGATGTAATACCACTCTGGTATGAGAAGGGCTGCTGGTTCAAATCATATCCTCTTCCATTCCCTCCACAATGTTGAGAAGATGGTCTGTGTTGGCAGCTGATTCCACCCTTTCCATTCTTCCCACTACAAATCATGAGGCCTGCAGAAGGAGGCATCACCATGTGATCAGAGCACAATGTAGGATGAAGCTCTTGTCTTGTGGCCTTCAGCAAAGGAACGGATCCCTTAAGCTCTATCTGGCTATCAGTTTTGAATACTTTGATTTCTTTTTCACACCACAGAGTATTTGTTTCATTTTCTATTAACCTCAATTAAACAGGAATGACCGTGTTGGTGCCCCAACATTTATTGCTTATTATTTGGATTTGTTGTTCCTCACTTGACCAAAATAGATAGATAGATAGATAGATAGATAGATAGACAGATAGATAGATAGAACACAAACCAGAATGACTAAAAAGGATGAAAACGTCTGACTTGGCAGTCCCAGCCTCAGTGAGGCATTATGCAAACATATTGCTGTTGGTATAAAGGAACCCACTTAGTGTTTCTTCACACAGTTCTGCTGAATAATTTGTTGGCTGAAAAGTCCTCACTGTTAGTGAGTCAGATAGGGGATGTCCAGCATTGTTCATAATGGTACTCATGTTTGTTTTAATTATCTCCTTAGCTAAAACCTCCAGGAGGTCCAGAGTGTGTCCTATAAATAATCCTGTCCTTTTTAATTAGCTTGTTGATTTGGTGGACCTCTCTTGAAGTGATGTAACCAGACCAGCACACTACAATATACAAAATTGCCATCACAGAGTTGTAGAAGGTGTGATGGATGTCATTACCAACATTAAAGGAATGCAGTCTATTAAGGAAAAAGAGCCTGCTCTGCCCTTTCTTATATAGTTCCTCTGTTTCCCAAGACCAGTCCAACCTGTCATTAATATGGACCCCCAAATACTAGCAGCAGTGTACACCTCTACACCCACTCCCTGAATAGTGGCCAGATATAGAGGCACTTTGGTGCAGTGAAAGTCAATAACGAGTTCTTTGGATTTGCTGATGTTAAGGTACAGACAATTCTCTTTGCAGCAAGAAACAATGTTCTCCCCTGACTCCTATACTCTGTCTCATCAATACACCCCATAAGTGTAGAATCAGCAGAGAATTTCTGCAAGTGATATAACCTGGTATTATATTTATTTTTTATGGTTGTATTTTTATTAGATGTTTATTGCTTTGTAAATTAGAATGAATATTTTAAATTGAACTAGTAGACCTTAGATCACGTGTGGTTGCAGGTTTTCTTTCTAACCATCTTCTTAATTAGTGACCAGTTCTTGCTGCTAATTAACTTGCTTTGTCTTAATTTTAATTAGCTTGACTCAGGCCCCTTAGTTGTTTCTTTTTCCTCAATTAGCAGCCAAATAATAATGAGACACAAAACGAGTCACCACATGACCAGCTCACCTGTGCCCATCACACAATATCTGAAAATAAAGGTGAAGGTCTCAGTAAGGCTGATTTCTTAGGTCACCAAAACATCTTGATGGTGTTCTTAGCAAAAATAGAAGATCAACAGTTTTGGAAATGTCTACTGTGGCAAAATGAGAGCAGTAACAAGCCATGGAATTAAATATCGAGTTTAATTAATAGTAAGAATCGGCTTCTCATTAAAAAAGTGGTTGGAGTGAAATTGGTTGGAGTTTGAAGCCCTAATTTAGCTGATCAACTGTTGCCTTGTTTCACATCTAATTTGTGTTTGGCTGTCATTTAATGAAGAAAATAATCAATTTAGAGGACTGAATCCTTAAAAACTGGGCTACTAAAATAAAGGGAAAAGAAGTTAATTAGCAGTGAAAACTGGCCACTGATTAGGAAAAGGGTTAGAATGAAAACCTGCTGCCACTGCGGCCCTTCAGGCCTGGAGTTCTACGCCCCTGCCTTAGCTAGTATGGCAGCACAATGGTTAATATTGCTGCCTCAGCTCCACGAAACTGGATTTCAGTCCCAGCCAAGTAAGTGACTGTGAGGAGGGCAGCTTCTCTCTATAGATAAAGGGGTATTCCCAGCTACTTCTTTTATTCCCTTGCATGCTACTGTGCAGGTTGTGGTTTGCTTATGTGAGTAATCTATAAAGGTTTTCATTTTGTTAAGGTTTTTAATAGTAAAATGTTTTATTTTGCATTTTTTTCCTTTTTAAGTCACTTTTTCTGGGGAAGTTACTTCATTACTTAAATACAAATAATGAGAAAGAGCAACACAGGTCTAGGGTCAAATGATAATAAATGCTAAAAGGTGCATCAACTTCAGTGCTGTATCTAGTAGCATGATCATTAGAAACCAGAAAATATTAGCAAACAATATAAAATACTCAAGCCTGCTGAAATCAGTTCATTGTCACAAGGGGCATCACTTGGCTTAACAGAATACTCCAGCCAAGAATGACAATTTTTATCTGTTTCTTATCCTTTGTTGTTTGAAGTCACTTACCTCAGCAGTGAGGTCACTGGAAAGAAGTTTGTGGCACTCCCGATAACTTTACAAAAGGATGAAGGTCCAAGTCTTTAGAGTCTTGGTGCTTCCTCTTTTGCTATATGGTTACGAGACATGGGTGCTATCCAGTGACCCGAGATGAAGACTGGACTCCTTGAGTACTGTATTTCTTTGGAGAATCCTTGGGTTTGACTTTTTGGGTTGAATGAGTGAGGCACGTTACCTGCATCGTGAAGAAGCATCAGTTATGGCAGTACGGCCATGTGGCGCGATTCTCTGAGGGCGATCTGGCTCACATGATCCTCATTGTTGAGGACCTGAGTGGCTGGACCAGACCAAGGGGATGCCCATGTAACACCTGGCTGCGGCAGATAAAGGGTCATTTCCAGAGGGTGGGACTGGACCATGTGTCTGCCTGGGGGGGTTGCCAACCAGAATCCTGAGCTGTTTTGTGATGTGGTGGGTGCGGCAACGTGCTGTACCAGTGCATGCTCCCCAACCTGACTTAACTGACCTGTTGTTTGAAGTAATTACAGAGGTAAAAAAATAATCTCATGTTTTATGTGGAACGAAGAGAGCAAACTTCATGACACAATAGTCTTGCATGGACACCAAAGAAATAGCAACATTTACATGAAAAAAAATCTCTGTTTACTCATGTTTCATAATTCATATGTCAGTTATTCAGTTGTATGCTCACAATTCATTGTTCTTGTTTGGTTGCCCTTCTCAGCTAATCATGAGAGGATTTACTAGAAGTGGTTTGTTTAACAATATTTTAGCCAAAATACACACATTTGTGATATTGTGAGGAGACTGAAATGGTGGGGGAGGGCTGGGGTGGTGAATAAAATCTAGAAAGTGTTGTAGAAAGTGTTATACACTATCAGAGATTGACATAGCTTAGGGAAAATCCTTTAGCTCTTATGCTTTTATTTCAAATGAAGCAATTCATTCCAGTGCAGAGACTAAGTTCTGGAACTCAGAAACTGAAGCAATCCTGTCCTACTAAGACTGTCACCTTTTGTAAGCACTTAAAGAGGCTGCCTACCTACATGACTCCTCTTGTGGGTTCCACTGATTTAATACAGGCATTCTTCCCTACTGCGGTGGGCTGGCTCCCTGCCCGGGATTTGATCCCGCCTTGTGCCCTGTGCTGGCTGGGATTGGCTCCAGCAAACCCCCGTGACCCTGTGTTAGGAAATAGCAGGTTAGAAAATGACTGACTGCCTGATTCTCCCCTATGGACTCCTAATACCTCTGTGTCAGCGCAGCAACCTGTCACAGCATCTGTAGGTAATAATTGTTGTAGTAGTGTAAAAGTAAGTGATATATTAATTTTGTTAATGAATACTTCAATTGGCTTGATAACATAAAAATACAAAAATATGATAAACCTCTGAATCTTTTGTTAGTTTGATTGCTATTACATTCCAGCCAAAATTTGTGAATCTCTCTCTCTTATTGTTCATTCAAGGTGATATGTATGCTTCTGCTTTGTAAATACTTCATGATTTTATACTCTCTGCTGCTCTATTGTATCTACAAAAATCTGTGTAAGCAATCTGAGTTGGTCTTCAGTGTGGAGCAATGTATAAGAATAGATTGAAATGAACTGAATTAAATGAGGTATGCTGAAGTTTTCGATTCCAGTATTTTATTATTTCCACTTGGCAGCCTTTATCCCCTCTTTATGACTGATCTAAAATCAAAAGATAAGATGGTGCCTTGCTAACTAATACATTAAAGAATATATTTTTAAAAATCTTCTTAAAAGGCAGACTGCATCAGCATAATATTAATACAAATGTATATTTTGGAAGACTTGATTATATTTTCTGCCTTTTGCAAAATGAAAGAACAAAATTCCCAAAGGAATACTTTTCTTTTTATTGTGGAAATGTAGTTGGATAACTAAAATAAAGTTACTTTTTCATTAAAATATTTGCTCTCTCTCTCTCCATGGTACTAAGAAACCATGAAAAATCCAAATCTCAAACCAAACCAAAATTCTCATCCATTAAGCTTATTCGAATCACAATATATAGCTCTATATTCATATTAGATATTACATACTTTATATTTTTCAACATACCTATTCGTCTGTATATTTTAAATATCTTGGAATGTTAAAATGTGCAATAATGAATAGCAATTCAACTCATTTTTAAATTAGAAGAAAAGCTGGAGGAAAAAGATGGCCCACGTCACCCAGGTGCGAGATACACTACAATTTCCACCCACTCAGCTCCAGATTTCCTGCACAACTACCTTCTGGCTCCTCTGATGTCTTGATGCTCATTTATTTTGTGGCCTCTGCTCCATGCCATTTTTATCTATATTTCCATAGAGTTGTGCTCTCTTCAGTCATACTTTTCCACAATTTAAAATCATTATAAATGTTTTAAATTTTCTGTTATACAGGCACATGTCAATAACTCCTGCCAGTTGCACTTCGCTACAAGTTTTGAAAACTTTATAAATCACTATTTAAATACCATATTTTCAGTCATACTGTCTGCATCTGTGTTGTGATTCTTTGCTGATTTGTTCAACTCATCAAATGTGTACCCCTTCACTGTGATGTGTTTAAGGTAAAGTAGTGATTTACCAGTTAAGTTCCATCACCATTAGATTATTGAAGTTGTGGCAGATGACCAGTGTCGTTGCCCCACCAGGACGCCTGGAATAGGGAAGGACCAGGAAAGGGGCAATGTATCCCCTGGGCACAAGAGGGCAGCCCCCCTAATATCCACTGTGGAATGGAAGTTAAAGTCTATTGCTAGCTTCTGTATGAAAATCTGCATGTTCTCTGTGTGGCTAGGTATTATTATAACAGATAAATAAGTGTGCTTACATAGAGTTGAGCTCCCAGTGTGGAATGCAGTTCTTGGCTATTTTATCATCCAATTAAGATGCCAAACGTATGACAAGTTTTCTGATAAGCTTAATTAAAAATATAAGAAAAGACTAGAATTTCTGCTTTCCGTTGTAATCAACAAATTGTGTAAGAATGTTCTGTGACCTTTGGATGAAACTGAGCTTATTTTTTCCTGTTTCTTTGAAGATTTCTGTTATAAAAATGCAACTGACCCCCCCGAGGGGGCTTTTTACACTTAGAGCTCGGTAAGGCAAAAACCCTCTACTCATCAAGTGTAAGAATAAAAAGAATTCTGCTTGTTTGAATTGGTTTCTGCCTGCTGTTGTCTTGAACCTTCGTTCACACCACCAAGGACCATGGATACAGAGCTGGGAAGCTCAACCCTGTGAGGTTCCGTGACCAAACCCAGAGGGCGCCTGGATGGTTCCTGAGCCCTGGAGGACAGCACTTTTGCCACACCATTCCTGCCGGAAGACCATCACCGAGCACTTGGAGCACATTCGGTGCATGATAAAAGGGGCCGCCTCACTTCCTTCGAAGAGCCAGAGTCGGGAGGAGGAAGACAGAGCTTGCGAGAGAGGAGTGGAGGCGGGTGTAGGGAGACAAAGGACTGGAGGAGTTGTGTGCGAGTTGCTGGAACCTGTTGTAAATAGTGTTGTAAATAAACCATGTGTTGTGGACATTTGGTGTCGTGTCTGTCTGTGGCTGGACTATCTGTTACAAAGTTTATATTATCAATATTTGTGATTGCAGCTGTCCTGTGGTGGCATTCTGTTTCAAAGTTTTACGGTTGCCATTTATCAATTCTAAGTTAACTTATGCAATTAAACCTTTTTCTGTAGTTACTCCTTAGATTTTCAAGAGAAATGGATACCCTTCCTCCCTTTACCCTCTGCACAATTCGGTACCACAGTTAACCATATGTATCACAGTAAAAAAAACAAGCCATGGTGTGAAATGAATTGTCTGCAGAGCTCAGAGACAGGATTGTGTTGAGGCACAGATTCGGGCAGGACTACAAAAACATTCCTGCAGCATTGAAGGTTCCTAAGAGCAAAGTAGCCTCCATAATTCTGAAATGAAAGATGTCTGGAACAATCAGCACTTTTCCTGGAAGCTGGATTCTCAGACAAACTGAACAATCTTGGGAAAATGGCTTGGTCAGAAAGGTAACCAAGAACCTTAATGGTCACACTAGCTGCACTCCAGAGGACTTGTGTAGAGATGGGAGAATCTTCCAGAAGGGCAACCATCACTTTAACACTCCACCAATCTGGCTTTATGGCATAGTTCCCAGACAAAAGCCTTTCCTCAGTAAAAGACACATAGACGCTTGATTGGTGTTTGCCAAAGACCACGCAAAGGACTCAAAGACTGCTAAAGGACTAGCATTGACTTTTGGAAACAAAGCAGTGCTCATCACCTGTGTACTACCAATCTAGCAGTAAAGCATGGTGGTGCCAGCAGAGGGGTTGTTTTTCAGCAGCAGGGATTGAGAAACTAGACAGGATTTAGGGAAAGCTACAGTAAATGGAGCAAAATACAGGGATATTCTTAACAAAAACCTGCTTTAGAGTTCTTTGGACCTCAAATTGTCCCAAAGGTTCACCTTCTAACAGAACTAGGGCCCTAAGCACAAAGCAAAGACAATTTAGGAGTGGATTAGGGACAACTCTGACGTCAGTTTGCCTAGCCAGAGCCTGGACTTGAACCTTGTCGAAATTTATGGAGAGATCTGAAAATATCTGTCTACTGATGGTCTCCATCCAACCTGAAAGAACTTAAGAGGATCTGCAGAGAGAAATAGCAGAAAATCCCCAAATCCAGTTGCACAAAAGTTGTCCCATCATACTCAAGAAGACTACAGTGGCTGCCAAAGGGGCTTCAACTAAGTACTGAGTAAAGAGGGTCTGAATACTTGTGTCAAGGTTATATTTCAGATTCTTTAAAAGATTTTAGTGAAATTGAAGGTCACTTTTGTATATATTTTCAACTTTTCGTATTTATTCTTTTGAATCATCTTAAATAAAGAGGCTCTCTCCCCTAACAAATGAAGCTCTCAGTCCTCTTGATGGTTAATATACTGTCGCATCATTACAAGAAAGCTTGCGAGTCTTTACACACAGTGGATTTTTTCCTATCAATGCCAAGATGGAATTAAATCCTCCTTTTCTAAAGATTTGATTTTTAGCAGCAAATTTAAAACTGACGGGTGTGTTCTACTTTCAGTATTACAGCAAGAAGAAATCATGAGGGATTTACAAGTCAATTATTAATTACTGAAGCGTACAGTATTTGCAATTGAACTTATAATATAAATATTATTGCACTAAAAGATTTATGCAGATGATCTTTTTGAGCAAATATGCCTGTGTTTTGTCTCAGAACAAACTAATTACAGTGACAGTAGTGTCTTAATATGATAATGACATCAATATTAATCAGGCCATGCTGCTTTAACTGCCAAGGAGACTAATCTCTTCTCACTGCAGAACTGTGTTTAGAAATAAACCGGCACTTCTAAAACAAATAAGGATTCAGAGCTCATCATATCTGACAATAAGAAAAATGCAAACAAAAGAAAAAAACCTCAAAACTTAAAATCATACTGTTTCAGTTTTATACTCTAGCAAACACATTTCTGTGCATTCACATGTTACTTTTTATAAAGTGTTTATCTCACAGAAAGAGGAGAATGTTGGCAGACCACACTGAATACATGCCACCAAAATGAAGATGCCGAGGTTGCGTCCAACAGTTTCTTACAGAAGGCTTACAGCTTCCCATCTTTCCAAAACAAATGATTATATGAAGGATACAATAATCTGGATAGATTCCCTTGTGATTAATTCCGTGGAATATTGTTAAAAGATGACTATTCTAACAAATTATAAATCCTAAAGAATCTGTTATGGAGTTTGGAACACAGGTGGTGCCAAGAATTTGACATAAATAAACAGGGAGGGTCCATTAGAAGTCCCCATCAGCAGCCCTTTATCTGTTTCTGTTGAACATCAAAAAGATTTAACCATTGTGACCAACCTCCCTGTGATCATTCAATCTACTGTACAACACCTCTCTGTAGGCATTAAAATGCTGCCAATTTAGACAACCTCAGAAAAATGTTAAGGGAAGGTTGATAAGGCTGGTCTGACACATAAAATATTAGGACAACTGTGATGCACTTAGATTCTTCAAAGTTACAACAAGCTGAGATCTGAAGGCCCTTAAAGTCCTACCCTCCACCACACAGCTTGAAAGTTTGTTCCACTTGTCTATGGTTCTTTGTGTGAAAAGAAGTTTTCTAATATCTGTGCAACATTTGCCGTTAATAAGTTTAAGACCATTTGCCTTTGTTCTTGTTGAAGAATTTAAACTATGGTAACAGCTGGGATCTACTGCACTAATTCCCTTCAAATTTTAAACGCTTTAATCATATCACCTCTTAATCTCCATTTGCTTAAACTGAAAAAGTTCAAATCCATCAATCCTTCCTAACAGCTCATACCTCTCTGGACATTCTTGAATGCTGGCACATCATTCTTGTAATAAGGAGACCAGAACAGCACGGAGTACTCCAGATGAGGCCTCACTAGTGTGTTATATAACTTAAGCATAACCTCCCTTGACAGGTACTTCACACCTTGTGATATGTAACCCTAACATCCTAATAGACTTCTTGACTGGTTATGTATGCTGTCTGGATGTGGGTCGTGATAAGTTCACCCAATCATTTTCATTAGATTAGATTAGACAAACTTTATTCATCTCATGGGGAAATTTACATAAGGATTACTTTCAAGTTTCAGACCCCTCTTATGGTTTTATTCAAATCTAACCTTTCGACTTCCTACTTGCAATACCTTACATTTACTTACATAAAATTTCATTTGCCTTAAATCTGCTCAAGGCTGTATGCTGTCCACTCTGTAACAACTTAGTTGATTCTGCATTACTTTCCCATCCACCTATTTTGGTATCATCTGCAAACTTAATCAGCATGTTATTTATATTCTTACATAGATTGTTTGTATATATAAAAAAGAGCAGCAGCCCCATCACTGACCCCTGAGGAACATGACATTTAACATCACTTATTTCTTAAAAAGTTCCCCTCACCATAACAATTTGCTCCCAGTGTTTTAGCCAATTTTGTATCTACCTACACCCTGTGCTCTGAATTTCCTCTTCTTTTAGTTTGATCTCTAGCCTTACATGTTATAACTTATCAAAAGCCTTCTGAAAATTAAGATCAATGTTGTCATATGCACCACTCATCATCAGCTTTTGTTAATTTTTAATGGAATTCCACCATACCTTCCTCGTCTGAATCAATACTGACCATTTGTTAACACTCCTGTCCTCGATATGTACTGCTCGGTCTTTCACTTAATAACTGTTTCCATTAATTTACCTTTGACGCAGATTGGATCAGCATGATCATACTTTTTAGACAATAAAAATAATATTTGATAATATTTGCTCACGTATAGTCTTTAGAAATTTCTACATGTGCATGTTTTAATGACATTAGCAAGCCAAAAGGATCAACATGCTGTCTACAGTTTACCATAGTGGATATCAGTCTGCTGCACAATCAAGTTCTTCCGTTGACATGACACACTCAGGAATTAAATTAATTAAATTCATTTATTTATTTTTAACATTGACTATGATCTTATATTACCCATTTTCCTATTATCTACAATATTTAGGAATACCAGTAAATATACTTACATATATTATACTAACATATACAGCATTCCTATTGCTTCTTGACAGTTGTCACAAAAACGATGCAAAGTCATCATAAAGGTTTGGGGTAGCCACCCGTATATTGGACAGAGATGTTCACAAGTATGAGTCCAAAACAGAACTGATGGTATGGAGGCAAGATGGCAGCTTTAAAGGCCAGTACAGGAAGTGACGTCATTGGGGGTTCAGAACCAGAAGTGATGTCATCGGGACTGGAATTGACTTCATCAATAGTGCCGGATCCAGAAGCAACATTTTTGGGACCGGAAGTGATGTCATCAGTGGCGCCGGAACCCTGTGGGATTTCCCGTGGATGGTCTGCAAGAGATTGAGAGAGACTGTCAGTGCACCCCGCAGCCCCCTGGTCTGGCCTGGAATTACTATCATTTAGGCCCTTCAGCTGTCTCCCAATGGCACATGTGTGACACAGTGCTTAAATTGATAATGAATTTGGTTAAAGCTGTGGTCAAAATGTACCAAAAAATAAAAAGAAGAAATACATTAAAACCCATTCGGTAAGGTTTTGTCTTTGAAATAAATAGTTACCATTAAATTTATAAACATCAAAACTTATATTTTAATCTATACTAATAAACGGCAAAGCCCTCACTCACTCACTCACTCACTCACTCATCACTAATTCTCCAACTTCCCGTGTAGGTAGAAGGCTGAAATTTGGCAGGCTTATTCCTTACAGCTTCCTTACAAAAGTTGGGCAGGTTTCATTTCGAAATTCTACACATAATGGTCATAACTGGAAGCTGTTTTTTCTCCATTTACTGTAATGGAGATGAGCTTGAAACCCGTGGGGGCGGAGTTTGACATAATCACGCCTCCCACGTAATCACGCAGTACGTAGAAAACCAGGAAGAGCCCCAAAAAGCGCTGAAGAAAACATGCATTATATAATTGAGAAGGTAGCGAAACAATAAGAAGCGAGCGAGTGATATATACAACCATATTCATGAGTTCTGCTACTTCGGAAACAAAGCACAGTGTAAACCTACACTTTAAATTAAGTTCATAGACAGGCTGCCGCTGGCGTTTGTAATTTAGTGCCTGCCCATATAAGGCCGTCCGTCAGCGGCAATCCAATAGCAATCTGCCACGGGTAAATATTCACGGGTGTAGGACTGTGCTTATGGAGAAGAAGATGAGATAGTCAGGGTGGTGTTTGGCACAAACTCAGCGAAACTGCGAGAGAAAGTTTTAAGTACCGGGACTTCGGTAGCATTAGATACAGCCATGGACATAGCACGACATGGCAACAGCACAGCTGGGAAACTTCGATGCATGAACACCGAGCGGCTCATGTGAACTGACGCAGTGCACAGACAAAAAGCAACAATTCCGAAGAGCGCTGAACAAAAACCGAATTACACAATTGAAAAGGCAGCAAAAAAATATGAAGCGTCTGATACATACAAGATAAGTATGTAATAAGTACAGCTACTGCAGAAACAAAGCACACAGTGGAAAAAGTGAATGTCCCGCTAAAGGAAGACAGTGTTAAAAAAAAACCCGTGCATGCAGTGTGTCAGGTCTCAGATAAAGAAGAAGACGAGCTGTTTATTGATGCAGTAAGAAACGAATCTTTTTCATAGCTTATTTAACACACTACGTCTCCGCTGCGATACGCGGGTATATATATATGTATATATATATATATATACCCTGATCTACATACTCGAATAATGAATACTTTATTCGCAATCAATGATTGTTTTGGTAAAGCCATACTCAGTGTATTCATTAGATGAACGGTAAAAAAGTAAGAGCGAGGGGAGGGTCACTTATTAAGGCATGCAGGCAAAACCACATTAGCACGCGGGCTCGATGTACGAAAAAATATATCTTTTTCAAGTTCTATTTAGTCCATATGTGTCAAATTCAAGGGCCACGGGCCACATCCGGCCCGGCGTGTAATTATATCCGGCCCGCGAGATCATTTTATATACTGTATTATTGTTATTAATGGCCCGGGTATATGAAGCGCTGGTAACACAATAAACTACAGATCCCATAATGCAGCGCTTCACCTGCCTTGCTGAACACTTACCGCGTTAATCAAGTCTAGCTTGCAAGTTATTGCGAAGCTAGCCCACACGATGCTTAAGAGAAAAGTTGATTCTGAAAATAGAGCCTTTAAAAACCGATGGGAGGCTGAGTATATGTTTAGTGACATTGCCGTTAAACCCGTGTGTCTCATTTGTGGAGCTAATGTGGCTGTAATTACAGAATTTAATCTAAGACGGCACAATGAGACAAAACATCAAGATAACCTGAAAGACCTGAATGCAATGCAGAAGATACAGAAAGCAGAAGAATTAAATAAGAATCTGACACTTCAGCGGACGTTTTTACCCGTGCACAATCACAAAGTGATTTCAAGTGAAGCTGCTTTTATGGGAGACACAAATGCACCAGTGCAACTTGCCCCACTTTCCCTGTTGCCAAGTAATGTTGAACCAAGTCGTCACTACGGTGTTCCCAAATACGCACTTTGCTGATAAACTGAGCGCAC
>JANRMT010062837.1:72923671-72936910 GCA_026402145.1 Polypterus bichir lapradei | reverse complement strand
TGTGTATGTATGTATGTGTGTATGTATATGTATGTGTATATATGTAGATATATATATATGTATGTATATATGTGTGTGTGTATATATATGTGTATATGTATAGATATGTATATATATATGTTTATGTGTGT
The DNA here is from genome assembly GCA_026402145.1 of Polypterus bichir lapradei. Classification (NCBI taxonomy): domain Eukaryota; kingdom Metazoa; phylum Chordata; class Cladistia; order Polypteriformes; family Polypteridae; genus Polypterus; species Polypterus bichir. The sequence goes on along the minus strand of JANRMT010062837.1, from coordinate 72,936,779 downwards.
GTGTGTAAATATATATATATATATATATATATATATATATATATATATATATATATATGACAGCAACACTCATCACTCACAACAGTGACAAAACAATTACATTGACAATCATGTTACGTTATTTTCAAAATGTTTCCTTTTCTTTTTCATTGCTTCTTTAACACACTACTTCTCCGCTGCGAAGCGCGGGTATTTTGCTAGTTACATATATTATGCAACAATTACGCATAAATTAAGTAAGAGTTGAAAGTAAATTGGGAATATTTTTCAAATGATAATGTAATTTTGACATAATGTAAATTATGTCATAGTTTGATTTCATAATGGTTAATTTTGTTAAGCATTGGTCAAGTGCTGTTTGCTGACCCCCAATATTGCTACCTATAGCATGTAAGCCTGTCTACAAGGACCTATATTGGAGGAATACCCATTATGGCAGGCAGCAAGAACCAAGAACTGAGATGAACAGACAAAAATGGTGCCATGATGAACAGATTAAAATCTGTCTTATATTCCAAAAAGGTGATCTAAAAATAGGTAAGAAAAATCAAATCATTAGACAGCCAGTTAGAAGCTGGCAAAGGTAACTAATATGTGTTTTCAGACTGATATCTCTACTTTTGTTTTGTCAGTAATGAAATGTGACATTTAAAATTAAAATTCAATGTAGATTACTATTTTCATTTCCTTTCATATAATAATCTTTCCTCTATTTTAAAATTAATTTGCTACATTGTGAGGATTTCTTTATAATTGTGTGTCATATGCAACTCTTACCTGCTTAGTGCTACTGCTAGTTCTACAGTAAAGTTTCTGGGGCCTTGATTCAAGTCACTTGCTGTATGAAACTGCACACTCTCCTGTGTTTGTATTTTTTCCTGGTACACCTTTTTCTCCAAGATCCCAAAAATGTGAATGTTGGATTGGTGACTGTCCACAGGTGTGTCCAGTGATAAACTGTCAACCCGTCCAGGATCACCTACTGCTCAGATAGCTTTTAGCTCCCTGGAATCCTCATTTGGAATAGGAAGGATTGGAAAATAGATGCACAGACAACCTCCATGGATTGATCCAACTGAAATGGTATGCAACCAGACCCGTGGAAACATATAAAACGAAGGTGGCTTCATTTATAAACCTTTGAAATCATCTTGTTAAGTATTCATGGCTCAAAGTTAAGACCCCCAAACTGGCAACCTCTTGGTCCATGGTGCAACTGATCTTCAGTTCCATTAAAGTGGCAAACAACACAGGTAAAGGTCATCCCAATGGTCTTCTCTTGATGACAGCACTTCCATAGCTCTCTTTTGGGTGGAAGTCTGCCTGAAAGCTACTGGGATGCCTTTCTTTATTGGAATTTCAGTCAGATGACATTATGGAAACTCTTTTTTTGGCCTTGCCATCATTGCCTGAAGTGGATATACATAAGTGCCGGTACTCTACATTTAACACTGATGAGGTGGAAGTGGGAACTTACAATGTCGCAATCCACTAACATTTTAATTGAAGACCGGAGTGAAGTTTAAATTGGTGTGATGCACTGACATTTGGGAGAGGGTGTGGTCATCCCTTTCTAGCAGCACGACACACTGACATTCAATCACAGAGTGTGGTGGGGAGGCTTTAGAGTTTGGGAGACATGATACACTTACAGATGATTGAACAGTGGGGTGCAGGGGTGTTGGATATGCGTGATTTGTGCTGGAACGCTCAAAAAGACTAACAGTGTGCACCAAACATTACAGCCATACAACTACTAAAATTTAAAAAGTGCTAGTCCTCTATACTGGTACACACTGGCTCGCTTCAAACCCTGCTTGCTATAATATGCTGCTTTCATAATTCAGAAAGTCTTGTTTCCAGGTCATACCACAAAGCAATGACAGGAAGGCAACCATTTTCATTCCCCAGCATGTCATCCAAGCTTCAAGCTACCAGCATAATGATTTTGCTAAGGTTCTGGCCCTAACTTAGGTTTCATGCTTTGTGATTTGTTTATTTTGTTATTTTTTGTATATTGGTTTATTATTAGTGTTAAAGAAACTGTTTTCATTACTTTTTTCTTTCTTAGCCTTACTCTGCTTTAATAATTTTGGCAATTATCCTGTTGTCTTTTTTTGTGTTAGCCTAGTTTGTCATTTTTATGTTGAGCTCATTGGAATGAAGCCTCGTGGTGCAGCTAACGGATCTGCTACCTTACATCCTATATAATAACTTAGCAGGCTGAAGACCTGTTTCTTGTATTCTGGACTTTTTTATGGCTTTTTGCATTAGGCCAAAGAGTATCTTTGGCTTTTTTTATTAATTTTGTTTCAGTAATTTTTGATCTGTTTTGTACATTTTAGCTTTTTAAATTTTTTTGCAGAATTTAGTAAAACTGTCTTTTTGTTTTTAAATATAGAATTTGGCCTAATCATCTTAATTATTTCTGTATTTATAGTTGCAAACAAATAAATAAAATTCAAGTGAACACTCTCTTGGGATTCATGGTTTTACTTTCCTTTCTTTGCATCTACAAAATCATAACAATTAGGAAAAAATCAGTAATGTGCATAGATACATTTTAACTAAAAGCCGTTTCCTTTTTTAACATTTTAACAATTTTCTATGGGCAACCAAAGCTAAGACTTATTTGTGAATGAAAGAAAAGATGGTTTTAGCACATCTCAGTAGCTGAAATAGTGTCTTTTGTTTTTCTCCTCTTGTGCTTGTGACCCAGCAGTGGCCACATCAGCAACGATCTTACAGTAGGCATGCGTGAAAATTCAAAACATAGAGCAGAAGGAAAAAAAAAATTGTCTAAGTTGGCGGCTCTGCGAAATTCCAGAAAAATATTTGACATACACAGCATATTTAATGCAAGAAATGTTTTGCTGAATTTCTTCGATCAACACTAGTGCTTAGTGTATAAAACAGAAGATAGTTGCATGATGTAAATGTAATCATTTTTGAGCCCAAACTGATAAGTGGCTGTTCATTTGTTTATAATGTTTATAGAGTTCCTGTTTTAACTTTAAATGTATTTGTCTGACTGTGTGTGTGATAACTCAGCTGAGCACCTGCCTACAATATCTGTCACCTCAAGAGCAAAATAACGTGTCACAAGTGTAAACCCCTGTAAAAAGGTTCTAGCAAACAGCTTTCAAAAAGACACCAACAATAAAAGCAAAAAAAAACTAGAAAGAGCCACTTCTTGTAAGACTAGACAAAGTACAAACATTTGGCTTTCCAAGGGTAAACAAAGGAAAATACGAGGGATATCCAGAAAAAAAGGTTACAAGTGCCCTGGAGGGTGCAGGGAATTTTTTTTTTCGATGGTTGGCATACTTGCGTGTAGGGGGGTCCTAACGGTCAAAATAAGTCCGGGACTGTGTCAGTCAGTTGTGAAATGTCATCACAGCAAGCGAGTTCGTCAACCTCTGCTGAGGCCGTTTGCTCCACATACCGCCGATGCGAGATTCGTTCGGTCATCAAGTTCCTCACTTTGCGTCGCGAATCCGCGGCCGAGATCCATCGTCAGCTTGTGGAAACTTATGGACCTGAGGTAATGTCACGTCAGCATGTTTACAAGTGGGTTAGGTCGTTCAAAGAAGGTCGCACTGACACTCATGACGAAGAAAGGAGTGGGAGGCCGTCTCTCGTTTCAGAAGAGCTTCTGCAGCAAGTTGATGAAAAAATTCGCAGTGATCATCGTGTGACGATTGACACCCTTCATGAAATGTTCCCACACATCTCATGAAGTCTCATGGGTGAAATTGTCTCAGAAAAACTTGATTACATGAAGCTGAGTGCAAGATGGGTGCCAAAAATGTTGACTCCAGAACATCGCCAAAATCGCGTTTTGGCTGCACATGAATTTCTTCAGCGTTATGAAATCGAGGGTGAGGCGTTCCTTGACTCTATTGTGACTGGAGACAAAACTTGGGTATGTCACTATACTTCCTGAGTCCAAAAGGCAGTCCCAAAAATGGCGCCATACCTATTCCCCATCAGCCAAAAAATTCAAAGTTCAGTTTTCAGAGCGGAAGATTATGGCATCTGTCTTTTGGGACAGAAAAGGGGTTTTGTTGGTGGATTTCATGGCCAAAGGGACCACCATCAATGCTGAAACATATTGTGAGACTCTAAAAAAATTGAAAAAAAAGATTAAAGACAAAAGGAGGGGAATGCTGACTCGTGGTGTGTCCCTCCTTCACGACAACGCCAGACCCCATACCGCTCGTGTGACTCAGGACCTGCTTGTGTCCTTTGCATGGGATATTGTTACCCACCCACCCTATTCCCCGGACCTTGCGCCCTCAGATTTTCACCTTTTCACCAAACTGAAAGAATTCTTGGGTGGGAAACGTTTTTCCAACGATGAGGAGGTGAAGGAGACAGTGGAGAAGTGGCTTTCGGAGGTGCAGGGGAGCGTATTCGACGAGGGTATAAAAAAGCTGGTGCCCAAGCTGAAGAAGTGCATCGAAGTTGACGGCGATTATGTTGAGAAATAAACACATATTTTGGAACATACCCTGTAAGTTTGGTTGAAATATATTCATTTTTCGATTTTTAACAGCTGTTGTAACCTTTTTTTCTGAATATCCCTCGTAAATAATAAGAAATATCAGAGCTTACACAAGCTGCTGTAAAACAAAAATCACTAGAGACCAAGTAACAACTAAGAATGGAGATATGATAGAAAGTGTGTTATGAACAGCATGCATAAAAACACGAAAACTGAAGACTTAGCAAGTTAGGGTATGTGAAAATAATATGCAGAATTGCACCTGGAATGTTCAAATCCTGAAGCATCCGGCATATTAAACGTAGCCATTCATTTTTGACCAGGAACAAAGAGAAGCTGAAAAAGTGCTTTACAGAATAGTGCTGTTCAGCCTGTTTTGTATTAGGCCCCACCTGCAGTGTGTCAATTGGGACAGAGTAGGTTGGTTTTAATTTGTATTTCTGATAAGTTACTTTGGCAATAAGTAAGTGACTTGGTAGAAGATGTAATTTTTAGCTGAGTTCCTACTTGTACTTATTTACTGGTCAGTTTGGTTCAAGGCAGACTTTTAAAATGCCGATGAGTAAAGAATCCTCTTGACAAAAAAAATATTTTTATATAAATAAAAATGAATTTCTTTATTGTTTAATGCATGTAAGATTCTGTGAATTACTAAAACTGTATCACACAAAACAGCAATCAGATGTTGGATTAGTTCATGCCAGAGCAGTGCTAAATTCCTTGTAGCTTTTAGACCTCGTACATTGTAGCCAACAGACTACAACAGACTTGGGCAGATTATTTGTTTATCATGCCATCTGTTCGAAGTTTTTTTCCCTATACTATGATTTTTTTTTATAACAGATTGGGATCAAAATCACAAACATGGTAAAATTAGAAGAAAACTTATTATTTTACAACTGGAGGCTGAGATGTTTACACGTGGACATCTATCAAAAATGACAAAGGAAGTGTAATCAGCTGTAAGATATGGACATGGGGCATGTCACTGACAGGTATGTTCAATATTTGTATTAAACAGTATATAGCTAAGATGATTTAAACTTTCTGTCAATAAGACTTTGACATTTGGTAGATGCCTACAATGTGCAGTTATGAGACTTCATATACAGAACCCATTTTGTAAAATTGTCAAGAATTTGGAGAGCAGGACTTGTTGAGTTTTCATATTTATATTAATAAATAAAGAGATTGTGCCAAAGGGCATATTTGTGTGCCATTATAATTCAAAACAAAGTGTGTGAAAATGTGATTTAATGATCACACAAAGAGGGATGTTTGAAGGAAGAACAAAAGGTGTATATACTGTAATTACTAGAACTAAATCAAATTCTAGCTGCCATACTGGGACTGATTATACAGATTTAAGTACCTGTCTATCAGGTAGGGTTTCTTACCAACTTGCCCTTTGCCAAGACCACAGCATCTTGAGCAACTAGTAAACATCCCTCTTACTGCCTGACTCTCTCTGTCTAAACCCTGGCTAAGCACACCTGTGGTGCCTTTGTCTCAACTGACCTCTCTACCTCAGCCCCAATAGGATACCTGCAGGCAGATTCTTAAAATATAACAGCAAAAGCAACAATGTATTTTTGTATAGCTCAAAATCACACAAGGAATGCCTCAATGGGCTTTAACAGGACTTGTTTTTTGACAGCCCCCCAGCCTTGACTCTCTAAGAAGAAAAGAAAACACTCCCCCCAAAGAAACTTGTAGGAAAATAAAATGGAGGACATCTTGGGAAAGGCAATTCAGAGAGTGACCCCCTTACAGGTAAGTTGTGTGTGCAATAATGGGTGTCAAAAAATGGGGTAACACAAGTAATGGCTAATCTATCATTGCCACTTCAAAAATGCAACACAATAGCACAAACCACTTTGTTCTTGCAGAGCACTACTCAACGAGTGCAGGCACAGAGTACCACGACAACTCTCAAGGCAAATTGTAAAAATAGATAATACCACTCACTAAATGCAGAACTGTCACAAAAAAGGGTAGAGATTTGTTCAAATACATCAAAACCAAAGCAGAAACTATTCATAATTAATGAAAAAACAACAATATCTGTCTATCAGTTAATTGTAGAACCACTGCTAGATTGCAGAAAAGTTGTCAGAGACAAGCCAGACACAGACAGAATCCTAGAGACCTCGACCAATTCCCCCTTATTGGTCGTTCAACAGCGGACTCAGTGCTGGTGCAGCCAATCCATTGAATGGACCCCTCTAAATGATACTCCTTTAGCTATGATGATTTTTCTTTGACAGTAGAACTGTGGCATCAAGAACCATAGGAAAATACTGAGAAGTGGAAAAATACCTACTTGAGTTAATTCCAGAGCAGTTATCTAGAACTACCGCTAAGATTGGAAGTTCTGTTTCATTATCCGCGCGGCCCCTGCTTTAGTTTACTTTAATTTTCAATTTTTGTTTTCTAGAAATAAGAAATTATTATGTTTTTTGAGTTGCTAAATTCATTCCTAGTATTGTTGTTTTGATTTTAGTTTGTTTTCAAGTAGTTTTATTTTTTTTTTCAGTGCCATCTTCTGTTTTGCTGGCGCTGTCACTTTGTGGTGTGTTTGTCACAACATTACCATTGAATTATTATGTTATTTGCGACTAGTGACGTCATTGTTGCGACAGTGTAAAAGGCCACTCTAGAACTTCTGTGTTGTCCAAAATTTGGATAACGACATACAAGTTTATACATGCATTTGGTTTTCTCAACATTCTGGTATTAAAAACTATTTTTGACTTGAACTTCGACTGAAATTTTTTTTGGTGAAAAGGTTGGCTAGAATTTGTGGTAACTATACAAACTCTGCTTGTTGTTTGACACGTTTATTCTTCTGGTCCCTTTAACGTCCATCTGGTTCACAGGATAAGCCCATGTATCCATGCATCTCTAAGCCCAATCTACTGCTCCCATACTGCCTGCGTTTCACAATTTGCACTGGGGATCCACTCACCCTCCTTGACATCTTTCATACTTCAGTGACTGCAGGGTATTAAATTTAAGGTATCATTTAAGCAGATATGACACACCATTTGCAGTGGCTATATGCGCACCCTCGGACTTGTGGGCACAACTTTTAATAGATGGACCCTTTCTCTTCATAAACCTTTGTATCATACTTGATGTGAAAAATACGGCCTTTAACAATTAGCGTGATGTTACCAGGAAGCTGTGACTCTCCAGCAGCAGTGCTCATGGACAAGCAGAAGGTGTTAAACTTACAGAAGGAGGACAGCAGAAGAATATTGTCTTTATTAAACCATGCAGCTGTTCGAGAGCAATGCTAAGAAACAACCTGTTCTCTTTAAAATAATTGTGCACAACAAACACTTCAGTCCATACAATCTGAAAATGTTAACAGCAAGTGTAGGGCACACTGACCAGTTCTAGAGGGGAGGAATGGCACAAAGCACAAGAAGGAAGATACCGTTGTTCCCATGGTTATCTCATCTTGTATTCCTCTCAGGAATACCCATTAGTAGGCACATACACATAAAGAAATAAGCACAGCAAAATCTAAAATTATATTTTAATTTTTGAAGGTGAAAACATGTAATGAAATGCCTCTTCAATGCCTGTCTAACGTATTTATGAACAAAATTAAATTGTCCATTTCCAACAATACTTTATTTTTAGAGGTTTTTATTAGTTTCATTTTTTTTATTTATCCGCCTGCATTTTGTCACAAAACAGGAGTAAAATATTCATCATGTTGTCAAGGAGCAATATTTAGAATGTCAGAAAGAAATATGTAAGTTCTTCCTTATACTACTTCATGATCGTCATTTTGAATTCTGTTTATTAGTGTGCTTGAGGTTAAAAAAGAAATGAATCGGGGAGCTCATTTAAAAGACACAAAATCTTTGTAATTGAATGCTAGCAAGATTGACATCCATATGTCTATTAAAGTGTGCATTTTTATGATTAAAGTAGTATTGGCTGTTGCTTTAAGTGACTTTGTGATTGATGTTTTTTATTCATTACTCTGTACTGCAACATTCAAAGCCACATGAGAAACTGAGACCTGTTATGTATACTGTATGAGCTTAAAAAGGTTAATGGAAAATGTACACAGTGTATAAAGCTGACAAGCAGTCCTTTTATTGAATACCACTTGAGCGTAGTATGACATGTATTTTTTAACCTACATCTGGCATTGTTAACAGTGCTGGCATATTAACATTTTCAATCTAGTTGCACATATGTGGTAATATAGATTTTTATACAGTCATGTTATTACCGTTAGCACAGCCCATTATTCTGGAAGGTGGTAAAATATAAGGGCTTTTCACAAAAGAGAACATCTGCTGAAGAAGCAAAATAATAAATCTGTCCACCATTGAGGGAAGTTAGAGGTTTCCCCCAATGTCCAGTATAACATTCACTTTTGTGTGTCTTACTTGACTTGACTGTTGACAGTGAGCAATCACAACTGTCTGCCATTTCTTGTTTCTTTTTTGATTACCGTATATACTCGAGTATAAGCCGACCTGAATATAAGCCAAGGTACTTAATTTTACCTACAAAAACTGGAAAACCTTATTGACTTGAGTATAAGCCTAGGGTGGGAAATGCAGCAGCTACTGGTAATTTTCAATAATCAAAATAAATACCAATAAAATTACCATACATTAATTGAGGCATCAGCTCATTAATTGAGCACACAGCCCGGAATGAGTCTCACAGAGGCTGCACAGCACCACACAGAGCCCGTAGCAGTTCTTCTACCACCCGCAGACCAAACCAGGTACAGTGGAACCTTGGGTCACGACTGTAATTCGTTCCAAAACTCTGGTCATAACCTGATTTGGTCATGACCCGAAGTAATTTCTCCCATAGGATTGTATGTAAATACAAATAATCCATTCCAGACCATACAAACTGTATGTAAATATATTTTTTAAAGATTTTTAAGCACAAATATAGCTAATTATACCATAGAATGCACAGAGTAATAGTAAACTAAATGTAAAAACATCGGATAACATTGAGAAAACCTTGAACAACAGAGAAAACTAACACTGCAAGAGTTTACGCTATAGCGCTACGAACCACTTGCTAAAAACACTTTTTTAATGAGTTTTAAGCACAGGGAAAAAAATGAACATTTGAAAAATCTGTAATTTAATAAACAACCAAGAAAAGTAACATTGCAACAATGCGCGCTACGAACCGATCGCTGTAAACAGAAGTAAAGTGGAGGTTAAAATCCAATAGAAAAAAGTCTTCATTAAATATGAGGTTAAAACAATGCTCAGATCTGTCTCTTTTAAAACAAGCCGGTGCATTCTTCAACTGCCTTCTAGGCCTTATGCGCCCAGCCCCCCCCCTCTCTCTCTCGTGTGTGTGTCTCTCTCTCTCGCTCGCTGCACAGGGAATGCACAGAGAGAAACTTAACACGTGTGGGTTGGTGGGGGCAGTGGGACCTGACTCGAATATACAGTAAGCTGAGGGCACATTTTGGGTGCTGAAAAACTCAGCTTATACTGTATGTGAGTATATACAGTAACTGCTCAGCCTAGGTTTACCCAGGCTGTAATTTCCACCTGGCATATGATGGTGTTAACAGAGACTGAAGTCTCAAGCATGTTGGCTCACTGTGCCACCCTGAGCATGGCACTTAACCACCTAGTCATGAGTGGAATTTTAGGGGTGGCCATGGGTGAGATGTTGAAAGTATACTGAGTAGAGCTTTTAAATTATTTAAAATCGGGTCAGGATCACGGAACAAATGTAACATCCTGTGTGTCATATGTGAGCCTACTCTTTTAACAGCATTTCCCAGAATGCTAAATAGTTGATGCAAACAGGAAGGAGTGAAGACTCCATTTATTATGCGTAATCGATAGCAGCAGCCATGAATGAGCAAAAGTGCCTGGATAAAAAAATAAATAACCTGCACTTTCTAGTTTGGGAAAATGCGAGTACCTGCAGTGGAATCTGGTGGGGAGCAAACATGAGTGAATTCATGCTACCTATTAAAGTTCTATTAAATTTGTCTCAGGGAGTGGCACAGCTCTGGACACATTTTTGGCAACAGTAACAGGTTCAACATAGTTGGCAGATGTTTTCCTAGTCATCAGGGACACTTAAAAGACCATTGCACCATTATAATCCACTACTCTCTGACTCTAGCATGTCATTTAAAGCGCATATTACAAAGTTGTCCAAATCATGTTTCTTCCATCTTACAAATGTTGGGAAATTAAGGCGCTTTCTAAATAAACAGGATTCTGGGAAATTAATTCATGCATTTATTTCTAGTAGAATTGACTACTGCAATGCAGTCTTCACTGGATGTTCAAAGTGTTCTTTATACAGCCTCCAGTTAATCCGAAATGCTGCTGCAAGAATTATTACAAGAACAAGAAAATATGAACACATAACTCCAGTTCTTAAATCCTTACACTGGCTCCCGGTTAAGTTTAGGGCATATTTCAAAATCCTCCTTTTAACATATAAAGAATTAAATGGCCAAGGTCCGGCTTACTTTCCTGAACTTATCATGACTTACAAACCAGAGCGCACATTAAGATCTCAAGATGCCGGTCTGCTTAGGATTCCAAGGATTAGTAAAATAGCAGTGGGAGGTCGAGCTTTTAGTTACAGGGCCCCTAAACTGTGGAATGGTCTGCCTGCTTCTATAAGAGATGCCCCTTCAGTCTCAGCTTTCAAATCCTGAGACTCACTACTTCAGTTTAGCATATCCTGACTAGAGCTGCTAATTAACTGTACAGACTGTATCTTATCTGGGTAATTGATGGTGTTTTCCCCCTCTAGTGAGCAACTTTGGAAAGTGTTTTTGGTACCTATGCTTTGGGACTCCCCAGATCGCGACAGCTTAACACTAGTCTGACAAAATTTAGTATGTCTATTGTATAATAATAAGTAACATTGGAAAGATTCCTTTGTATTTCTCAGTAAATAATTGCATTCAGCTTCTTTATTATTCTTATAACAGTCCACATCATTCTTTTTTTAGATATTAAAAATGCAAAATGTTTTGTAATTGAGAATGAGTCCAACTCTCCTAAAGATGATTTTCATACAGATGTTTGAGGTTACAGACAATGCATATCGGTTCAGTCTGCTTTTAACAACCCCTGTAGGATCACCCATGGCATGCCCATACATTAAAAATTCGATGAATGAGCGAGCTTTGTTAGTGACAGGACTTGCTATAGGACAGCACAGCACAGTACAGACCCCTTGCCATTTGCATTTATGTGTAATTAGCTGAAGCCATACATTGCAAAGTCAACCTGTCACAGTAAATGCCCGACCATTCAGCAAACCATTTACATCAATGTGCTTTGTTTTGGCCAGTGATCCTATGTAAAATGCATCTATCTAAAGTTGTATGAGTGACACTAGATGTTATTTAGGCTTGCATCATAAGCACAATTGTGTGAATAATAGCACCAACAAACGTATTAGAGGCTGACTATGTAAAATACAAATCAATCATTACTTAGCATCAATGCTCAGGTCGGTCCTTTTAAATGACACTGACGTTTATTTGCCAGTCATAATCAGCCATTCGAGGAAGGCAAACTCCTTTAATAGGAATGACATTGGGGAAACTGCATCAATGGCAGCAACTGCAGCTTTCTTTTTGATTGCTAAGTGTGCAACATAAGTAAATTATATTAAAACATAAAACTGCAGACATCAAAATAAAGCAAAGGTATACTGATAAGATGGATGCGCTCTGGATCAAACCTGGTGCAGCAAAAGCCACAAAGATAGTTCACGTAAATGCCATGAAGAGCAATTTCTTATATATAAACATCTACGCATGGAAGTGTGTGTGTGTGTGTCTGTCCAGCCCGGAAGTGAGAGGTGGAGTCGGGGTAAGGGCTCCACCTCCGAGGAAACAGAAAACTCACTTAGCCACTAATAACACAAGTGAGGCCAGCATGTCAGGAAAACAAAACCTCAGAAGAAAGACAAAGTCGCTTAGCTGCTAACATCGGCAAAACGGTATCCCTTTTACTTTTCCTCCCATCGCTAATACACAAGCGAGGTGAGCACATCAGCAAAATGCATCCTCCTAGAAGAGAGATGCCCAGAGTAGTTCCTTTCAATTACCTGACATCTCTATATTTCAATTTTTTTCTGACGATTTCAATAGTTTCTAGGACCCCAGGCTTTTTACAGCATGGGCTTACACAGCTAGTATTAAATAAAGATATACAGGGATGGGTGAAGAGAAGGAAAATTCAAAAGAGAAGGGGTGAATCTATTAACGTCTGTGTTTCCAGTCCCTCAGAGCAATCTGATAGGGCAGTTTAGCTTTGGTGATGTGACAAAAGAAGAAGTGCGAGTGTGAGACATATGCTGAGAGAATCGTCTTCAAAGACGGAAAGTATAAAACTAGACAGGTGATGAGAAAGGCACCTCAGAAATAATAACAGAGTCTGAGAAGCAGGTTTTGTAGGAACACGCTAGAGATAGGGAGTGCTGGTAAAAAAAACGTTCAGACAGATGCGTATACAGAGGAAAGGCACTGGAAGTAGCTAGCTAGCTAGATAGATAGATAGATAGATAGATAGATAGATAGATAGATAGATAGATAGATAGATA
>JANRMT010062837.1:72883601-72923661 GCA_026402145.1 Polypterus bichir lapradei | reverse complement strand
ATAGATAGATAGATAGATAGATAGATAGATAGATAGATAGATAGATACTTTTAATCCCAAGGGGAAATTCACATACTCCAGCAGCAGCATACTGATAAAACAAAAACACACACAGGGCAAGAGATAGGCAGGTACTGTGGCTAGTAAAATAATAAAGTGCCTAGGCCAGCTGGGTGTTTTACTATCCCTCTAACTCTCTGTCCCATGTCCTAGCCTTTCTCTTCCTCTTACCTGGTGAGCCATTGTCTCTACTGCTCTCCCAACTCCAAGCTCATCTGGCTGAGCAGGACAATCCATGGAGTTCTTGTTGTGATCCTTCAGCCCCAGGAAGAAGCACCCTGAGGTTATCTGTCCCCTTTCAGAGGTTTCAGAAACTGCAGACACCTCCCAAGGCCTCTACAGGAACATTTGTCAGAGCTACTGAATTAAGTTGCAGTTAATGATGAGTGAAACAGGCAACTTTCAATCCACCTACTATTATCTTGTATATAAACATCTATGTGTGGAAGTGTTTGTTTCTGTCTGACCTGGAAGAGAGAGATGGAGTCGAGGTAAGGGCTCCACGTCATAGTAAACAGAAAACTAAATGTCTATACGTGGAAGTGTGTGTGTCTGTTTGTCCTGCCCTGAAGTGCGAGACTACTACAGCATGAAGCTCAGAGAGCTGGCGAGGTGGCCCCAAGTTAACGAGCCAGAAGAAGAAAGTGACTCTGTTGCCAAAGTAAAACTGCCGAGAACAGAGAGAATCTCTTAAACATGCGAGACGAGCACATCAGCAAAACGGTATCCCTTTTACTTTTACTCTCACCGCTAATACACAAGCAATGTGAGAACATCAGCAAAAGAAATCCTCCTAGGAGAGAGATGCCCAGAGTAGTTCCTTTTCCTTTCAATTACCAGACAATGACATCTCTACATTTCAATTTTTTTTCAGATGATTTCAGTAGTTTCTAGGACCCCTGGCTTTACAGCATGGGCTTACACAGCAAGTATATTAATAATAAAATAATTTTAACAATTTAAAATAATTTATTTTACAGGCTACGCAGCCTTATTATAGGTTTGTATTTATTCCAAGCAATTTTTTTTAAGACAATACAAAAATATTTGCTTTTTTGGTGTATACTGAGTGTGCTAATGCAGTAATAAAGTCTACATTTAACATTGTTTTGAACTTAAATCTAAACAGCAAATTTGTCAAACAACATTTTTTATAAATATAAGTAAAAATAATAGTGAGTACTGCAGTCAAAAAATGTGGCAAATACAAAAAACATGTCTTATTGAAAATGACAGTATGGCTTGGGTAGAATTTACACAAGCATTTTGACATTACAGCTTTACAAAGGTATGTTGTCTAAATCCACTGCTGTGGTTCGCTCCTCCTTCAATTTGTAACTTAAGCACTGGGAGTGCAGGATAAAAGGATGAGAAACTTGTCATGCCTTAGAGTAAGTTCTTTTTGTTGTCCTCTGGTTAGGACTGGATTTTACAAGAAGAAGAAAAAGAAGACACTAAGGAGAAATAGTCCAAAACACAAGGAAATGCCCAATAAGGGTTAACTGAGCCAACTGACCATCTAGCCCAGGGGTCTCCAACTCCAGTCCTGGAGAGCTACTGTTGCTGCAGGTTTTCATTCTAACCCTTTTCTTAATTAGTGACCAGATTTTGCTGCTAATTAATTCTGCCTTAATTTGAATTGATGCACAACTTAAGACTCAGGCCCCTTAATTATTTCTTTTTTCCTTAATTAGCAACCAAACAATATTAAGATAGATAGATAGATAGATAGATAGATAGATAGATAGATAGATAGATACTTTATTAATCCCAAGGGGAAATTCACATACTCCAGCAGCAGCATACTGATAAAAAACAATATTAAATTAAAGAGTGATAAAGACACAAGATGAACCAACACATAAACAACAACCTGCGTCCATCACACAATAACTGAAAATAAAGAAAAGTGAAGGCCTCAGTGATGTCGATCTGCTCAAGTCCATAAAACATTTTGACAGCGCTCTTAAAAAAGAAAATCAACAGTTTTGGAAATGTCTGCCACGGCAGAATGAGCGACATGGAATTAAATAATGGGTTTAATTAGCAACGAGAAATGGCTTCAAATTAAGAAACTGAATGAAGTGAAGCTGGTTGGAGTTTGAGGCCCCAACTTAGTTGCTCATCTGTTGGCTCACTTCACATCAAATTCATGTTTTGGTGTCATTTAAGGCAAAAAATGTTAATTCAGTGGTCAGAGTCTCAAAAAAAAGTCAATTAAAATAAAGGGAAATAGTTAATTAGCAGCAAAAACTGGAGTTAGAAAAGAGTTAGAATGAAAACCTGCAGCCACAGAAGCTCTCTAGGACTGGAGTTGGAGACCCCTGATCTAGCCACTTCTGGTCACATGGCTGGGAGAGTACCTTTAAAAGGAATGACTGAAGCCAGCCCATGAGGAAGTTCATATCCAGAAAGGGAAAGAAAAGGAGCTCCATCCTCTAAAACTATCATATCTGTCTTCATGATAAAGAGAAAGAAAGTGTGGCTGAACAATGACAGGAACTTTATGGACTGAATGTGTTAAAGTGTGCACTGTACACAGTTTGGTTATAAAGACAAAGGGAGACTTAATCTGAATTAAAGAAATCTGATGTGCATTCTCTTTAACATCTACAAATAAAGCATGTTTTTGTGTTCATAAGAATTACTTGTGAACACTGTGATATCACTCCAGTTTGTTTTGTCCCCAGTAAGTGAAATCATCCCCACGTATGACACACCATTCACTACATCTTGATGTCTAGTTATGCAAGAGGTCAAGCTTTTTGGGGTTTCCACCTATTTTTTTTTTGGCCCTCTAGTCCTGAAAACCAGTCATTTTTTCATGCAAAATTCCCTCCTGTAGGTGCTGTCTTGGAGCACTTTTAGCCACAAACTCATTCCACTAGAGTGTGCTAAGAAGTGTCTCTGGAGGTCTTTTCTGTCCACTGCTATGGGGAAATTCAGTGCTTCCTACCGACATAGTCTTTAAGTTCATTTTGAAATTTGTTCACAATATACAGTGGTGTGAAAAACTATTTGCCCCCTTCCTGATTTCTTATTCTTTTGCATGTTTGTCACACAAAATGTTTCTGATCATCAAACACATTTAACCATTAGTCAAATATAACACAAGTAAACACAAAATGCAGTTTTTAAATGATGGTTTTTATTATTTAGGGAGAAAAAAAATCCAAACCTACATGGCCCTGTGTGAAAAAGTAATTGCCCCCTGAACCTAATAACTGGTTGGGCCACCCTTAGCAGCAATAACTGCAATCAAGCGTTTGCGATAACTTGCAATGAGTCTTTTACAGCGCTCTGGAGGAATTTTGGCCCACTCATCTTTGCAGAATTGTTGTAATTCAGCTTTATTTGAGGGTTTTCTAGCATGAACCGCCTTTTTAAGTTCATGCCATAGCATCTCAATTGGATTCAGGTCAGGACTTTGACTAGGCCACTCCAAAGTCTTCATTTTGTTTTTCTTCAGCCATTCAGAGGTGGATTTGCTGGTGTGTTTTGGGTCATTGTCCTGTTGCAGCACCCAAGATCACTTCAGCTTGAGTTGACGAACAGACATTCTCCTTCAGGATTTTTTGGTAGACAGTAGAATTCATGGTTCCATCTATCACAGCAAGCCTTCCAGGTCCTGAAGCAGCAAAACAACCCCAGACCATCATACTACCACCACCATATTTTACTGTTGGTATGATGTTCTTTTTCTGAAATGCTGTGTTCCTTTTACGCCAGATGTAACGGGACATTTGCCTTCCAAAAAGTTCAACTTTTGTCTCATCAGTCCACAAGGTATTTTCCCAAAAGTCTTGGCAATCCTTGAGATGTTTCTTAGCAAAATTGAGACGAGCCCTAATGTTCTTTTTGCTTAACAGTGGTTTGCGTCTTGGAAATCTGCCATGCAGCCGGTTTTTCCCAGTCTCTTTCTTATGGTGGAGTCGTGAACACTGACCTTAATTGAGGCAAGTGATGCCTGCAGTTCTTTAGACGTTGTCCTGGGGTCTTTTGTGACCTCTCGGATGAGTCGTCTCTGCGCTCTTGGGGTAATTTTGGTCGGCCGGCCACTCCTGGGAAGGTTCACCACTGTTCCATGTTTTTGCCATTTGTGGATAATGGCTCTCACTGTGGTTCGCTGGAGTCCCAAAGCTTTAGAAATGGCTTTATAACCTTTACCAGACTGATAGATCTCAATTACTTCTGTTCTCATTTGTTCATGAATTTCTTTGGATCTTGGCATGATGTCTAGCTTTTGAGATGCTTTTGGTCTACTTCTCTGTGTCAGGCAGCTCCTATTTAAGTGATTTCTTGATTGAAACAGGTGTGGCAGTAATCAGGCCTGGGGGTGGCTACGGAAATTGAACTCGGGTGTGATACACCACAGTTAGGTTATTTTTTAACAAGGGGGCAATTACTTTTTCACACAGGGCCATGTAGGTTTGGATTTTTTTTCTCCCTAAATAATAAAAACCATCATTTAAAAACTGCATTTTGTGTTTACTTGTGTTATATTTGACTAATGGTTACATGTGTTTGATGATCAGAAACATTTTGTGTGACAAACATGCAAAAGAATAAGAAATCAGGAAGGGGGCAAATCGTTTTTCACACCACTGTATATACATTTGTTAATTTATTTTTCTTTTATTCATGTACTTATCAATTGATTGATTGGCTGTATTATCTGTTCTGTGAGTCTGTATTCTTGTTTTTTTATGTTTCTTCTACTGTATGCATGAACATCTCCCTTGGGTTTAATAATGTTTATCTTATTTTATCTAATCTAATTTTTAGGTAATATTATCTGCAGGAAATTACATTCTTCTAATACATTGTTATGACACAAAAGGTGTCACCTGCAAAAATGATCAGAAGGATGTGAAGCTGTGTACAGCACATCAACTGACCCCTGGGTTCACCCCAATGTGATATGAAGGGCTAAAGTAAGTCCTTTTCATAAATCTTTGAAAAATGAGAATTGGTAATATAGCCATGTGGAATGTCACTTTACGTTATTTTGAAGATGCTGATTACAAATATGATAAAACATTTGATATTTGATTCTTTACCGGTGGTCCTAATCCTATAAGAGCCACACCCTGGAGGTTAAACATGACAGATTTCAAACATAAGCATGTGTGGTATCACTTTAGACTACCTCACGGCCAGCGATTATGAGTATGATGTTATTTGTGATTTTTGATCCTTTACTGGGGATCAAGTCCTTTATAGCTGCTATCAGAGGCTGAAAAATTACAGCATTTCTATTACAACTGAGAATATTTAGACTTTAAACATTTAAATTGAAGCACACATTTTAATATTTCAAATATCTAATGTGACTATTCTTTATTATGTACTTTTACCTCATTATATAAATCATTAACTTTCTTATTAATTAGGAGGGCTTACACTAATACACTAATTGTCTTGTCTGAGCTCCCCAAATAATTCCTCTCATTTTCCTTCTTACTGCGTCAATATGAGCTAATATGTTAGTTTAGAGAAATAAAATGTAGGTACTTTATGTTCTGCAAGGAAAAGTGAAGCAATAAGTAGCAATGTATGAGTGACAAGCCTACAGTTTACTGATAGAATCTTAGTGCTTAAGTGGAACTATGTATTTTAAAAAGTTTTCAAAAGAGACTACTGTAGTATGAAAGCAAAGTTTCCAAACCTAATCAGTCTACTGAGCTCAATTTTGAAAAATAAAGTGGATTTTTTAGCATGTGTCTAAAAAATATTTAGATTTAATGCATATTGAGCTTTGATATACTGTCATGTTATTTTCTAAGCCACTTAGTCCAGACCAATGGGTGGTTGTTCGGGAGCCTATCCCAGTCAGCATAGGGCACAAGACAGGAACAAGGCCTTGACAGGGTGCCTGTCTATTGCAGGGTGAGCACACACACACACACACAGGTCAATTTACACTTTCTAGTTCACCTAACTGGCATGTCTTTAGACAGTGGAAGGAAACCAGAGAACCTGGAATAATGTCTGCACACAGACATGGGGAGAATGAGCAAACTCCAAGTAGTGAATAGTGAGTGGTCCCCATACTGTGGGGCAGCAGTGCCACCCTATAGTTAATAATAAATATTCTCTACTGTAAACATGCTCCAAATATAAGTATCTAGTATCATCTCAAAATTGACCAGGCATGAGTGCATACATTTATTTACTGATTTAAACAGGGATTCTTTAGAGCGTTGTCCAATGTAGGCAATCGCAAATTACAGTATTCACCGTACACCACTGTCACTGCAATACCACATCCAATTACCAAGGAAAGTTTCAAATTCAAAAGACAGTCACAATGCTGTTTTTCCATTAGGAAAATCTCAGTATGACTCACTGTAATAAAAGATCCTAATGGTGTCTTTGATCATGGTGAGAAATTATTAAATAAATTACTAAGAGAAACTTGTTAAGCTGTGTGAGTGTGTTCTGGTGTTTTTTGAGCTTTGAATTGCACTCAGGTTTGGGAGGATTGCAGGATGAGGGATGTTTTGCTTTGCATAACCAAATGCAGTTATCATCTAATGATTATATATTTTCTTCAGACATCTATTTCTATGTTTAATTAATATAAAATACATGACACTTTGAAGATGACACGCTTTTACATTAAAGTATAGGGGAATACATTTAAAGTATTAAATAATTGCTTTATATTTTACTCTATGCTTTAGTATTTTTATAGGTTTTAATACAATATAAAGTATTATACATAATAAAGACCCAATTGAATGTTATATCTATAGATATGTAAATGTCAAACATTAAATTCAAACATTAACTGTGCAATTTTGCTATTCTTAAATGAATGTAATCATTATAGTATACAAGCAGCCTGTGTATTACCGGAGTTTCCTTATTTTACAATTCTAGCATTTCTTCCACTGGTATTTCATTTTGAACAGAAATCCATTCTCCTGTTGTTGCACGGCTGCATTTTCATATTTTCGATTATAATTTGGAAATGTCTAGCCCAGATCCCTCCACTAATTGCTCAGAGTTGAGCTGTTTGCCTGAGGCACTCCCGCTGGCTGCCTTTTTCTAAATGCCTGTCATATGAGTTGTGTTACACATCCTAAGCAGAACTCAGACTGAAAAATGGCTCAGATAACCATGTGACATGCAGGGTAGCAGTCATATCATGAGAGGAACATAATATTCTTATTCCTTATAAAAAAACTGTCAATTTAAAATGAACTCTAAGTTAAGGCCTTAGACCTGCTTGTTCAGTCTTTCAATAACTCATCCCAAGGCTGAGATGCTATATCTCATGGGATGGGGAGAAGGAACCCTAGACTTTGTGTTAGAGTATTTGGAATTGTGACTGGTTAGGTGCAAATAAGGCTCTTTTAGGCCTGAAGAAGCTGGGTGAAGTCAGGCGCACATGAATGACAGACAAATACTGACAGCAAGGCAAGAATTGGTGGGAATATAAAGAGAGGCAGGAGGAACGGAGAGACAGATGAAAGTGGAATGGCAGTAGCCCACTTTTTTATTATGTGGAGGTGCTTTAGAGTTTAGATAGTAGAAATGATGGTAAGGCATGTTAATGTAGCACAAAAGATGGTTAAATTAACTCTTTGAGGGCTGAATACTTTTTCTAAAACATGCAGTTTTCTGAAAAGCACCCAAAGCAAGGGTCTCGCACATAAATCAACCTAAAATATCAGCTGCTGGGTGCTGTGGCCACCAGTTCATAGTTTTTTATGGCTTGAGACTCTCACGGGTGGCATGACGGCTGGCAGGAATTCACGTGACAGTGGCGGGGACAATAGCAGCTGTCAGAGTCACAGTGCGACGCAATCTGGTTTGCACCTCACATCATTATGAGTGGCGGTCTTCATCTACACAAACAGGTTTGGCACCATGATTAGCTGGAGATCAATCAGCTGATGCCGGTACCTCACTTTCATTTTCAATCTCGATCTTCAGATCACTTGCATGAGAATCGGAGTCTGACAGGTCAGAGTCCAATTCAGCGATAATACACAAGACATCGTTTGATTTGTGCATTTGCTTTGATCTCTCAACAGATGTCGATGCCATTTTTGTCGTTATTTGGTCTTCACTACTCCCGCAAGCACATGGAAATCTCGGTCAAACCAACGAAGCTGACTTTCCTTCTAGCAAAGAGAGTCGAAGTAAAACATAATGGTGGGCTTTGTCACCATTTGCAGAACGACAAAAGTCGACATCCGCCCTGAAAGAGTTAATAAAGTGAGTTTTAGAAATGTTTACTGATTTTCTTTCCAAAGTACCCACCATAATGATGTGGGTGACATTAATCAGTAAAATAATTATGTGTGCGTGTGCAACCAAATGGGTGTGTTGTGTAGATGGGATGCAACAATTGGTGAAAAGTAGTAGAGGGAACAGGAAGTAGAGGGTAATAGTATGAGGAACCTTATCAGAATCCGGTGAAGTTAACAGCGGGGTCGCTTTAAGACATACTGTAATTTCTTAAACTGTGGGTTGAGACCCATTTTGGGTCATGTGTTGTCTGAAATTGGACCATGCATAGTCATGAATCAGAATAGCACTGGTTTGAAAAGAGTCGTGATTAGTCTGCAGAATGTCTTGCTATGTGCCACCATGGGCTGCCATAGCAAATGTCATTGTTCTGCTAAAGAGCCGTATCTGTGATTCTCCAACAGGAAGGGGGACACACCCCTACCCAGTTTACAATCGATGTGGATTCTTCAAGGGGACGCCCCCACCAGGGATGGTGATTGGTGGTGATTCTCCAAGAGGAAAAAGTGATGATGTTTGGCACAGATTTTTGCAAAGGAATGTGGCACAAAAAAAAAAAACCCTAAATTGGATGTTGAGAAAGAAAGTTTAAGAACCAATGCTTTAGGTGTTAGTGCTAGGGCCACTGCTATTTTTAATATATATAAATATATACACGAGGGAGTACCCAAAAATAACCGGAAAAGGAAAAAAAAATAGTTTTAACAGTTTTTACTTACTGAAACTTAAGTCTCCTTCAAAGTACTCTCCATGTGAATGAATGTACTTGTCCCAACAGTTTTTCCACTGGTGGAAACATTTTTGGAATCACTGAAGAGGAACGTTGTCCAATGCCTGCTGCGATTTTTCTTTGACTTCCTCCTTGGTACAAAAATGCTTTCCTTTGAGCTCTTTTTTCATATGCGGGAACAAGAAAAAGTCACACGGAGCAAGATCAAGTGACATTTCCCCTAAGAGAAAACAAAATTTAACACAGACTCGCTGTTCGTTATGATCACCCATCACAAAGAACTGCATGTGTTAAATTTTGTTTTCTCTTAGGGAAAACAGCTGCTGCAACTGTAGCCTGAAACTGCTTTTAAAGAGGCAGCTTTAAGTAACACACAGGTCTACGAGTGGTTTTCGCATTTCAAATGAGGGGAAATGTCACTTGAGTGAAAATCTGACTACTTATTAGGATCCTTTTTGTCCTGTTTCTGTGAAATGGTTCCTGTTCAAAACAGAAGTAAAAACACTGCTAACAGCACATTTACTGGCCTGAAAGATTGTCACAATACATAAACATATGTCTTCTTGTGTTTTTTTCTCCTTCTCTGATTGGCAATAATTTCTAACTGTGCATTTGAGGCTTTAATATAACTTTGGGGGACCCAACTGATCAGGTGCACTCAGGTATTGATAATTCCCTCTCACTTGGGAAAAAACAGCCTTCTAGCTCACAAGAGCACTTTGGTTTATTTAACATTATTTTAGTAAAAATACATGTGTTTGGGATGTTGTGAGCATACTGTATATGACTGGATGACTTGACATATGGATTATGCGACATGAGTAACATGAGACTTTTTCATGCAAAATCATTTTTGGCAGCAAATATTCTGCATTTGCCGGTGACCTTGTTTGTTGAAAGTTTTCCTGGAAATTTGCCATGCAACTGGCTTAGACAAACTTTTTTTCTCAGTGCTCCATGATGTTTTGTGAGACCAGGGTGACATGTGAAAGCGTTTTGTTTTCCTTTTCAGAATTGTAGTGTCGTTTGCTTGTTGTATCCAGTTGGAGTGGCACTTGTAATAATTTTGTTGTAATTATATTTTTACAATGATAATAAAGGCTTTCGATTCTATTCTATTCTGTTCGTTTACAGAGCTGTAGCAGCCATACACAGAACTTTCATGCAAGTGTATTGTAAGATCACTGCCCGATCTGCTCATGCATGCATGATGTCACATCTCGAACAGTACTGTAGATTGATTTCCACCCTGCATGTATTAGAAAGAACAAAAACTTGCAGTGTTTTCATTTGAGGAGTAAATTGGCTGACCATAATGAGAAAATTATGAGTACTGCCAATGGATATAGAACACTGATCGCTGTGCATTAGTGTTGCAGTGCCACATGGCTAATTAGCCACAGCTGCTGGTGGCGATTCTTTCTTGTTGGTGGAAGAAAAAAGTGTGAAACATCTGCACAGATACAGATAAACAAAAAGTCATTCCATCTGCACCCAGAGCAGCAATGTCAAACAACAAAACAAGCCAGTATTATGCCCCTGCTTCATCACATGGCTACTGTGTACCCCAAGACTGGAACTCTGTGAGTGCAATGATATATGTATATATACTTATATATATTTTGCTTATTGCAAGTTTGTTGGTGTATTGTTGGTATATTTTGTTTGATTTCAATGTCTTTTGCACAGTTTAGTGAAGTTTCTGAAACATTTCCATGATTTTATCGAACTCTGCAGGGTTCACTCATGACTAGTTTTGACATTCTGTTGTCCAGCACTGGTCATCAAAGATGCTTAACATGTGTGCATATGGGAGACGGCTTAAGGGCTCTAGTGAATGTAATTACTGTCCAAGCCAGGAGTTGGTGCTGCTTTCTGATCAATTCTCTCTCCCTCTGCAGACTGAGTGTTTGATGGCCCTTCCATCATGGACATCATCGCTGCTGTCCATTATCCTGAATCTGCCCCTTCTTGAAGTCTATCTTTTTAAGCCAGAAAGCCACCTACCTACTCCAGTTCTGCTTTGGACCCATGCCTACAAAAACATCTAATGCTTATTTTCCTGAAACTTTTCAAATTATACAGGGTCACCAAGGTGGTACCCCAACTATTTCTGCGTTCCATGTTGTGACACTAGAGGATGCTGTTGCTCCTCTAACCTGACAGACAGATGTCCAGGACACCAGGTAAAAGTACAAAAAAAGTATTTTTAATTCCTTTCTTTCAAAAATATAGTGCCCTCGAAGCACCAAGCTGGCCATCCATTACATTGTATAATTTTACAATGCCTATTCTAACAGAAACATTGTTATCTCCATTCTACATGAAAACGTGATATTAAAAATTTCTCACAGCCATTACAACAAACTACATGGAGTAAGTGACATATAAAAAACATCATTTTAAGCTGGAGTATTCCTTTAAGCTAGAATCTTAAAACATAACTCTTTCCAATCCCATTAATTTTTTATAAATACCAAAACTCCCAAACGCAAGTCAGATACTTTGATACTGTAACAGACAAAGTTGCCACATTGCATGCTGCCATTTTTACATTTGTAGCAATGTATGACTTGAGTAAGAATGAAATCTAATAAATGCATTCATTCATGATCTGAACCCACTTAGTCTGTAAATATAAAGCATATGGAATAAATGACTCAAGAACTGAATGGAATTAACTTGAGTTGATTTGGATATCATCACAGGGTGACCTTTCTTCCTTTGGTGCAGGCTAATCATCACATTGCGTGTCTGGAGGTACAACCCCAACATTAGACTTTTTGTCCATTTCTCTAATTTGAAACTCTGCTTATATAATTTCATTTTGTGTAATGTCATGTCATAAGTAAGCACCAATTTTAAATTTTGTAAAAAGGGATCAAGAACCGTCTAAAGCAGTGACTTAAAAATGAATGCATTAGCACATTTCATTTATTACAATTTTCAAATCCAAGACTTAGAAATTCAATATTTTTATGCTATTTAAAACCAACCCATAATACATACTGTAAATACAATCTTAAAAGGCACTTATTGAACACTTTTTTTTTACTGAGTGAGAAATGTTTATTGGTATTAGAGTCACAATTTATTTTAAGTCTTAAAAAGGGCAGCTGATCAATAAAGAAGTGAGGAGGGCTGGAAAAGTGAACTTTAGCAGCTGCATTGTATGGGACAAAAGCCGATTATTATAAGGAATATTTATGAGGAATGCCTAATGCATTATTTAAAGAGTGCCACTGAAATGTTAAACAGAACATTAGAAAGCATCCTTGTCTGGAATCTCTGGAGATAATGCAAGTGGTTGTGAAATCTGATGTGTAAGGACTGGAAAAAAAGATAACAATGTTAATTAAATTAACTGAAAGTCTCACTCAATGAAGCACTGACCATAACAGTAATGGCCTTGGCAGCTAATGGCCTTTTCTTACATTTAGTCTGATGTTTTTTGGTCCTTGCTTATTTTACAATGGATTGCTAGCTTTTATTTTTTAGATAAATTGTATGTTTACGGGAAGCATGGTGCTGCAGCAAGTCCCACTTCTATCACCTCGCAGTTCCTGTGCCCTGCTTGTGAATCGAGTGCCAAGCCATTATTTATGTGGACTTCATCTCATGTCTGAGTGGGTCTTCTTCTGGCTATACTCTGAATTTCCACCTACATCATGATATTTTGTGTAGTGTCAATTCTGAGGGCTGCCTGAACGATGTCCCTATTGCTTACTCTTGGTGTGACACAGAGAAAGTCATTTAAGCTGCCCACATGCCAGGTGGAGAAGTACAGATTTACTGTGAGCAACCAAAGTACTTCATGTTTGTGCTGAAATTGCTTACTTGAATATTTGCATAGTATTTTAACCAGGTGAGTATGTGGCAATATCATAGTCATAACTTTGAAATGATAATTTTGTCCATATCACCTAGTATTGTAAAACAAATGTGAAAAATGTTCATATAAACTAAGCACAGGCATTTAAAAATGTTTGAATCTAAAGTTCCATGAATTCAAAAAGATTGCATATGACCAATTATACATATTCCATACTCCAATTATACATATTATACATATATAGACCAGAAGAATACAAAGAAGTATTTGTAATAAAGATGCCTCTGCCTTTTCTTTTTTTTTTTGTGCCTATAGCAGTGGTTCCCAAACTCGATCCTGGGGACCCATTGTGGCTGCAGGTTTTTGTTCCAACCAGATTCAGAATTGCTGATAATAATCGATAACAACTAATCTCATTTAATTGCTGGTCTTTTTTACTCTCCTGTTATTCTGCATTCAGAAAAGCACAGCAGTATGGTTTTTACATTTATAAGACACTAGCTTAATACTCGTGCTTCGCTATGGGATAGCAACAGGAGAAATGTGTTCTAAAATATACAGAGTTGCAGTATACGTCCACAGTATACTGTTCAGCAGGCAGGGTGAGAGACACACTAACTGTGATCAAAGACAC
The DNA here is from genome assembly GCA_026402145.1 of Polypterus bichir lapradei. Lineage (NCBI taxonomy): Eukaryota > Metazoa > Chordata > Cladistia > Polypteriformes > Polypteridae > Polypterus > Polypterus bichir. The sequence continues at coordinate 72,910,143 of JANRMT010062837.1, read as the reverse complement.
AAAATGTAGATCTTTATTAAATGGTGGTTTGTTTACATAAAGCACTAAAAGGAGCGAAGATTAAACAAATACTTTAACCAATAATTCTACTTTTTACATGTTACTTACCCTATGTAGTTTGTAGTGATGGCCAAGAAACATTTTAATCTGTTTTCATAGAGAATGGAGAGAAAAAAGTTCTGGATACAATATAAGACGATGGTTGGACAAGAGCAATGTCCACGAGAAAAAATCTCATGCTACTTGTATCACATAATCCACTATTTTCATTTGTAGCCTTCATTTATATAATCTTAGTGACTAGGTGGAACGGGGTAGTGAGCTCCCATTAAGTCTGCTGCGTAATGTGATATGCATACTGACCCAATCAATTTTTTCTTTAGTTGTAGGATGGGCTTGTGTGTATGAGAGCAGACAGCCAATGAATGATCATCCAGAACTCCTAAGTTTAGTGATAAGGCATAAGAAAACATGGGTGTTAGGTTCCTCACAAACTAAAGAGAAGTTATCCTGTTTGGCATTTTGTGTTTTACATACCATAACAAAATGGAAGAGAAAGAAAAAAAAAAGAAGAAGAAGTGCGGAGATTGCAGCCGAACTGTATGTTTGTATGGCACCAGTTCCATTAGGTAGCACAAAAAGGGAAAGGTCTGTATGCAGCTGCTGAATTTCACATACCCAGTGATTTTCAGTTGTGTGAATTAACACGGTTTAACAACAAGTTTAGCAACAACAGTTGGCAAGTCTGATATACCCAGTATACCTAGAAAATCTGAGCACATTTCACCAGTTGTAACATCATTACATTGGTTTCCCGTGTTATTTAGAATTGACTACTAATGGTTTACAAAGCCTTAAATAATCTCGACCAATCCTATATTTTGGAATGTCTATTCTCTTACACTGCAAGTCGTAACCTCAAACCTACAGAGACTTAAACGTGGAAAAAAACTAAACCGCAACAGGAATGCAACTCTCTTTGACTGCTTTGCTGAAGACCGAATTATTTGAAATTATTACCATCTCTCAAATGACCTTACAGTAAAAACTTGTGTTTAAACTCCACAATTTATTGTCATCTATTGTTCACCACTGCCTATAACTTGAGCCTCCTTAGCCTTCTGTTGTCCATTCCTGAATCGTTTATGTTGGTGGCTGGCAGCCACTGGACAATAGGTTTATATGTGGGTATGAGTTGTACCAAATTATGTTCTGATCGACCTAAAGGTGCAAACCAACTGAGTTATATGCCTCTTTAACACATCCAGGTTTTTCTTTTCTCCTGTTTTTTACAGTCCACGTGTCAGGTCAGATCACTGGTACAGCGCATTGCCTCACCTACCACATGACAAAACAGCTCGGAATACCAGTTAGCAAACCCACAAGCAGACATGCAGTCAGCCGGCTATGATATCCAGCAATCCAGGATTTCACAAAGTTTAAGGATATCCCACAGGGCTTACAGTCCACATACTGGTAAAAACTGGTCAGGGTGGAGAAAAGAAAAACATGGCTAAAGTCCCTAGATAATGTGATGAAAGCACTGGAATGGTCACCTTTCCATTTCCAACAGTTACTGTTGTCCCGTAGGGTGGGTGTCTTATTGAATATTAATTATCAATGCCTACATTTATTGGCATTCCTCTGGGTGGCAATGCTAAATCACACTCATTGCTCAGTGATCAAACATTTTCTGCAGCGAGTTGACTAGGCAGCGTATGACTTCAACGTTTATTAAATGCTAATGTCTGTCAAGCTGTTTCTTTCTGTCATGCGTTTACTCACAGACTAATGGAGCTAGAACTTTGATCTTAGCCTTAATCGAATGTCTATGACCTGATATGTTCTGGAAATTCAAAACATTTGGGGTAATAAAATGCAAAGTTTACTGGAATTTTAGTTTAGGACCATAGGGCCACGTGTTTCACTGGTTACATACACATTTGGATTTTGCACATCTGTGGTCATCGGGAAATGCTAAGGGGTCTGTGCTGCCTCTTAGCAATATTTTTTACTGGTGGTGTAAAACGTCAATGAAAAATTCAAGGCATTTTTTCTTTTTCATATCTCACTACTGTACCATTATTAAAATAATAAAGAGATCAAATGTAATTGATTATTGAGGTGTGCTTTTGAATCTAATACATGTTTCCCTTTATGATTATACCATACGCATGCAAATATTTTATGACATTTTATATGCAAGGGGCTTTCTTTCTAATCATTATTTGCGCTTATGTTTTAAAACCTCTCTGTAGTACACAAGCTCCCAAGTTAATGACATTTTTTAAAAGAGGAGCACCCCATGGTGGATCCAGACGTTGGAGGTTTACTAACATAGTGTTGGTAATGTCTGACTGTTATGATTTTCGCTTCATAGAACAAAGAATTATAAAATATTTTTATTACTATTTTTCTTTTGCCTCTCAGTGGCTAAAAACCAGCAATGTGGATGAATGGTGTAAAAATGTAAATGTCATTTTCAACGGACTGTATAGCTTTTGATGTTTTACCATTATTTAATAAATATATCAGATTAATTTAAACAACAGTGTAACTAAGATTGTAGTAACATTACATACTCTAGAAAAACCTTGTTAACAAAAAAAATATGATGAAGTTGAATGACATCATTTAAATATCTTACATTAAGAATTTGTGGTGTTTTCAATGTATAGTTTAGCTTCTTATGTTTTGTTAGTTTGTAATGATTATATCAGATTAATTTAACACTAGCATTACCAGAGCCTACGAAAAAGCTAGTAGATCCTTCCCACCTTAAAACGCTTCGCACCTCTCCGTCAGCGTCTTTTGTTCTGTAAATGTGTGGATAAGCAGCAAACAGCAAGCAGTCTGCTATCACATCCCCCACCCCGCAGAAGTGAGCTGTTCATATTCTTACTATTTTAGAATAAAAACATACATTTGATTCCAGTCTGTAACAGCCATTGTAATTTATGATACTCATAAAGGTTAGCTTTGTTTTTTTTTTTTATTCAGTTTTATTCTCTCAGCCGTGTTCACGATCCCAACTCCCCCCCACCACCACCCCGCATTTGATACTATTGTTTTCACATAGACACGTTATAACAGAGGTAAACTCAAATCATGACGACGGAAAATGGGTAAATAACATTCGATCTGGCTTTTATGTAAGTAACATATAAATGTTAATGTTGTGGGTACATGCACCATCCTTTGTATATAAGAGCCAGATTGAATGTTAACTCATGATCAATGTGTTTCTCATTGATCAAGGAATTCATGAACTCTCAATCCACAACACTCTGTAAAGCTTCATCTTTAGCCTGTCATGGAGCAGGGTGGTACTGTAGATGATGCTTATTTGCCTCAAGAACCAAGCATGACTCTCCCTAATCCTCTTTGATGGAGCAAAAACCAAGTGAAATAAGCCAGGCTTCTCGATTTCAGTGAGACTTACTCACTACGTGAAAATACCCCACGGCTTATTTAATCCTTTATTTCCAAAGTAACCTCTTGGAGGGTCTGCACTGAGGTAGTTGCGGTCTTTCAGCTTGCAGTAGTGTTTGCTTGTTAATTGTCATTATTAGAATACCGTTAAGGCAGCAAACACCACAAAAAGTCATAACATTAGGAAAACAACAAGAGAAAGTTTAGCAACTAAATCTATAGCAAAAACACAAATTCTTCTAGTGTCAAATAACCATTGAAAATGAATATCCTTTCTATACTTCAATGTAGAGTTCACTTTACTGATCCCTCAGGAATTCACTCAACAGAACATTTTACAATACAACTGATTCTGCTGTACAATAATATAAAATCAAGTTCATTAACTTATTTATTATGTACACAAATAAATGTAGAGTAAACTTAGCAAGAAATGGAATCAAATGAACAACTTAAATAATATTTAACTTGAAACTAAACACATTGGTGTGTGTGTCTGTCTGCCTGTCTGAATGTAGTGCATTCAGAAAGTATTCAGACCCCTTCACTTTTTTCATAATTTGCAGTGTTGCAGCCTTATACTAAAATCATTTAAATTCACTTCTTCTTATATCAAATGACAAAGCCAAAACAGGATTTTAGAATTTTTTGTCAAATTTAATAAAAATAAAAGCTGAAATATCATGGGTGCTCCTTGCATAGAGTTTCCATGTTCTCTCTGTGTCCTCCCAGCGCTTATGGTATCCCCTCTACAGCCCGAAGACATTCAGGTTAGGAGGACTGGAATTGCTACACTCCCCCTACCTTGCATGTGTGTGTGTGTGTGTGTTTGTGTGTTCATTTCTTTTTCTTCATCATCCAGCATGTGCTCTGGTCAGGCAAACAAGCTGTCAGCTCTTCACGCAGACATTTCTTTGAATGCACGCTAATGTGTGCCTCTGTGTATGTGTACATGTATATTTAAATAAATTATGCATCTTAAAAACTACTCATGCAAAAATGTAAATAGATAGCACACATAGCTACAACCAACTTTTCTCCATGTTTTGAACATCAGAGAATTAGAATCTGAACTTAATTCAACTGCAACTTTTTAACCACATCATGAAACTTCCATTTACATGGAAGTTAAATCAGACCTCTGTGCTTTTCTGAATGCAGAAAAAGAGAAAAGACCAGCAAATGTAATGGGGTCAGTGAGAGATAAAATGATTCACCGATTGTGAAAACCTGCAGCCACGTGTTATCTTCTGGAACGAGTTTGACAACCACTGAATTATACTGCGCAAAAACTGGGAAGTTGTTACGTTTTTTGTATTCATTATCCTGTTAACAGAATAGGTCCAAGACACATGGGTAACTGTAATAAGCATAAGTTTATTTATTTATCCATTATCCAACCCGCTATATCCTAACTAAAAGGTCACGGGGGTCTGCTGGAGCCAATCCCAGATAACACAAGGCACAAGGCAGGAAACAAACCCTGGGCAGGGCGCCAGCCCACCACAGGGCGTGCACACATACACACACCAAGCACTCACTAGGGACAATTTAGAAACGCCAATGCACCTAACCTGCATGTCTTTGGACTGTGGGAGGAAACCGGAGTGCCCGGAGGAAACACATGCAGACATGGGGAGAACATGCAAACTCCCTGCAGGGAGGACCCGGGAAGCAACCCAGGTCTCCTTACTGTGAGGCAGCAGCACTACCACTGCGCCACCATGCCACCCTTATTTATTTATTTATAAAGCACTTTAAAAACAACATCATGGCTGACCAAAGTGCTGTACAATAAAAACCCAACATATAAGACACACAATAACCAAAGGGTAAATGAAACAGAAACACATAAACACATAAGAGCTGAAGAGATTTATAGTAAAAAGTATACAGATAGCCAACATATCATGCTGGGTTAAAAGCCAGAGAGTAAAAGTGTGTTTTTAAATAAGATTTAAAGACAGCTAGTGAAGGAGCCTGCCTAATGTGCAACGGCAAATTGTTCCAGAGATATGGGGCTGCAACTGAAAAAGCTCGATCATCGTGCCTTGGGAACATGTAAAATGATCTGGTCTGCTGACATGAGAGAGCGAGACGGTACATAAGGGTACAGCATTTCCGACAAATAAAATGGGGCACAACCATTAAAGGATTTAAAAACAAATACAAGGATCTTTAAATGGATTCGAGAACGAATTGGAAGCCAAAAATGGGGTAACATGCTCATTATTTCTTGTGCCAGTTAAAAATCGAGCAGCAGCATTTTGCACCAGCTGTAAGCGAGCAATGGAGACCTGGCTAATTCCAAAAAGAAGCGCATTGCAGTAATCTAGACGAGATGTTATAAAAGCATGTATTACTGTTTCAAGGTTACGTTTAGCCAAAACAGGCTTGATTTTTGACAGCCGCCTCATCTGGAAAAAGCAAGATTTTACCACTATGTTCACATGGCTATCAAGTTTTAAAGTGGAATCAATTTTCACACCTAAATTTGTGATCATGGATTTCTCAAATTGAGCCACAGTGGAAAGGTCGATGAAAGGAGTCCTGCTGGTGCCATTGGGTCTAAATAGCATGACTTCTGTCTTGTTCTCATTAAAATTTAGAACATTTAATGCCATCCAACTCCTTACGTCAATACGGCAATCAAGCAGGGGCTGGACAGAACATGGACCTTGGCACTTCAGAGGGAAATAAACCTGACAGTCGTCTTCATAAAGCTGAAAGGAAATACCGCGCTAATGGAAAATGGCACAGAGTGGCAGCAGGTACAAGGAGAACAGAAGAGGTCCCAGGATAGAGCCCTGTGGTACTCACCAGGGGAGGGCAACAGAGATGGAAGCAAAATCATCAATGCTGACACAAAAACTTCTATCTGAGAGATAGGACATAAACCATTGGAGAGCTGAACTCTTGATGCTCACCCACCCCAGTTTAATATGTCACTGTACTCTGTGCAAATATTATAAATCTGCCTTTTTCTACTCACATGCATAGTTGACACTGAGCCAGTTTTAGCACAGGGGTTCACCATATAGAACTGCTAGGCAAACATTATAATATATGATAAGACAGATAGACACAACTGGGTAACGGGCAGTCAGACGGAGGACTGTTGTATACTGTACTATTTTTGTCTGTCAAAGTCAGCATGAAACTGTATCCTCTTTTGCCTTGTTTGGAATGGCACCTAAGTGGGGGCCTGCATGTGAAGGAATAGTATAAATCCTTGAAACATTGAAGCCGATGGACATATGGGAGATAACGTCATTCGATCCGGAAAATCCTTCCAATGCAGCAAAGAAAATGGCAGGTTCTACACATTGGGCCCACACTCCCGAACTGGGTTTTTGCCATTGGCTTCCTTCATCTGTTATGCAGCATAAGCCGTCATTAAACAAAGCTAAGTTATTTCTCCTATGTTATTTCTTACCGTTGTATCACTAAGGGAAGGGGTATCACCTTTTTATATTACATCTATATAGTTTCGGGTTATGTAACACGCCGCAATTACAAAAGAACTCATTCCAAGGGCGCTAACACCCTCTGCTGGGTACAGTAACATTTTTATTTACGTACTGCAAAAATGCATTTATTAAATTATTATGGAACAAGACCTTAACAAAGGCTTTTGGTCTTCATGACACTTATAATGGATTAGTAGATGCTTTGTTATTCAGCTCTGTACAGTGTGGCATATTGACATGATGGTAAAACTACTTGTCAATATGAAGGATTCACAGGTCTTGTACTAAACATGTAATATAAAGAGAAATGTGTCCCAGTTAAGTGACCTCAGATGAGTCCAAAGTGAAGTTTTCTTAGGTTACATTGCAGAAATGAATAAACACTTTATTGATGCTTTATAATCTTAGCAAAGACCAAAAGCAGCCTTTGTTAAAGCCTTGTTACATAACAGTAAATGAGTAATAGATGTATTTCTGCAGAACCTAAAGTGGTACTGACACTTTAAACTGAAGAGGACCCTAGATGTCTGCAGTTGGGGGTGATTTTGTGGGAATATGCATTTTTAAGACAATCACCATTGAGGCATCTCAGCTATGTATAGCGACATTTCAGTTTAAGGGAATATAAATGGAATCATTCCAAGGAATAATTTAATTTTGTAGTGTTGTTAGAAGTGATAACAGCATTAGAAGGAGCTGCAGCTATTATAAACACTCTGTTTACCACATTACTATTCATATTTGTTGACAAACATTAAAACAATAGCACTGTAGGTGGAAGCTTCTAAATGAGTAGTTAAAAAGTGATTCATTAAAAAAGAAATCTAAGGTTTAAAAATTAAAATATTGAACAATGCAGTGGTATTCTAGGGTACCAACAAAAGAGAGCACAGAAATACCTGATTTACTCTTCACATTTCCAGTCAGAGCCAATCGTGTTGGCAGCTGATATAAGGCAGGAGTCTTTTGCAGATGGATTTCAGTCAATCACCCATACAATCACAACAGGTCACTATTCTGTCACCCAATAACAGCATATCTTTGTTCTGGAGGGCACCATAATGACTACATATAGTCCAGCCCAGTCAGGAGCCCCAGCACCATGAGGAAGAATTGCTGCTCTGGGAGCCAAAATGTCTGGACACACACATACTTAGCAACTTACCACTTTTCCACGACCAGTATGTTAGGGAGTCTGACAGTTACCTTTAAAGATGATAAAAACTTTTTAAAGACAATAAAAGGGTAAGAATGTTAAATAATTATGTTAAACTGTAAGTTCTTTTCTTCTAGTTTTTTTTTAATTGAATTTTTATGTCTGTGGTATCAGCTTGTCTAAACCACATGAAATAGGAACTGCTAGATGTTAAACTATTAGAAAGGAAACTTTCAGCTACAAAAGAAAATAATGATATTTTAGAAAAATTCAAAACTTTATATGGTAAAATAGTTTCTAGGCTTTCCATATGCATAAAAGGCAAGGCCCAAAAACCATTGGATAGCTTTAATTTGTATGTTTTGGATAGAAAGGGGCTGGTGGTCTTCACCCTGACCCCTACAAGCTTTAAAAAGCCAACAGCTTCAAGGGAAAGTGGTAAAAAGAAGCCGCAGGAAGAAAAACAGAAAAACCTAGAAGAGCTTTGCCATGAGATGTTTGAACTCCAGGAACATTCCCTTAAGAGACTGAACCATGACACACATTGAGTGTGTTGGCTAGCATCATCTGTGACAGATGCTGAAATATCCAGGTCGTGTGGTGGAATTTTGACACATTTGCTTTTGCTTCTTCTTTTGGCACATTATGAATGGTAAATGTATAATAACTGAATAAAAGCATTACATTTTTTCACGAAAAAAATATTTATTAAGCTTTGCTTTTTTTGGCTTATAAAATTACATTTTTATGTTTTACTATAAAATGTGCAAAACACTTTAAGTACGCAATCAGAAGTGTAAAAAGTATAATACTGATGCAAATACCAAGTGAGTGTCACTTTTGGATTTATCAGAATCACTTTCAGTTTCATTGTCTGATTCAATTTTACTGCCTGAAGACAGATTCACTTTGTCATCACTGCCAAAGAGAAGCTCCTCAACATCGCTGTTCGGATCACTGTCAAGAGCGTACAATACTTGAGCTGCTGAAAAACGTTTTTTACGAGACACCATTATTATGAGGCACACCTATAGATGAGAGGAGAAGATGCACTTATACCATTGCCTGGGTAACACTCTGGATTACCTCTTTCCCAAGATGCAGCTACAATGTTGCTCGTGTAACACTCAGAACTAATGCTAAGGAGGTTTAGCACTTTTACAGCCCAAGTAATCCTTGGAGCTAATGTTTATGCAAGACGTGTCTATACCGTTGCCTGTGTGACTCTTCAGGACTAATGCTTTTAATACTGTTTTTACAGCCCAAGCAATGCTTGGGTCCAATGTTAGGGAAGTTTAATATCCACTTGCAACTTACTGATAAATGAAAAGAATTCTGCTAGATCTGATTTATCAATGCCTTTGAGAGTTTTGAAGATCTGTATTAGTTCCCCACGTAGTTTCCTCTGCTTGAGACTAAACAGTAGGACATGTCTTTAAGTCCTGGGATGCACCTGTCTGTTGTCATCTACATAGCTTCAAGTCCTGCTATGTCTGTAATGTATCGTGGTAATCAGAATTAGACACAGTACTTGAGATGTGGTCTCACTAGTGCATTATATAGCATTGTTTTCTCTGTCTTGTCATGTGTAATTTAGAGCTTAGAGGAGATGTCTTCCAAAAAGGAAAGTAAAGCCCTGTAGTAGTTTTGGGTTTAGTCCCAGGTCCAACTGTGTTTAAGCTTCTGGCTGTATCTCCATTTCAGATATCTGAGTCCAAGGATAAAGGATAAGAGTTGCAGTGTGGGTCTACATAACAAAGAGTCTAAGTGTGGAAATTAAAGAATAAATGTTTTAGGATCAGAAACCCTTCCACAATAAAACACTATATATTCTGCATGGTATTTGTTTCTTCTGTATATTAATATTTTTCTTAAGGTTTGTTCTTTTGTGACTGGAAATGTTCTCTTCTTTACAGGTCAGATTTCTCCACTCATGATCCTTTCTATTCTTGTCATGTTAACAAAACTGCATGCGAAAACTTGGCCTTACATGAAATACCCAAAAACCAAAGTACAGATTTTAAAATTAAATTTATTACATTTAGAGAAATTCATTCAATCAATAAAATGTTGAACAAGTCAATTTTTATAAAAAAGCAACTTCTGTCGTAACAATATAGATACAATGCTTATATAGACTAATAACAGAATACAATATTAGAAATCTGAATTGCCTAATTTTAAGTCCAAAGTTTAGTGATTTTTAACTGTACACAGTAACAAATTTCTCTTGTACAAAATAATATTTATTAATGAAGCACACCTAAATACAATTATTATACAAGCGTGCACTACTCAATTATTAGATGCATGAATAGTTAGGCGAGCACAGCACCTACAAGTGATTTCACATACAAAAATAGATTACGCACCATGTGGGCTATGAGATCTTGCATACAGTAAGTAAAATAATAATGCAGGTCAATTATTCAAAGGTCGTTGTTGGATGGGCTGGTGAATTTACCTGATAATGTACACAGAATTAAAAACTAAAGTTAAAGTTAAGTGTAAAGCTAACACTTAAAAACATAAGCAATTTAAATAAATGAGAGGGGACAATTCAGTCCATTGAGCTTGCATGGTCTGGGAAACCACAATATGGTTTCAGAAGACATGTGTAGTGTTCCAAGGTATGCTGTCACCAATGTGTTTCTTGAGCCTTTGAAAAGGTGGCAAACATAGAAAGTAATCAGACATTGAAAGAAAATAGAATAAATAAAAATGAAGCCATTGTTTGTTTTAGACTTTAGAAAAAAGAACTCCGTTATCCGGACATGTTTCTAAAACAGCAGAATGATCAAAATTGAACAAAATATTTTAGTTTGTGTAATGAATCATGGTCCTTTCTTGGTTATTTCTAAAAATCTCAGATCAGTTTTATGTTTTTTCTGAATTTCTTGTTACATACTGTAAAGCACTTTGTGGATTTGCTGACTATCAAAGGCACTATATTAAATGACAGTTACTGCTCTCAGAACAAATGGTAGAAGCCATATAGCTCTTCTGTGCTATGTTTAGACAACAACTGAATTTAAACAACACTTAATAGCATAAATTGATAAGATTAAAAACTCTTCACATGTCGCTGTCTCTTTAATGGCTTTATCAAATACTTTTTTTTGTTATACCACTTACTTTATTTCATGAAATAATCTAAAGGCCTATTGTATATTGCTTTCTTTGTGAGTGTTAGGAGTTGATTTATAAAGCATCTGTCCCAAGTAAAACCAAAATTAAGAGTGTTTCTGCTGAGGTCTTGCAATCAGTCTCTAAAATAAAAAAATGACTCTGAAAGCCTTATTAGATATGAGGATACTCCATCGTCATCCAGTTTTTTGCTTGCCTCTCAAACACTTGCACCCAGTTAGAAGTTACTGTACCATCAGATACTTGCACCTTTTGAGGACGAAGAGAAATTTATCAAGGACTCAGGCACGATAAGATGTTATGAAGATCCATCCATCCATCCTTTGGCCTAAGTTGCCCTGCTCTGGATCCTATCTTAGATGCATACACTGGAACTGAAAGTGGTCATGGATTGGATTTGAACCCAGAGCACTGGAGCTGGGAGACAAAAGCTTTCATGATTATACCACCTTGATATAAAGATAGGATAGAAAGATTTTCTCAAAAGAGGCATCTAGTTACAAAAAATTCTCCAGCAATAGCTGTTTGTTCAAATTAACGCTATCTCTGCATTTTGTGGCTTATTATCTGTACCCACTTTGTGCAATTCAGGCAGCTTTGATGAAGGCGCCAGTCCATCAAAGACTCAGTCAGGCAATTTAGACTCACCAGTTATCCACTGATTTGTGTATATCCTAATTAGCACGATGCAGAACTGAGGCATCATCTGCTAGGGTGAAACTCTACATTTTCTTTCATAAGTTTATTTGGCTTTCATCCATGAGAACACAAATTTATATCTATCTTTTATAATTTGATCTTGCTCGGAATAAACACTCTACTTTAAAAGCATTGCATCTTTTTAGCATGCAGTGCTTCAGAAAGATTGGCTACACCACATCCCTGAGCAGCCTGGGCTCTAGACATCCTTCCTTAGGTTATGTGCCTTACTTTACATATGGTGTAGATGAAGTCAGATGGAGATTAAAATGATGCATTTATAAAAGCATACAATTTTACATTAGACAGATCTTAATTAAACAAAGGAGATTAGATGGAACAGTAATTCCCAAGCAGTTTATTTTAACAAAAATGGTTAAAATGTTATTATTTTGATTGAGTTTTTGACAGAATTCAATATGTGAAAGTCTGCTGCTTGGAATTTAATGGGGATCCGCTTAGATTGTGATAATTAAGGCCTGTGCTTTGACTTGTGGTACGTTTTTTTTACAATACTCTACTTTATTGAATGCTGAGAAAACACCTTGACCTACACGGTTTTCTGTTATCACTGGCGTATTCTCAATGAAAGACCCTGTGCTGTTTCTTTCACGACAAGTTGTCTGGCTATGTGCGACTTTGAATTGGATTAACTAGGATCAGGAATTGGATTCTTTATCATTGGACTGCTATGAATAGCTCCTTAAATTTCCTTGACACTACCATATATGGTAACCCCCTGTGTTATCCAGTTTCCCTTGCATATCACCAAAAGATAATCATTTAAATGTCAATTCCAAATAATCCCTTTGTGGTCTGAGTGTGAGTGTGTGATTGAGCAAGTTTGACAGTGCTGTGTATGTATATTATATAGCGACCTCCAACACATTTTTTGAGTTTTATCCTTACGACTTCTATTGTGTCACAAATCCATGAGTGAACTTCGTAAATCAAACATAAGCGACACGCATAACGTCCACTTGTTTTCTGGATCTCCTCACACCATTGCATGTTTGCAGGGAGCCAGAGGATGCCACAAAATTACACATAACTCAAACACACTGTACACTTTTAAAATAAAGGTTCCAAAGTGGTTATTCAGAGTGGTGCCATTGGAGACTATTTTTATTTCCCAAAAGACCTTACCACATGAAAGTTCCAGAAATATTTTTTAATTTACATCCATAACAAGGTTCCAAAAATAACACTGAATAGCTAATAGTTTTGTGAAACACCAATGGGCTCACAATTTTAGAAAGACTCTTGCTGCACACAAAAACACTGGCTAATTTCAGCTTTTCTTGATCTCTTAGTATCCATCGAGGTAGTCTACTATACATTAAAGATTTCTGTTTTGTCTGCAATTAAGCGACTTTTTCAAAGCTCAAAGAACCCTTCTCAGAATGAAATGGTTATTTGTCAAGCAATGGTTCTCCGAGGAACCACACAATAAGTGCCGTTAAAGAACCAGTACTTTTAAGAATATACACCTCTAACCTGACTGTGAATTGATCCAATGTTCTTGGTGTTGTGAAGGACATAACATCATTACTTTGCTGCTAAGAATTTGAAAGATCAAACAAATAAATTCAAGGCATAAGAAACATTAGAAAATATTAGCACAACTTTATCACATGGTTTTACTGTATCTGTTAGCATAATACCACACTATTTATCCATCTATCCATTTTGAGGCATGGGAAGCCAATATCTATAACCAACAGCACTGGCTACAAGACAGGACCAAATATGTGGCAGAGCAAAAGGGAGTGGGCACACACTCTCCCAACCACACTCACTCACATGGGGTCAGTTTTTACCTGTTTATCTAACACGAATGTGATGAGGGTGTAAATGCCATGTAGACACTGGAAGAATGGGTGAACTCCACAAGGGCAGCATCAGGACTGTGGAGCCATGAAGTAGCAATGCTAACAAATGCACTAACATGCTGTACAAAACCCTCTACCTTATAAAGTAAAATAAAACCAAAAGTTCTACACCTTAAATTGCTTTTTTCAAAATTAACATTACGAACGTGAAGAGACAGGGTTACAGCTGTTATATGCATGTTAAATTTTCAATTGCAATTTGTAATTGGCATGTCTGACAGATATTTGCAGAGAAATACTGTATATAATTCTGTTTAATGCAAATTGTGTTTTTAATCTATGTTACTTGTATCTTTTTAGGCTGAAAGGTATTAGTAAACTCCATCACATCATTACACACATTACTTTCTCACCCTCTATTATATCATGTATTAAACAATTTAAGAAGTCACAGTCTTTTAAGAACTTTGTGCTTTCTCATTCATTGTTTCTAATTCTTGTAAATACTTCATAGTTTATGTACTCTATCACAAGCTGAAGATGCAGCAGAGCAACGTCTTCCATAAAATCTGTCTGTGACACATATAGTCCCTATCAAAAGTATTCACACTCTTGAAGGTTTTTACATTTTATTATTTTACAGCATTGAATCACAAGGGACTTAATTTGGCTTTTTTTGACACTGGTAAACACAAAAAGATTCATTAAAATCGAAGTGAAGACAGATCTCTGCAAAGGGGTCAAAATGAATTACAGATATAAAACACATAATAATTAATTGCATAAGAGTTTACACCATTTAATATGGCGCACCTAAATCATCACAGCTGCAGCCAGTTGGTTTTAAAAGTCCCATAATTAGTTCAATGGAGACCACCTGTCTGAGGTTTCAGTTGATTGTAGTATAAATGCACTTGTGGGAGGTCCAAATTTGTGGTGAGACAGTACACTGCAAAAACAAATTCTAAGCAAGTGAAAATTATTTATATCATGACATTAAATCTTGTTTTCGTTATTGCTACTATTATTGATACAGTATATCAAAATTTACAGATCTTAATACTAGTGTGGTGAATTGCTCGCATACTGAAGTGACTTTAGCTGCAGGTGAAAGTCCCATTTTACTTATGGTGGCAAGCAGAGTTGTGCTGTGATGCAGCAGTCTATTAGCCAGCGAAAGTGCCTTGAAGAGGCTATCTATTGTTACAGTTCTGCCTTTGTCCAGAAAAGGCTCCATAAGCTTTATGACCATAGACTCGGAAAGTCTTTGCCCTGGGTTATATCTTAAAGCACAGCTCTCAACATAACATTGCCAGATGTTCGAAATCACACTAAATCTGTCGTTTTTTCACACGTTCTGCATGGGTGTCTTTGTTGTCAAAGTGCAAATGCTGCTTGAGAGTCTAATAGCAGTCACAGGACATCGTATCTTTGATTGCCGGTACAACAAATAATTCTGAGCAGGCATCAGCCACAGCACCAACTGTGGGCATCGCTGCTCTTGTGAAAAGAATGGAGATAAACGCTATCAACTCAGAGAGGGAGAGGCAATTATGTTGTACCATGTGAATGTGACTGAGAGAATTAAACTGAATAATAAAAGAAAAGCGCTAACTTTTACAACTAGCCAAAATTTACACCGGGTGTTATAGACTCAGATGAAATGTATGTTTTTACTATATTATAGTAATAATAATAGCAGCACACTATTCAAAACGTGAAGCGCCCGGACTCAAACCCGGAACCTTTTGGTTTTAAGGCAGCAATTCTTACCTCTGCACCTTCCAAGAATGCATATCAACTTTATGTCGATTGACATTTGAGCTTGGGTTTTTAAACTCATTGACAGCAATGTGTAAATTGAATGATTTTTTTTCTTTGGTTAAAAACTTGAATAAAAGCGCCCATGTTTATTTGATATTTGGACTAAAGTCTTCACACATTATACACTTCATGTCATTATTAGTATAACATGGAAAAAGTTTCTGTTTTAGGTATGTGCTCAGTATTTCTTGCCTCCCATTTCCTGTCATTCTACACTTACACAGATTGTTGTAGTCATGGAACATACATGAAATGTATGTATTCCAAATAACGATATATTATTTACCCTATACAACTCCAGGCCCCTCACACCCATATAAACACACTTGAGCTCTGAGAATTTTGAAACTGACTTCAACTCTGTCAAGGTCGGGGATGGGACAGCAGGCTGCTTGCTGCTTTTGCTAATCAACACATTTACAAAAAAAAAAGGCACAGATGGAGAGGTGCAAAGGAATTTAAGTTGGCCTGGCCTGGGATTATGATTTTTTCGTAGGCTTCAGGGATTCTAGTGTTCATATCCAGAAGTGTGCCAGTCAGAGTCCAGATCTCCAGTCCATTTGAGAATTTAGACTTAAAAAAGGCTGTTCACTCATCATTCCCATGCAACTGGACAGAGTGTGAGCAGTTTAAAAAAAAGACATACGCAAAGCTGATAAAACAAGACCTTCACACACAGTCAAGGTTGTCAAGGTTGTCATGGCTGGCAATGTTTCATCTAGTAAATGCTGACTTGACAGGGCTGACTACTTATGAGATTAATTATTTTGTGTTTTATATTTATAAGTAATTTAGACTCTTGCACTTTGCAGAGATTCAAGAAGGTAAATATTTACTAGAGGCAGCATTGGACACAACAGAATACAAGATCTTGTTTTGCAGGTAACATTCAAAGTCCGCACCTTCAGACTGCTCTGTTGACTGAGCTGATGCTATGTTATCATTCAGCTTTATGCTTTTGACCAGCTTGACTGCAGTTTCCTAGCTTTCCTGAATGATTAGGGGTTTTATTATGTTGTGTCAGAATGGGAAAGTTATATTTGTGCTAAAATATGGCATTAGTTAATGCAAGTCATTTGTGGCACTATGTTAGTATGATTTAGCTGCAATTATTTGGCAGTTTGAAAATCTGCCTGCTGTGTCTGATAAATGGTGAAAGAAATTAATGTATACAATATTACATATAAAGAAAACGTAGGAAATGCATTATCAATTAAGATTCAGAAGTGTTTTTATTTTCCCCATCTAATTTCAATTCTAAAGCTCATAAAAAGGCATAATGTGAAATTTGTATTTATTTTAGATATGAATAAGATCAGATTAATGTCATAACATTGATTATAAAATATAAAAGTGTGAGTATTATGCTAAGAATTATTCCATATACATTCCAACTCCAAATGTTGTCGCTGAAATCCTCAAAAGTAGACAGAAAATGGTAATGGTGATAATTTCATACAAAAAATACTTAGCATTGAAATATGTAATTTTAGGTTTATTGAATGAGTCACCTCTGCCAAGAAAGAAACAGCTTAGCAGATCCAAATGCATTCATTTGTCTATTATAATATGATGTACAACAGAGTAATAAGTATTAAAACCAATTTTCTTCACCTGTAGGAATTGCTCAGTTGGGGATATGGTGAATTATACTGTTTATGTTTATTTCTGATAGCTACAGCACTTTCAGATTATCTTTCATTTGCTTTCTCTACAAAAATATGCAGAGAAAGCTGCAGTAATTAAGTATAGAATGCAGAAATAAAATCACTCACCAAACTGCATGAGTTTCTAGATCATCTGGGGAAAGTTACAGGAATTTGTTAATTTACTTTTGTTATAGACAACTGCACTTCTAAAAGAGTAAAAGTTACTTAAACAATTATTTTAATCCAAAATTACATTAAAACTTAATATAATCACTGGTTATTTGTTTGGTGATTCATTCATCCCTTTTCAGAAGAGGCTTTGTGTAGATAAGATAGCATCAAAGAATGGTATAAACGTGTTAACAGCGGGCACAGGCAGGAGCCCACCTTGGATGGATGGTTTACCAGTGCATCTCAAGGTTCACACAAAAGCAAGCAATCAGGAATACTGATTGGGACAGTTTAAAATGACCTTTGAACCTCACCATGTGTATTAAAGCTACTGGGGGAATCTCACATGAAAATGTGAACATGAGGTTTACAGATGTGGCTTTCATGCAGTGTGAATGTACAATACTAACAACTCAAATCCATTTCTGAAAAGTATTGTTTCTAATATTGCTTAACTATTGTTGACTTTAGAATAATTAATATTTGTTCCATAAATTAAGAAGGATGACCAGGATAATCCATCATACAACGTCATACCCTTCAAACCATCCAGTTTAAAATATGTAATCTTGTATGTCTATGCTCATATATAAACTTAGGTATCTTAGGGATGATAATAAGCCTGAAAAATGGTGTTCAGAATTCACAGGAATAAAACTCACTTTAGAAAATCTAACAGAATAAAGAAAGTAATGGCAAAAGAACTTCACAAAGAAGGCTTGATTTGAAATCAGGCCCCTTGTGGAAGAAATGCCCACTCATGAATTATTAGCTATGGGCCGTGTTATAAATGAAACTCCTTGACCGATTAAACAGTTTCGTATCAGTACTAGACAGATGAGAATGATTGTACGAGTAAACTAATTGCCATCTTGCACTAATTGAAGAGAGAATGTGGAGGGAGAAAGACACTAAAGTGTAAACTGGGAAGAGATCTTGCTTGCTTTTTTAGGGTCTATCTATATGTGGATTCACCTGAACATTTGTGAGATGTTTTCTTTTTTTTGTTTTGGTGGGGGATAATCAACAGCAATAAATGTTAGTGTATAAATCATTTTTATTCAAGAAATAATCAATAGAAATGTTTCATCATAAAGTGCAGAAAGGAAAAAGAAAAACAGTTATACAGTACAAGACAAATTAGTTTACCAACTTTTAACATTCATCATCATTATCATCACTGATCCCTAAATGGATCTGCACACAATGTACTGCATTGTAGTCCTAGTACTTACAGTAGTGCAATTCACTGAAGAAATAATCTGCTTCCACTTGGAATACAAAAAGGCAGACTCTGTACTGCTGTTGATACAGCTGGGAATTTTGCTAAATTGTCTCTTTATAAGATAGTCCTAAACTGCACTGACTAACATTAAACAAAATAAAAATAAGAATTTTAAAAAGGACTCTGTTCTCCTCTTATTTTACAGTATTTGGTTAATTTAATGTCCATATATTAGCCAAACAAAATAAATCCTAGACAAGCTCAGAAGTGTATTCAGAGTTTTTTTCTGATGTCTCTGGAAAGGAAAAATAAACTTAAATTTTGTGGATCCTGCACAGAAAGGAACTGGAGTGAAACTCGGCATACTGATTCATGTAAAACCCAGAAAACCTGGATAGAACATTTTGGTACACATTTTCCATTAAAATCCATACACAATCTAAACAATGACTTTCAAAATCAGTTGTCCTATTGGTCCACTTAAGGCCATGTTGCATTACATGACTTTTTCAATGATTTCAAGTCACAGATTTCATAATCAAAATCTTAGCAATTCAGGGACAGTTGTGGTCAAATAGGTTTGATTTTGTATTAAGTTTTGGAGAGCATGAGAATTGACAACCAGTGAACGCTCACGTGGAAGTACCATGCATACAATACAACAATGAGGAATAAGAAATGAGTGTGTTTAGGATCATGGTAAAATGGAAAAAAACAGAAAAAAAACATCACGAGGTTGCACCTTCCATTGCCTGTAAACCCTTTGAATGGGCACTGGCTCCGTTAGGTTGCATGTCATTGGTTGTCAGAAAAAGGGGCAAGCTTGCGATACTTTGGAAACATGAAATTGTGCTGGAAAGTTGTTATACAGTTGAGAAATCTGATGTCCCCAGTGATTCTAGTCATGTAACTTGACATACTTAGGTGACAAATTCAGCAACTGCAGTTGTCCCCTTCAGCTAGAAGTCATATAATGTGACATCAGCTTAAGTTATTCAAGATAAGAGCATAAGAAAAAAAAAAAGAAATTAACAGCCAAAATGTCTGGTTGACTCTTACTCACCATGCATTTCCTAAAATAAAATTAACTTAACAATTAAAAAGTCTCCACCTCATTGACTGCAGAGATATTTACACATCTCTAGATTTAAAAAAAAATGTCAAATTTATACATGTAAAACTTCATTTTTACCTGTTTGGAGTTTGTTTCCTCTGTCACTTAAAATTCATATTAAGGGCTAGCAACCAAATTGCTCCTTTTCTCATATTAAATTTGCTGTCACCTCTCTCATCATTTTATTTTTTCAGTAATTCTCGTATTGTTTATTCTGAATTTCCACTGTGCCTAAACAATCGCAAAGTATAACACCATAAGCCACATTTTGTTGAATAAAGACCATTCAGCTCAGCGTAGCTCACAAATTCTCATTCACTTCAGTTTTTTAAACAATATTAAGTCACAGTAGCAACTGTACATCCTATAAAACAATCAGATTGACATTTCTAATTTACGTTACGCTGCCATTTTTTCTCTGTGGTCTTTGCAAGGTTTGAGGGTAAATCATTATGGATTAATGGCTATACACTTACAGATAGGATTTTTGATATTTAAATTAACTGATATGCTTTAAAACCATATTTGGCCACACTAAATAAGATTACTTTGGGGAGAAAATTATATTGAATTATTTCTGTATGGTACAAACATAGCAACATTTATATTTTACATAATTGTTACACTAGATGAAGTAAAATACCACAGCGTCTTATGAATAGCACAGTTTAAAGCAGGAATACATGATATGTACAAAAACATACAATGAATGAACACTTATACTTTTGCACAATTTCATTGATAGCGGTTGGACAACCAAAAGTAATCAGCTGTTCATGATTCTGAATCATATTGCACAATACAGGTTTATGCCTCCAGGTAGTCTTGGCAAAGCATTTGCACTCTTTGTTAATGCTGATTGTTTTGTGGCTTAAGAAGTAAAAGCAAACCATTCCTCAAATAAAGTATTCTCTCTGCGATTCACTTAATGCGTTTTGTGAATGTACATCATTTCTAAATGTGAGGTCTGCAGTTTCATCGTGTTGTTGTCCCTTGGTCTCTCTGTTCTGATATGTTTCCTTCCGTTGGTACAAAAACCGTGCCATTATTGCGATGACACAGAGGATTACAAATATCACAACAGCTATTATACCTGTAGAAAAACGTCAAAATGATTAGTGAATGGCAAGTGAACTTTTAAACAATGATTGTTGTAACAGACAAACAAAGGAAAATATGACGTCTTTTTTTTTACGTCAAGTTTCGTGTTTCCTATAACACATACAATATATGCATGCAAATGTTGTACAAGGTGTGACATATTTGTGAGGAGAGGTTAAAAAAAGAAACCAAATGCTGTGTTTCAAAGGCAATGGATTTCTTTCATTACATTTGAGCAGAACAAATTTGTTAGTAAGTTGTTCCTCAAAGTAACTTTACAAGCATTTTCGTTTTTACCAATACTTTAGTAGCTCCAATCTGTTTGTTGCTATGAATGGATTTTAAAACATTACAAAATATTATTAATATAACAACTTTTCCAAAAAATATTTAGCAATTGACAATTTTAACTTTAACTTTGAGAATAGTTTAACTGCTAAAGATACATAGGTTTGTTTGACATCTCGAACTCCAAAAAGTTTGCCCGTGCCATCAAGCTTTGTTTATTCAACACAATCATCCAGTGCGAGTTGTTATATGAAGCAGAGATATGGAGAACATCAAACGTAATTCTGAGAAAAACCCAGACCTTCATCAGTGACTACATCCTGCAGATTCACTAGCCAGAGACCATCGGCAAAACAGAGTTTTGGCAGCGCTCCATCAGGAGGAGATCCTGTGGAGAAGGTGTGGGGGGCTTAGTCACACCCTGAGAAAGCCAGGCACCAGTCTCACAAGGAAAGCACAAGTGAGGAAAGAATCCATTCCTAATTGCTTGAATTTGTATACAAAGGCCCCAAGTCTTAGCCAAAAACAATGGCTGATCTTGCACTTTTACATGAATTGGCACTGGGTGCATTTTGGAGAAAGTGCACTTTTAGGGAACCCAAAGTTTTGTTGGCTTATTAGTTAGTCACTTTCAGCTTCTTAACCCAATTCTGTTTTATTTTTGCAAAATTTAAGAACATAATCTAAAATAAGCATTGAGGTGTGAGAGATGGCTGGCTTCTTGGTGAGAAGGTTAGCCTAGCCCATTCAGTTGTAGTTAGTTAAGATATAGGAAATACCTTTTTTTCACCACAGTTAAAATAACTTGTATTTTTGCAGACAGGTGCAGTCCCAGTGAGGCATTATGCAGACATATTGCTGTTGGCATCGGTTGAACGATTCGTTGGCTCAAAGTCCGCAGTGTTGGTATGTCAGTGAGAGGATGTGAAGCATTCTTTATAATGGGACGTAGTTTTGTTTTAATTATCTGCTTCGCTACTACCTCAAGAGGGCACATACATACATACATACATACACGCATACATACTGTGGCAAGTGGCTGGGGGCGACTGTCCTGGTGGCTTTGGGGACCATGGGAACGGAGCTTGGAAGTTCAACGCTATAGGGGCCCGTGGTCACCGCCAGGGGGCGCCCCAATACCTGAGGAGCCCTGGCCCTCAGCACTTCCGCCACACCTGGAAGTGCTGGGGGGAAGAAGACCAGGGACACCCGGAGTCCTAGTGGCCCCTGGTGTCCGTGCTCCCTTAAATGTTTAGTTGCCTGTAAAATAACAGGCCTTCAAGTGCCAGCTACTCCACTGTCTTCCCTTCTACTGAGCATTCCCTGTTAAGACTGGAGGCATTGCCACCTTTGGCATTTCCTCTCTTGCCTTATTTTCATTATTAGCAAATGGTCAGGCAACATTGTCAGTTTGCCCTCCCTATTAAATACACCCTGAACAGAGGGCAATGTGCATTAGCAATACTCCGTGCTGACTTCATGATCCTCTACAATGCTTTCTGGTCCTGAGCTAAACAGGTGCTGCTGTACCAGGATGTAATGCAGCCAGAGAATAAAGACTCCACTCTGTACCTGTAGGTTTGTGAATACAGATGGAGACATCGAGGCTTTCCTCAGATGTCAAATGAAATAAAGGAGTTGACAAGCTTCCTTGATTATAACCGAGATGGGTTTTGCCCACTTCAGATCAGTGATGGTAACTCCAAAAATGTTAAAACTGCTGGCATACTCCATGGCAGTCCCTTTGGTGGGGCTCTTGTCTGCCTTTGATGTTCTGATGACTTTGACCATGTCCTTGATGTTGCTGACATTAAGGAAAAGATTGTTGTCTTGGCACCACAGTGTTACCAAATCATTTCTGTGTAGATACGGTAAAGTGAGGTCCGCTGCGGATTGGAGTCTTTTAAATAATCGCCAGACTCGCGTCTTCAGGTGGGGGCATGGTAGCGGGGGAAAAGCGGTTCCTATGTGCGACGTGGGAGTAGATGGTCCGGCACTTAGTGCACAGGTGCAGGATCGCCCGTGACCTTAATTGAATGCAGCAGCTGTGCCACATTCCCGTTTTAAAAGGGAAACGCGAGTTGAGGAAAGAGGAGAACGAAGGTTAAAGGGAGGAAGAGGGAAAAGGAGCCAGAAGGTAGAAGGAGCCGGTGCAAGAAAATAAGCGACCAAGCGAGCAGAGACAGGCAGTAGTGTGGAAAGCCCCTGGAAAGAAGCGGGTGGCCAATGCCCAGGGGGCTGCTGTAGTGAGATCACTACAGCTGAGCAACTTGGGGGAGCTAGAGTGATCAGGTGGCTGCAGAAGACCAAGAAGGCAGCAGGAGTAAGAGGCTGCCATGGGACAGCAGCTGTCTGGAGAGGAAGTCTTACTGTAGCCATGGGACAGCATGGACCTGGACATGTGAAAGGTCATCTGTGTCTGTCGGTAGGGCGACTCCTGTGCTGCAAGGCCCTCAAGGGATAAACAGAAGAGACTCCAGTTAAAAGAACAAGGCATATGGTTTTTAGAAAAGAAAACTTTCCTGCCAGCTGGTTTTAACCTCATTTGTATTGAATCTATTTCAATTTTAACCTCCACAAATTCACCTTTTTAATTGGATTATTTACTTATTTGGGAACTGCGCATTGCACTTTTGAACACTGTTTGGTTTTTGAGTGGTTCTAATAAAAGCACTTTGCACCTTCTCCTAGTTTTGTGTGGTGTCCTCATTTGCCAAGCTCATCCCTCAGAAACGTTATTGGCAGTGGCGGGTTGAAGAGGCTCATGGTGGGATCTGGTAGCATGGAGGCCGACCCACACTATCACAGCAGACTGTCCCATCATTGGTGATCAAGCCTATGATAGTCATGTGAACAGAAGATTTAATGATGTGAATCTATTCTGTCATGTATAGCACCTTTCATGTCAATCTGTTTATCTGTAGTATACTAAAATATAATGGAGTTAGTGAAGGGCTGTGTCAGTGTACATCTGCAAAGTAAAAAAAAAAAAAAAAAAAAAGTTAAAGGTTATTTTCATGCCAAAAAGAAAAGAAGGTAAAAGACACAAACACTTCAACTGATCACACGATGAAAGCTATAAAGCTGAAAACTGTGTGTCCTTTTTCCTTTTTTGCATGGAATAATCTTTAACTTTTATCATACCGAAATATACATTTACAATGTGCAAATCACTCTGCTACAACTTCTGTACAGTTTTTGAATAGACAAAATTGTGTAAAAATACATGACATGCAGTGTTTTTTACTGCTGTCTCCCCAAAAGATTTTGTATTATATGTTAATTAAAGCACAAAACACTTAACAGCATTCTTCTAAAATGTCTACTTTAAAAAATTTGTATAAAATAATATTTCTTTTAAAATTCACATTGCCTGTATCTATAGTTCTGCAGCTTCTCATTTTTACTACTCTGGTAATTTTCCTTTGTAATGGTAATGTGCAGTGAAATTAAATTAACCACTGAAATAAGGAAAGCAAATTATGAAGTCACATCTCTCACTTAAATTTTACTATGCTTGGCACATTCAATTACCAAGAGAATAAAAACGTACGCTCTGAGTGACAGGGCAGCGTTCAAGCCAATTTTCTGTCTCTTTGTAATAAATATTTAAAATTGCGCAAGGTATTTGGATATACTTTGCAAATTTTTCCTGATCAGCACATTGTCTAATCTACTAAGGAGTGCAGTTATTTCTGTGGATCTCTTCTTAATTCCAAACCACTTAAAATGACATTTCTGCTATAGTACATATTATTTCCATTAGTGTACAAAAACACTTATTGAATCTTATTAATGGTCTGTTACTTCTAGGGACACCCTTCTGTAAAATATAATTAATATTACGTGCAACGTTTTTAGTTTTCTTTTATCAATACTTGCTTACATCCATGGAATTAAATATTTGCTTTCTCTTTTGGCAGGCATGTATGGCTTAAAATGAAAAGATACTTTACTTCCAATTCTGAAAGAAACATATATAGAACTTTAGACTTATTCTGTTTATTTTTGTTTAGCGCTCTTAATGGAGTGTAGACTCACAGCACTGTAACAAGTTCACAAGTAAAACACAACCACAAACTTTACAAATTACTTACATAATTCATACATAAAGATACAGATATGTTATACAAACTGAACAACATGAAAAGATTCTAACAGTATATGGCCTTTAGTATTATTACGTATCATTTGTACAGAATAACCTACCAATTCCATAAATGACATTTGTTACTGTTTTTTTCATAGAGAATATGCGTATTTAAAAACGTGCTAGGCTTTTTTGGGCACAGCAGAAAGTAGCGCTTGTTAAGGTTTTTGTAATTGTATTGTCATGTGACCTTGTCATTAAGCTAGTAGGCATTATTTTTGTCAAATACATCCAAAGAGTTGAAACAATTACTAAAACATGTTATATGAGTCATACGACATTTGTCAAAAACTTGTGTATTTCTAACTCTACAGTGCTCATTCACATACATAATAGTCAGAGGCCATTTTTGGCAGATAAGCAAATTATAGCATTTCCGCTGCCAACTTGTGTTTTTTTTTTCTCATTTTCATAAACTAATAAAGGAGACAAGTGTAGCATCCAACAAGAAGGTCAAGAGAGCAGATGTTGTTATGTTAAAGTTTTAAGAGAATGATGTTCAGACATGCTCATTTCAAATTCAAGGTGTTTTCATTAAATGTTACCATGTGGCATATACGTTTCTATTGTTTTAATGCAATGCTTTTACTTCAGGAACTCTCCAATCTTCATTCTTACATTTATGTTTAAAGTTGTTGTAGATTAGAATCACAGAGGCCCGATCCTAAGGAAGCAACATTGCGCACACGTTTTCAACCAATGTAATAGTTTTCCTAACTCTGCAAAAATCTAACTTACAGATAATACTTGCACCCATTTCTCTTAAAACAAAATGTCATTCTTAAAAAAAATAAAAAAGTTGAAAAGAAAAATGTTTTGATATTATATTTTAAAAATACAGCTTAGGCAGTGGAGGTACTGTACTTCACTAAAAAACCTTAAAAATGACTTGAGAAGAATGAAATGAGTGAATGCAAAGGTATTGATGGACTACATAAGAATAAAATAGATCAGACATGTTTAAATCACAATAAGCTGTAACTAGTGATAAGTGAAACATCTCAGCCATATTTACAGCAAAACTCAGCATTTCACATCGCAAATTAAAAATCATAAACTAAATTGTGCTCCGCTTCCAGTGAAATTCATATCATTCAAACAAGACGTTTAGATCTGGTCTTCCAGAGTTTCAAACTTTAATTTTATACAGTATGCCTATCATTTAGTATTTAAATGAAGATCTCCAGTGAAGAAAAACAAATCACCAGACAACTGTGTATTGTGGTCACTCTGGCAGTAGATAGATAGATAGATAGATAGATAGATAGATAGATAGATAGATAG
>JANRMT010062837.1:72760849-72883591 GCA_026402145.1 Polypterus bichir lapradei | reverse complement strand
TAGATAGATAGATAGATAGATAGATAGATAGATAGATAGATAGATAGATAGATAGGATTTATTTGTCCCCAGGACGAAATGTGCCTTTTTACAAGAGCTCTTTAAATAAATACATAAATAGGTAAATAAATAAATATACACAAACACTTTGGGCTAAACACACACTAGAATTACTATAAAGCAAGAAAAATTTAAAAGAAAGAAAAGTTTTGATTTGGCTGTCACAGTCCCAGTGAGGCATTATACAGACGTATTGCTGTTGGTATCGGCTGAATGATTCACTGGCTCAAAGTCCACAGTGTTGGTATGTCAGAGAGAGGATGTGAAGCATTCTTTATAATGGCACATACATACATACATACATACATGCATACATACATACATACAGTACTATGAGGATCACTTCACCAGTTATGATTGACAATCCTATTGATGCATCGGAAGCAGAAAAGAAACTTGGAGCTTAGTATCCTCAACCAAAATATGACAGATGCGACTTCACACATACTAAGTTTTCCTATAAAGAAAACACAATATTGTGCACACTGCAGACCTCTGTGAATGAGATAAATGAAAAGAATGATTTTACCTGCAGTGTAATAAATTAAATGCATTATGCAGTTTCAGAGAAGAACACAGGTAAACATCGAACGTGTGAAGGAAGCAATATTCATTGTTTTTTACCTAACAAAACTTTAAAACACCAAAAAAATGTTTTACTGAGTTTCATGCTTTACAATTTCTAAATCACTTTTAAAACAATTTCGAGTGTCAGTTTCACTTACAAGCTTTACTCATCATTAGCTATTGCAGTTGTATAAAGGAGAAATGTGATTTGTGAGTGATGTTGGATTTAAGAAAGTTATAAACCAATGGAGTGTTTCAATATGTTGTGTTTGGAGTATTAACACCACAATATTCTGTCTTTAACAAACAAGATGTGGAAACAAATGTCACTGGGATGTCAACTTGCAACTGAGCATCGATGATGAAGATGATGATAGTGGCGAACATTAAAAGGAAACTACGATTGAATTATAAAATAAGAGCAACAGAGTCACATTAATTATATACAGTATAGTACAAGCAAAACATAAAGTGAAGAATCACTGTAGAATTCCTGTTACCTCCAATAAGAGCAGAGTCACTTCTAATTGCATTGGCTATTGGCTCTCCCTCATCTATGGGGCCAGGATGATCTACAGCAAGAAAAGAGTAAAGGACAGAGAGTTACATACGTCAGCAAATGTACAGGTACAGGAGACTGAACCAGAAAAAGACAAATGTGAAACTAGAAAAGAAAACAAATATACTTTTTGAGTGAATTGGATGTACACTAAAATAAGCATTTGTGGAGTAAAGAAGGAAGAAATGTCAGTTTGGCGTGTATTTGCAAAAGAAATAGGAATGATTCAGGTACATGCAAGAAATGCAGTAGAATATATCCATTCATTCATTTTCCAAATGTGTTGAATGTGTGATCCACATGATGATGTTAACAGTGATCAAAATGCAACGTCAAAACACTGGCATTTTATTGCAGGACGTGTTCATACAAAGTGAACTTTGTAAATTATCCATGTACTGTATTAATTTATTTTCAAACCTTCGTCATCTAGATATTGTCTTCACAATGTTCATAGAGTCTCTACCATTCAAAAACCGACATTCAAAAAGTTCAAAGTGCTGGGAATATCAGCACTCATAAAATTGAAATAATAAACCAGATTACAGGCAAGGATGACTCTGTCACTACAAGAAAAGCTTAAAGACATGTTGTTCAACTGAAAATAGGTAGACAAGTAAATAAATAGATAAATAAATGCATAAATAAATAAATATACAGGTACACACTTTGGTCTGAACATACACCACAATGACTATAAAGCAAGAAAATAAAAAAGAAAGAAAACTTCTGCCATGGGTGCCCCAGGGAAAATGAAGCATTATGCTGACATTTTGTTATTGGTATAAAGGATCCCCAGTAGCATTTTTTGACAAACCTCTGCTGAATAATTCATTAGCTGAAAGTTCTTAGTGTTGGTGTGTCAGAGGATGTGCAGCTTTGTTCATAATGGCACTCAGTTTTATTTTTATTCTGTCCTTTGCTACTTTCATGGGGTCCCGAGTGCATCATATAACTGAGCTTTCCCTTTTAATTAGCTTTTTGATTCAGTGGGCCTCTCTTTGAAGTGATGTTATCAGCCCAGCACATCACAACTCAGAAAAATCACACTGGCCATCACAGAGTTGTAGAAGATGTGATGGATGTCACTTCCATCATTAAAAGAACATAGTCTATTAAGGAATAAGAGCCTGCTCTGCCCTTTCTTATTTAGTTTCTCTGTGTTTGGAGATCAGTCCAACCTGTCATTAATGTGGATTCCTGAGCAGAAGGAGGAGTGCACCACCTCTACATTCTCTTTTCGAATATGATTGAAAATAGAGGCTGTTTGGTGTGGCAAATGTCTATCACCAGTTCCTTGGTTTTGCTGATGCAGACAATTCTCTTTACACCAATAAACAAAGTTCTCCACCTGACTCCTGTACTCTGTTTCTTCTCCCTTATCAACACACCCCATAAGTGCAGAATCATCTGAGAATTTCTACAAGTGACATGATTTGCTGTTCTCAAGGTTTTTCAAGGTTTTTCAAGGAAGTATCAGGCGTGCTAATTGACAATATTCTTGACATAGTTAATTCGTCATTAGATACGGGGGTCTTTCCAGACTGTCTTAAGACTGCTGTAGTTAAATCCCTACTCAAGAAAAATAATCTTGACCCCTCTGCTTTTGAAAATTTTAGACCCATCTCTAACCTGCCCTTCTTAAGTAAAATTCTAGAGAAGGCAGTCATTATGCAGTTAAATGACCACCACAATAAACATACTATTCTTGATAAATTTCAGTCAGGTTTTAGAACAAATCACAGCACAGAAACTGCACTTGTTAAAGTAGTAAATGACTTGCGCGTAAATGCAGACAGAGGCCATTTATCTGTTCTCATCCTTCTAGATATGAGTGCCGCATTTGACACCATTGATCACAATATTCTTAGAAATCGCCTTAGTCAGTGGGTGGGCCTCTCTGGCAGTGTCTTAAATTGGTTTGAATCCTACCTGGCAGGGAGAAACTTCTTTGTTAGTTGTGGTAATCACAACTCAAAGACACATGATATCCGATATGGTGTTCCACAAGGCTCTATCCTGGGTCCGCTGCTCTTCTCAATCTATATGCTTCTGTTAGGTCAGATTATCTCAGGGCACAACGTGAGCTACTACAGCTATGCTGATGACACACAGCTGTACTTATCAATAGCACCTGATGACACCGACTCTCTCGATTCACTAACACAATGTCTTACTGGTATTTCTGAATGGATGAATAGTAATTTTCTCAAGCTAAATAAAGAGAAAACTGAAATTTTAGTGATTGGCAATAATGGATACAATGAGGTTATCAGAAATAAACTTGATGTATTAGGATTAAAAGTTAAGACGGAAGTAAACTGTTGACTGTAACCTGAATTTTAAATCGCATATTCATCAGACCACTAGGACAGTATTTTTCACTTAAGAAACATAGCAATAGTTAGACCTCTTATATCATTGAAAGATGCTGAGAAATCAATTCACGTTTTTGTTTTCAGTCGACTAGATTACTGTAACGCAATCCTCTCAGGACTACCCAAAAAAGACATAAATCATTTGCAATGAGTGCAGAATGCAGCTGCTAGAATCCTAACTAGGAAGAGAAAATCCGAACACATTTCTCCTGTTTTGATGTCACTACACTGGTTACCTGTGTCTTTCAGAATTGACTTTAAAATTCTGCTTATGGTTTATAAAGCCTTAAATAATCTCGCTCCATCTTATATATCGGAATGTCTGACACCCTATATTCCAAATCGTAACCTTAGATCCTCAAATAAGTGTCTCCTTACAATTCCAAAAGCTAAACTTAAAAGAAGTGGTGAGGCGGCCTTCTGCTGTTATGCACCTCAAATCTGGAATAGCCTGCCAATAGGAATTCGCCAGGCTAATACAGTAGAGCACTTTAAAACACTGCTGAAAACACATTACTTTAACATGGCCTTCTCATAACTTCACTTTAACTTAATCCTGATACTCTGTATGTTCAATTCATCATAATAACTATTCATGGTGGCTCTAAAATCCGTACTGACCCCTACTCTCTCTTCTGCTTCTTTTTCCGGTTTCTTTGTGGTGGCGGCCTGCGCCACCACCACCTACTCAAAGCATCATGATGCTCCAACATTGATGGACTAAAAGCCAGAAGTCTATGTGACCATCATCATCAAGTCCTTCCGTGAGAACCCTAAATACAAAGAGGACTGGTTCATTTATGTTAGGTAGATTGCCCAGAGGGGACTGGGCGGTCTCATGGTCTGGAATCCCTGCAGATTTTTTTTTTTTTTCTCCACCCGTCTGGAGTTTTTTTTTTGTTTTTTCTGTCCACCCTGGCCATCGGACCTTACTCTTATTCTATGTTAATTAATGTTGACTTATTTTATTTTCTTACTGTGTCTTTTATTTTTCTATTCTTCATTATGTAAAGTACTTTGAGCTACATTTTTTTGTGTGAAATGTGCTATATAAATAAATGTTGTTGTTGTTGTTGTTCTATTTATAGTCAGAGATGTACAGAGTGAAGAGAAATGGAGACAAGACTGTTCCTTCTGGTGCTCCAGTGTTGCTCACATCCACATCAGAAATATAGTCCTTGAGTCTCACAAACTTCAGCCTTCCTGACAGTCCATTATCTAGGACACCACAGGCTCATCCATCATTAATAAGGGGAGTTTACCCCTTAACAGGGATGGCTGGATGGTATTGAAGGCACTAGAGAAATCAAAAAACATAATCCTCACAGTGCTGCCAGCTTTGTCCATCCTTCTATATAAAAGCAGTCGGGATTGTCCTTCCGTCCCGTGAGTGCTACGCAGGCGCGGAGTTTCATACACGCCCCGTCCATTTTGCAATGCACGATGGGATTTGTAGTTTCGTTTTTCCAGGTAAAAGATGATTTTCTACTCCAGACTGTGTGAGTAGCACGGAGTTTCACACATGCCCCGTCCATTTTGCAATGCACGATGGGATTTGTAGTTTCGTTTTTCCAAGTAAAAGATGATTTTCTACTCCAGACTGTGTGATATCTTCTTCTTCTTTCTTACTATATAAAAGCAGTCGGGATTGTCCTTCCGTCCCGTGAGTGGAAAGCGTAGCGGTATTCTGCTTATCACAGACTTACTACTTGCAGCTTGCGGTACGAAGCGACATGATATGAGCAGAGTTCTGGTGCTCCCATCGTTCCCTTGCTTTTGTGCGCGATGCGCTGGAAAAATAGACAAAATTATGTCTCTGGAAATAATTAATGTTGATGGAGTACAAATGCCTCACCGCATAGTAAATATCAGGGGGGTTCAAAAGGGCGACCTCAATATAGAAAAAAAGTTTAAATTTCATCACAAAAATAACAGAAACTACGAGTATTAAAGTAATACCGCTCAAATGCAATATAACCAAATTAATGAGTTTGTATAAAATATCAAATTGATCTACATATTGAATTGCCTTAAGAAGTGGTCAACTTAAAAGTCGGTCGCCTTAAAAGGTGGGTCAGCCTAGGGTGAGAATAAGCCTTGTAGAGCTGATGGATAATTGCATCCTCCACTTCAATCTTTGTCTGATAGGCAAACTGCAGGAGGTCCAGGTGGTCTACCATAAGAGGATTCATATAGTCCAGGACCAGTCTCTCAAAGGTCTGCACGTAAGTGCCACCAATCTGTAGTCATTAGGTGAAGAGGCACCTGCCTTTTTTGGAACAGGAACAATGCAGGAGGTTTTCCACACCAGTGGCACTTTCTGAAGCCTTAGGGTCACACTGAACAGGTGACAGAGGATACCACAAAGTTGGCCAGCACAGGCCTTAAGAACATCTGGTCCTGCAGCTTTCCTACGTGTAGCTTCCTCAGTTGTCTTTTTACAATTATGGACAGCAAACACAGATGAGCTTACCACTGGCCATTCCAGATGACATGGTAGGTAATATGCACATTTTTTTTGAAAGTGGAGAAAAATAGGGGCAACTGGAAAAATCCTTGATGGACAAATGAAGAGCATGTACACTTCAAATGAACCCTGATTCCCGATTCCCAGAGCAGTGAGGCAGCAAAATCATCCATGGGAGCAGGGTACCTTCCTAATTCACATGCACATGCCATTATTCAGAATGCAGAAAACCATAAGACTCAAACTTTTGTCAAAAATAAGACACAGCAACACTGACATTGATTGGCATTCAGATTTGCAGGTAAATATCATTGAAAAGACATTACATCTCTTGCTGCCTATGGAAAATTATATTGATTACTGTAAATAAAGGAATCAATAAAAAAATACAAGCAATGTAGATTTTTGAGCAGTGAATCTTGATGTGAAAACCACCTTTTCTTACTAATGCAACAAAAGATTCAAGAATGAAATATGGCAAAGTTTTCTTTTGCCCTATTGGATTGGCTTTCATCTGGTGTGGGTCTTGATGAAAAATGATGTAGCAGAAAATAAAAATAATGTCAAACATTTCTACATGTACTAACTAACATGCAAATATGTGCATAGCTTCCAGAGGCTGTCATGTAGCTGTCATTAAAATTAAACAGGTCTTTCTATTATATTTCTCTTCTGTGCATTTATCTGGTAGTAAAACTTTGTCAATGATAATATTATACTTCAATGGGAGAAGATTAATTTGGCATTTTTTATGGGACTGAAAAATATCCTAAGGGAAAAGAAATTATTTACAAAATGGGGAAAGCAACACTTAGAGGAAGCTTATTAACATCTGTCTACCTAGACAAGCTCAGCTGTTAGCAAGCTGAGACATGTCACTAGCCAGCAGAGCCTCTGTCACCTGTCAGCCAGTCAAAACGATTGTATATTACACAGAGGAGTCCTAATTTATAAACATGGAAAACCTGGGACAGGTATACAATTATTATCATTCAAAATTCCTCAGTGTAATTATTTTATTACAGTTTTCATTCCAATATCAGGTTTTCATCAACTCAGTCCTTTATGACCACCATACATCGTAATTTAGTTACCTCAAAAATTTGGGAGGGGTAAATCTATGTAAAAGCAATTATTAAGTTGTATACAGAGTCATTATTAATAATGAAAGGAAAAAGAGTTTTGATTATGCTTATTCAGAATCAGGGTTCTTGATTGATCTAAAGTTAGCAATTAAATGCAGCTATTTTCTTACAAAATGCCTTCCATATGCATATATTTACTATCTATCTACCATATATACTCACATATAAGTCGAGCATTGAAACCTAAATAATCGATCATAAAATTACACCCCGACTTATACACCTGTTCAAAAATGCGATACTTCAATTTTATTTTTTTTTACATCTTCTTGCTTCCTCCGATCTCGCACCAGTTTCTCAGACCCATTGAATTTTGTTGCAGCAGTGCAGCTACCAATTTCTTTTGCTGCTTCAACAACATTTACTTTAAACCAGCTTCATATTTTCTTCTGATCAAACGCTCCATTGTAGATAAGGGATGCTCTTACAATAAAGGTATATGAGGGTGTGAGATACAGAAAACACAAAACAGTGCAAACGCCACTTCGGAATAGTTTGGGTATTACCGTGTGGTCACATAGGCACAATAGAGAGAGAGAGAGAGAGAGAGAGATTGTGAACAAGCGCTGATACAGTGCATTGCCACACTCACATAGAAAAAAAAGGCAGTGTGCTCCATTTTTACTCTCTCAGGTGGGCGTTAGCATATCATAATCTCTTGGACCAATAGTGTGAGTATTCCACATTCAACTTATACACCCGACATTATAGAATACCAGAAATTATACAGTAAAATCAAGTCCCGACTTCTCCGCTGGAGAAGTTATATGCAAGTATCTATCTATCTATCTATCTATCTATCTATCTATCTATCAGCAGCAAGCAGTGCCCATTTGAGAAACTACAGCAAGGACCTCAAACCAGACAGCTCTGCTCAGGCTGACCAATTGCCTTTTAGCATCTCTAAAGTATTTGTTCTGGAGATCCTAATAAATATGTTTTTCTAGTGAACAGTGGACATTTTTTAAGATCTTTCTTTGTTTTGGAGAGACAAGTCACAATGAGGCAGTGCTTAGAAGCCATTATGAAGGCTAACAGAATGTTAAGTTATATAGCATGATGTGTAGAGTACCAGTCCTAGGAGGTAATGCTCAAGCTATAAAGGTCTCACCTGCAGTACTGTATGTAGTTTTGGTCTCCCGGCTACAAAAAAGACATAGCATTGTGTGAGGGATGCCTCCTTAAAGGAAGAATAAGGGGAGTTGGCTTTTGAAGGGCGGTATCTCCCTCAAACTGCTACTTGGCAGTGGCCCTGGGTTGCAATGGAGCCTCAGATTCCCATAAGGCAGTGTATGGGAGTTACTATTTGTCGACACAGCTCTGTTGGGTTCCGTGGATGCCACCAGGGGAGCTGCAGAGCCCTTCTTTGGGCTTCCGCCACATCTGGGAGTAATTCCAGACCTCCGTAACGAGCCACCTGAGCCTCCTTGTGTGGCTTAAAAGGAGCCAGCTTCACACAGAAAACCATAAACACATGAAATAAGCTACCAAGTAGTGTGGTAGGCAGTAGGACTCTAAGGCCATTCAATACTTGACTTGATGTTGTTTTGGAGGAATTGAGTGGATAGGATTGTTGAGCTTTTTTGGGATGAATAGCCTGTTCTCATTAGTGGTTTTTCTAATGTTCTAACCTTAACTGAGGCAGTATATGGAAACTGTAAATATTATGAAAAAATATATTTCCTCTGTTATTATTGAAGAAGGCACAAGATGTTCAATCAGCAAAGGAGTTTGAGAAGCATAAATAAACATAATTACTTCCAGCTGCATGCTAATAAGTAAGATAGAAGATGTCAAGCAGGCATCTTTGGTATCTTTCATTTGGCATAATAATTCTCAAGAATTCACACTATTAATTGAAATGCTAGGAGCTAACTTTGATCCCAGGGTATGAGGATATAAAAAGAAGCATTGGTAAGGTTACAAGAGAGAACTACAAGTTGAATAGAGCCAGGTTGGCCTTGCTTATTTTCGGAAACATAAGTGAGAAGTGAAGATAAGGGTAGGCAGTGGGCACTAAAGCCAAGCAATTTTAGACATTTAAAAAGTCACATGACTCTTTCCATGATGCACCAAAAATAATTTTCAAAAGACAAACAGGAAGAAATGTACATTTAGAAAACTAGAGAGGTGGGAGTAGTGATGGTTCTCTGTGTCTAAAACTGTCAAGCAATCTTTTTTGTCTGACTTAGTGCATCACAATATGTGCAAACACCGAGTACAAAATTGGCTTTTAAAGAAAAAATAATGGAAGTTTAACAAAGGAGCTTAAAGTCATAATTATCAGTTGCTGATCTTTAAAGGGTAATCTGTTCCATTTAGTACACAGATGGTGAAATTATTAAATGTTCAGCATACACTCACATGCTTTCATCTATTTATCTGCATTGTTATAAAATTCTCAGTAATTTTCCTACTCATTGAAATCTAGAAAGTGAAATAGAAAGTGACTGTTAAAATTTACCTGACAGAGAATGCAATGTCTCAATCGACGAGGGGTCAGTAGACGAGTAAGCCCCACAAGTTGACTGTGCCAGGTGTCCTTTGACAATGACTGGGGACAACATGGAATATAGTAGTGCGGCCTTCAAGGGTGCAATGTGATTGAATTGTACAGCTGAAAGGCAACCTGTGAATCCAAGAGCATTTACTCGTGAAATCTCCTGGTCCATGTCATCACTGTCTGCATGAAGAAAAAAGGAAAAACAATATGTGGTAAGACAGAGTGATTTGTGATTGCTTAAACATAAAGTGGAAAGGAGGACATGTCCCAAAGGAGAGTAGCTGGAACAGGAAAATACATTTTACTATAAGAGAGTGATGCAGACAACTAAAATGCAGAATATTTAAATTAAAATAAAATAAAGAGCATGTACAAATTAGACTGGAAAGCCAACTAAACTTTTAGCTATTTATGGTGAGATAATTTAGAGGATACTAAGAGTAATACAAGTATCCACTGTGAAGAAGGGTAAAGAGTTTGACATGAAGATGCAAAAACTGAGAGCAGGCAAAGCCTTAACCCTCCGTCGGGCACAACCGATTTGACAGGCACACAAGTGAAGCAATTTCGGATATCTTATGTTCTGATTGGCGGAGTTGGACCCACCTCTGAACCAACCTCACACATCATGTGCCTGTGAACAACTTGATGAGTAATCACATTTTCAACATTTTAGAAGGCAGGTATGGTGTCAGAGATCCCACAGGCACATTGCGCCCAAATATGTCATTAGTGACAAAATAGGATTTTTTTATTTTTTACTTTTGCTTTTCTTGTCTGAGACTCTCTATTACCATATGTCGCAACAATGCATTATCATATACACTGCAGATCAAATGTGTGTTACATACAATGTAGCTCGAAACTTCAAGTGATGGCCCATGGTAGTATTTTTCACCATGCTCAATATAGCTGGCATTAACAGTCAAGTCATTTTATCTGGGGAATGGTTTAGGAACAGTAAGAAGGAGGATATTTCTGAAAATGCTCTCCAAAGAACTTGTTGCAGGAGATCTAGCCAGACGGAGTGTAAAAACAGTGGGAATGCCAAGGCATCTTCAAGCAAGATTGCAAAAATTTCACCTGCCGGGAGAAGAGGCAGAAAGTGAAGATGAAGGAAACATTCCAGGGCCATCAACAAAAAGAAGAAGGTGCTCTCCATGTACAAGAGACAGCGGACGCAGAAGGCTTTCAAGATACGAATGCAAAAAATGCCACACTGCACTTTGTTTGGAGCATGCCATTTTGGTCTGCAAGTCATGGTTTGAAAACGAACCTACAGGGTAAACAAGTGGAGTTTTGTTCAGTTACATGAAGGTAACGTACTTCTTACATAAACATTTGTTTCAAAGAACATCCTCTGTGTCATGTACATAATATTTAATAATGTACTCAGATATGTTGTCTTTTGTTAAAATTGGAATAAATGGATAAAATTATTGCAAATGAAATCATGTGTAGTATGTACAGGTTGTATTTTTAAAGCATTACACCAAACTGTTGGTATATGTAAGCACTCGCATTTTAAATTCCTATTTTGCAATAGTATTTTTGATATGTGCCTGACAGACACCTTGCGCCCATACGTGTGACAAATTGCATTGTGCCTGACAAAGGGTTAAATAACAGACAGGAGAAAAATGTCAGAACAAGAACTTCAATACCAGAAACACTACATCAAAATCAATGTCTAAAGATACTGTACGTTGTAAAAGGTTCTGACACTTGCTTGTATTATGTCACACACTCAATATTTGACCACAGAATTGCTAATGGACTGGTTTACAAAGCATCAATAAAAAGAAGTACATACAATGTGAATTAAACGTTAAATATCAATGCTACGCACATTGTGAATAGAAAGAGCTCAATATAACACACAAAATAAAGTATTCAAATTCTTTTTGATGTAAATTACTTTTTTTGTAATCAATAATTATTTTAAAAACATTTATATGTATAATTTGTTTTATCCCCCTTAGTCTAAATAATTAATTTTAAAAACATTTTACCCTTTTTCTCTAAAATAGATTTTTTTTTTTTTATTTTAAAACTAAATCTCTGAAAAACTGGATGTGACAGAGCAACTCTAATGACAGATTTGGATCAGCGCTCTCAAATCTATAAAGAACACCTAAGCATTTTTTTATTTTTTTTGCACAAAAGTGTAATCAGAAATATAAAGAGGCAGAGGTCAATAGTTGGGTCTATATGGTTTCGAGACATGGACGCTATCCAGTGACCTGAGACGAAGACTAGACTCCTTTGGTACTGCGTCTCTCCGGAAAATCCTTGGGTACCATTGGTTTGACTTTGTCAGAATATCTTTATTGTCTTTGTAACAAATACAATGAAATTAGGTGCAGTCCCTGCAGTGTCAAAATATAAATAAATATAATTACAAAAGGATAAGAAAGGATAAGAAGAAATAAGGTAGAACACAAACATTCAACATAACACCCGTAATTGTACATGAAACACTATTGCACAAGATGTCATCTATTGCACTGCTGCATTGGAGGTGATTAGGCGGCGTTCAGTGCCCTAATAGCAACAGGGTAGAAATTGTTATTTAGTCTATTAGTCATTGTTTTGATGCTCCTATATCTTTTGCCTGGTGGCAACAGTTGGAACATGTCATAAGCGGGATGTGAGGAGTCTTTCAAGATGTTTTCCGCTTTCCTGAGGCAGCGAGAGTTGTGCAGTTCATCCACAGAGGGTAAAGAACAGCTGATCATCTGCTGGGCAGTCTTTACAATCTGCTTAAGTGTTTTCCTCTGCACTATTGTGCAGCTGGAAAACCACATGAGAAGGCAGTAGAACAGGATACTCTCAATAGAACAGCGATAGTCCCCTCTGATATAAAGTGGTTTGATGTCCGTTTTCTTTTTCCTGAAGTTCACAACGAGCTCCTTGAACATAGTTGTGTTCAGAAGCAGGTTGTTGTCAGTGCACCATGCTGTCAGCCGCTCCACTTCGTCCCTGTAAGTGGACTCATCCTTGCCAGAGATGAGCCCCACCACAGTGGTTTTGTCTGCAAATTTGACGATGGTGTTGCTGTGGTGGGCAGGGGCGCAGTCATATGTGTATAGCATGAAGAGCAGGGGGCTCAGCACACAGCCCTGAGGAGAGCCGGTGCTGATGCTGATGGCCAAGGAGATGTGCAGACCTACCCTAACCCTTTGTGTGCGGTCTGTCAGGAAGTCTTTAATCCATATACAGGTGAAATACGGGAGTCCCAGGGCTAGCAGCTTGCACACTAATCTGTGAGGGAGGATGGTATTATAAGAAGAGCTAAAATCAATAAAGAGGAGACATTCATAGCTCCCCTGGTGCTCCAGGTGGGACAGGGTAGCATGGAGAGCAGCAGTCAGACACTTTGTGTCGAATGAGTGGTTTCTCATGGAGCCTCGAATGAGGAACATTGCCTCCATTGTGAGGGAGTGTCAGATACGGCACTACGGCCATGTGGCGCATTTCCCAGAGGGTGATCTGGCTCATAAGATCCTCATTGTTGGGGACCGAAGTGGCTGGACCAGGCCAAGGGGTTACCCACATAACACCTGGCTACGGCAGATAGAGTGACATTTCCAGAGGGTGGGATTGGACCGCATGTCTGCCTGCATGGTTGCCAACTGGGATCCCGAGTTGTTTCGTCGTGAAATGGGTGCGGCAACGCTCTATACCAGTTCATTCTCCCAACTTGACTTGACTTGTCAATAACAGTGAATACATTTTCTTTATTAGGGAATACAAAGAAAGTAAAAGTTGAAAAAGTCAGAATTGTTTGAATTAAATATTGTTTCTTTAGAGAGAGAGAGAGAGAAGAATTAAAGTTCAGTTGAGAGGGAACAACAGTCTTTTTTTATTAAATAAGGTGCTGCCTGATATGTTATGTCACAAATTGACATATGTATGACCAAAACCAGGCAAAAGGATCATGGATGAAAGGTGGCATCAGAAAATATGGTAATATTAGTCTTATAAACAGACAAAACTTGTAGAAAAAGAAAATAGCTTTGAAGATAATCATAACCTAAAAACACCTTTTAGACTCAGAAGTCCATGAAATGCCTTTAGCTGCCTGCTCTACCATAAGACCAGGAGTACTCTCAATGGAACTAACAGAATGACTGTAAGAAACAGTGCAACTGCACTAATCATTCATTAAAACAGCACCTTTGTATGTCTGGTAAATTCAGAGCATTTGATATAACTATACTTATAATATTTTTGAGGTGGCATCTCTAGTACCATCTATGGAAACTTAAGCTTACTGGAGGGATTTTTCACTTCCCATAATTTAGTTCATCATTATGCAGTGCACTTTTATTTAAGAGGCCCAGAGAACTGTACAAAATTACTGTTATTATTATTGCATACTTGATTGGAGCCTTTACCGAGGAGATCTTGAATCATCACAATTATTTACTTTTTTTTTGTTTTTTTACAATTGGAGACAATCATGTTACGTGACTTACTGAGGGTTTTACATTGAGTCAGAAGTGAAAACTGAACCAGCAGCTTTGTGGTTTAAAATTCAGTGCCTTAGCCACAACACTACTTTACCTGCATGAATATGGTATAGTTAAAAAAAAAAATTACACAAAAGACAACGCTGTACAGAAAAAATACAGTATGTACTACATATAGTCAAATACAAATATAATATTCAAATAACTAATCATCATGAGAAGTCCACTTGATAATGCCTGTTTCATTGGTTATATCATAACTGAAATATACCATTAAATAAGCACGTCATGTACTGATGCTTAAGACTTAAAAACAACCTACTGATTTCAGAAAGAGTAGGAGTAACAAAATGCCATCTATTAGAAAGAGAAATGGCCAGTCTAGCCAGTGCTAGCAAATTCAATATGATAATATTTTCCTCTGTGGTCAGTGTTCTGAACAAATACTATATACTGCACCCTAAAATTAACAGCTAAGCCCTACTGACACAAGCTCTAAATTTGTCCTCCATATTCTAAGACACACGTTGCATTGTTCACAGTGTTTAAAGTGTATCCATCAACTACCTTTAAGATGACTAATATTGTATGAGATTTTTTTAAACATGTATGCTGCAATAAAGATATCAGCTAAATAGTATCATTATAAAAATAACAAATGTAACAAGTTTCATTATTTAATTTAGGATAGAAAAAATATTGCTCATTAGTTATGGCGATAATATTTATTTTACAAAGCTATTGTAAATCCAACTAATTATTTTCACATATATTTTTTTCTGTTTATCTGTCCTCTTTCTAAACCCGTTTATTTAGTTCGGATTCACGGGAGCCATTGCCCATTCTAAAGGCATTGGACCCCAGGCAGGAACAAACCCAGGACAAGATTCAAGTTCATGACAGCATATGTGGTCTACACATACACTCATACAGTCATACAAGATCAACATCTTTAGGAAGTAGGAGGAAAAACTGATGAACCTGAAGAAAGCCCACACAGAGGCAAGAATACAGAGATAAACAGCCAAACCGATGTGCCATTGTGGCACCCATAATATCAAAAGAGTTCAGATACCATGTACTTGTTGCTACTGACAGATGGGAAGAATTTGCATCTAAACATCAGATGTTGCCCACTTGCTGCAAAAGCCTACACAAACTAAATGTGTGGCCTTGCTAGTCAGTCATCCTCAAAGGACTGTGACTTTTTTTTTGTTTTTTTGCAACTGAAAACTATAAAATATCAAAATGTTATGCTTTAATAATAAACATTCACAATATTGCAAGTTTTGTATTCTAAAAATATTGAAACGATTTAATGAAGGCTTAAAAATTATGACAATTAAACCATAGCTTTCCTCACCAAGTGCTGCTTATTTGATATTTGTACCCATATTGTTTGCTATTAAAACTTTATTTTGAAATCAGGAGAACAAATATTTTATAAGTCATGTGTTAGCTATGTTCTGTGCATGATGTTACTTATCCAGAGTGCCTTTATAGAATATGGTATATACATATTCAGAAATTACTAAATGGCATTTTAGGAAATTTGCAGTGTATTATCATAATTAAATATTCATTTGTTCATTTTTAAAGCTTCTAATGTTAAGGCTAAGAGATTTTTTTTATCTTATTGCTAATTTTAATTTGGCTTATTATCAGTAAGCTAGTAATCTAAGAATCATTTTTTTTTTAATTTATGTTACTGTCCTTTTTTTCACATGAACTTTTTAAACTAGTCTATCCTAAACTTCTCTCCCCATCTTTCCTTCCCTAATTTAAATAGTCCTTGAATAGCCTACACGTACACCTTCTTAATGCATCAGTGCCCCTTCAGTCCAAATGTAATCCCAGTGGTAGAAAGGGCACCTCTCTTCTAAAGGGCACCTCCAAAGTCCCATAAACCTTTATCCCTCTCTCCTACACCAATACAGTATCTGAGCCATACGTTAAACCTTCTAGATTTGCTCAAGCACAATTAGACTGGCTAATGGCACAAGCAGATCTTGCTATAACACCACCTCGTCAATACAGCCCCTAATTCTTTAAATTTGCCTTGCAAAGTCGTCCACTTACTCTTGCCTATGCCATTTTTCATCCAACAAGGACAACGGCAACTGGATCCACCCAAGCCCATGGATTTCTACCACTTGTGCAACTGAAAGGCAGCATACCATACAAGTTCCTCAGTTGCTGGAGCAAACCTCTTCTAATTCGCACTGGTCATAGTACAGAAACGGCACTAACACGGGTTGTAAATGACATTCTGATATCCTCTAATGAAGGAAACTCCACTGTAATTATGTTGTTAGACTTAAGTGCAGCATTTGACACCATTGACTTTACTGCACGGGCTAGAAAACGATGTTGGGCTTACAAGCCCCGTGCTCGCTTGGTTTAGTTCTTATTTATCAAATCGATTCCAGTATGTACAGAAATGTGCTGACAGTACTCCATCATTATACACAGAAGTTCAATATGGTGTCC
Source organism: Polypterus bichir lapradei (assembly GCA_026402145.1). Classification (NCBI taxonomy): domain Eukaryota; kingdom Metazoa; phylum Chordata; class Cladistia; order Polypteriformes; family Polypteridae; genus Polypterus; species Polypterus bichir. The sequence goes on along the minus strand of JANRMT010062837.1, from coordinate 72,866,947 downwards.
CGCAGGGCTCAGTACTGGGACCTTTACTGTTTTCACTTTACATGCTTCCACTGGGATCTCTCATTAGGAAACATAATGTTAATTTTCACTCATATGCAGATGACACCAAGTTATACATTTCATTTAAATCAAATGAAGTTTCTCCGATGTTGTCTTTAATTAGTTGTGTTAGCGAATTAAAGGAGTGGATGAATGATAACTACTTGTCTTTAAATACAGATAAAACAGAGATGTTAATTGTTGGAGGGAATGACGCGGATCACAACAATATTTTGTCATCATTTAACTCAGTTGGAATCCCAATTAATTTTACTGAATCAGCTCGCAATCTAGGAGTTCTTTGATTCTAGCATATCATTTAAAGCACATATTACAAAGTTGTCCAAAACATGTTTCTTCCATCTTAAAAATGTTAGGAAATTAAGGCGCTTTTTAAATAAACAGGATTCTGAGAAATTAATTCATGCATTTATCTCTAGTAGGATTGACTACTGCAATGCGGTGTTCACTGGCTGTTCAAACTGTTCTTTATACAGCCTCCAGTTAATCCAAAATGCGGCTGCAAGAATTATTATAAGAACAAGAAAATATGAACAGATACAGTAACTCCAGTTCTTAAATCCTTACTCTGGCTCCCGGTTAAGTTTAGGGCAGATTTCAAAATCCTCCTTTTAACATATAAAGCATTAAATGGCCAAGGTCCAACTTACTTGTCTGAAGTTATCATGACTTACAAACCTGAGCGCACATTAAGATCTCAAGATGCCGGTCTGCTTATGATTCCAAGGATTAATAAAATAACAGCGGGATGTCGAGCCTTTAGTTACAGGGCCCCTAAACTGTGGAATGGTCTTCCTGCTTCTATAAGAGATGCCCCTTCAGTCTCAGCCTTTAAATCCCGGCTGAAGACTCACTACTTCAGTTTAGCATATCCTGACTAGAGCTGTTGATTAATTGTACAGACTGCATCTCAGTTGTTAGTCATTAGCACTAAAACATAAGTAACATGATAGTTATAATTGAATACTAACCCTCACCTATTCTGTTTCTGATCTCGGTACTCAAATGTGGCAATTGGTGCCACGACCCACCTGCCAAGTTGTTTGCCTGCCTATGGTAAAGTCATCCCTGATGGAGGATCGCAGGTATCATGGGAAAGAGGGGTCCTTTCATCGGATTGGCTGGCCCAGCTCTGTTTTAGCCGTGGAATGGCCAAATGGGGGAGGCAGCTTAATGGATAAGGTCTCCAGGACTCTAAAAATATCCAAATCTTATTATGTGATATCATCTACTGTTAAATTCTGCTCCGTACTTCTAAAATTTGTATTTTTATGCTGTATTAAGGATTTATTCTGTTCTGTGTATTGTGTTGTATTGACCCCCTTCTTTTGACACCCACTGCACGCCCAACCTACCTGGAAAGGGGTCTCTCTTTGAATTGCCTTTCCCAAGGTTTCTTCCATTTTTTCCCTACAAGGTTTTTTTGGGAATTTTCCTTGTCTTCTCAGAGAATCAAGGCTGGGGGGCTGTCAAGAGGCAGGGCCTGTTAAAGCCCATTGCGGCACTTCCTGTGTGATTTTGGGCTATACAAAAATAAATTGTATTGTATTGTATTGTAATTGACTCCCACAGTTTTACTATTTTTTTCTGAGTACTGGGTTATGGGTAAGGGTTACTCATCTATGCCTACCATGTCAGAGTTATCAAAGTTGCCGTCCAGCTCCAAAAGGTCTTGAAAATGGTTGGACACCTTCAACTCTGGTGTTAATGACTCTGGACAATGTGCACTACTTACCTCTTGCTTATGTGTGGCTGTGATCTACCTGTCTATACTTCACTGTACCAGAGTTGCTTCCCACATCTTGAGTATGCATTATCTCCCTTCTCTAGAGGACACCTGGTTGAGTTCTTTCCATTCTCCATTACAATACAGGCTGGCTAATTCCTCCTCAATTTAGGGGCCCGGTACTTGATATGCTGGATTACCTAGCATCTTTTGCAGGTACTGGCCTCCTGGAAGCATGCTTTCAAAAAGACAAGATTCATAAAAGATATTGTATGTGTTTAATTAGTAAGAGACACCAACTGGCAGCATTGTCATCTCATAGCAGTTTACCTTAAAGCCCATTCATGAATGAAGTGTATTCTATATGTCCTTTGCACATTATTCCAGTGTTTATGTGAGTTTCCAGTTCAAAGACCCAAGACTAATTGTCCAAATTGGTTCTATCTGAATGAGTTTGTTGGATGCGTCCCACAATGTTCCTGATATTATAAAGAAAAACTCTAGCTTTCTGCTGTCCTGTACTGTAGATGTCTATTAAGAATATGATTTGATCAATGGATGTTCAATGGTGAAAGTATAAATAAAATGTGCTAAATAAAATATATATATAAGTATAGAGTCAGAATAAAAAAAAGACTTTTTTAGTTTTGTCACAAATTCTAAATTCCTTTTCTTACCAATTCAGTTATTGATCCGTTTCTCAATCTCCTTCTTGATGATTGTCACTCAAGCAAGTATCACCGTTAGATAATAATAATAGATACAAAATGTTTGCTCCAGTAATGTTTTTTAATTTACACTGCTGCACTTTATGTAGTGTTTTCATATTGTTGCAGAATTTTAATGGTTAATTGAATATCCATTGAAGACCCTGGCTTCCTGTTTAACTTGCCCCAGGTATCATCTGTTACTTAAATGCAACCTGATTAAAGCAATGAAGACAATAAATTCACCCTCATATGTAAAGATCCACCTGCAAAGGATGACCTGTATGAAAGCAATTTATAGAAGGCATGGATAATGACTTCTTCTTCTTTCGGCTGCCATGTTATTGTTATACAGTATTGACTTACCAAAAACTTTTCCAAGAAAAATAGATTTGATTGCATTAAATTCGGTATCTGCAACAAGGCTAAACTGCTCTCTGGGGTAATGGTCAATCTGAAAATAGAAGAAAACAAAAATGTAAATAAAATTGAATCATTCCTTGTATAGCTCAAGGTTTTCCTGTAATTGAAAATTCAGGTACAACAAATGGAAATAATTGCCTTACATGTCCTCTAATTTATAGTATGAACAATGTATAAAATATGATGCAGCACACCCAACATTAAATACATACAGAACTTAATCCAGTTCTTAAACTTTTTCATTGACTTCTAGTTACAGTCAATGGCATCCTTAACTTCTTTCCTAAAGAGTGGCAGGGGCTCAGGGGTTTTTGCTAAAGTTAGGTTGCTTAGTCAGTATACAGTTATTGCTACAAATACAGCATCATTTTCAAGGCTTTATTTTTCTCAACTTGCTTGTTTAGATTCAGATTCTTTTAATTGCTTTCTCCAAAATTGGCTCATGCACAGTTTTTAATTGCTTGTTGTTTCCTTAAACTATTATGAGATGCAAATAAGAAGGGAACACAAAAGCTCACCACCTAACCTGAAAACAAGAATGTGGATGTGTCTTTATCTAATTGACTTAAAATTCATTAAGCATCATGGGTACTACAATGTTGCACAGTATTCTGACATAAATTTACATTTTTTGTCACGTCTTTACTATACCTGCGAAAACAGAGATGTTTGTGTACAAATGTAATGTGTTTTTGTGATCTAGAAGGGTTCTCCTGGGTAGTTTACTTGTTAACGGCTAAATTTACTTTCATTGTTGTTGGTTACTAGCCACATTACCTATCAAAAACAGGTAATAGAAACCTTTGTTGAAAACAGGTAATAGAATAAGTGTAAAAATATTCGATGTCTCTTGCCCTACGTGCACCTTCAGAATTCCTAGTATGCCTTTCCTCTGTCTGAACTTCTTTTTCCAGGCACTTCCTCTCTCAATCAAATTCACATAAAGATTGCTTCTCAGACTCTTTTATTTTGAGGCTCCCATTGCCCCGTCTAAAAACACCATTCTTATTCTTGCTATTACTTCACATCATTAAAGTGTGCCTCCTATGTCTTGAGTCCTCATTTTTTGACTCAACCGCTCTTGTTCAGCACTTCCTCTTTTGACTGCATCACCAAAGTCAAACTGACCAATCAGTCCAAAGCCAAACTAACCAATCAGATTGCTTGGGAGAACTGGACACACACACACACACTTAAGTTTTTTATTATATAGTAGATTTCCTGCTTACTGAAAGAACATGCTGAAAGGAAATCTGACTGTCATCTCTTTGTACTGTTCAAATGGTACATATTTGTGTGAGTTTAGAGAACCACGTAAAACTAAAGAATTAGCAGTGTGATTACATTTCCCAGAAAGTTACAAGTAAAGGAATCCCATTACAATTTAAGACAACTAAACAGTAGTTTGAACACTAGAATGTTTATAAGTGAGGGGACGCTGGCGCACGCAAGTTCCTGCCGCTCCTCCCTGTTAACAACACTTTTCGCAAAATTCGCTTTAATTCTACACTTTCTCACGCTTGTTTTATTTCTTTTATTGTACATATAGTTCGTGGATACAGCAGACTTGAATTCCATGGATTTGGCTTAATATTTACAGATTTTATGGACTCTACTTTGATTGGGAACAGCTGAGTCTGTGGATCGCTGGACGAGACCTATGAACATTTCTTTGTACCTGGCATATATGATCTCGGGATGATCTGTCTCCGTGATTATATTCGCTATGCTGATCTGCTCCCGATTCATTTTACAGTACTCTACGACTGGGATCTGATCTGATGCTCATACTAACCTGGCTTATGGCTCCGGGGCAATCAAGCATGAAATTACCAAGCGTTACTGTTTGTGGCTGTGTATTGGAACCTCCAAATCCTGCTACCTCCTCCTGCTATGCTTTTGCTGCTTTGCTACCGCCGTTCACCTCATCTACGCTACCACACCCGCCTGTCCTAATGGTTCCGCTATGCTGTGCTGCTTCTCCACTGCTTTTCAGATAAGTATTGCGAAGTGTCATGCTAAAATACTCTCATGACAAACTCCTTCTTATTAAACAGTTTGTCCAGAGCAAATGGTCTGATTGGAACATCCTAAAAGACGCAGGTATTTTGCAGCGCCCGAAATATATACATCGCGGGTCAGGTCGCCGCCACCACCGGGCTGCGAATGAAAAGACAACCGGCAGCATTTGCTGAGGAATAAGCCTTCCTTCTCATGTCCCTGGAAATACAAGTGTCAGTGTGCCAAATTTACATTGTGTGGAAATAAACCCTGATCACGGCTCTGTGCAAAAAGATGCCTCATTAACTAATATTGCACTGTTTAACTCGAGATCTCTTAATGGCAAAGTATTGGTGCTGTCAGAACTCATCACTGACACCAAACTTGATATACTGTGTTTAACGGAGACTTGGCAAAAACCGAACGAATTGACGTCTCTCACAGAGGCGACTCCACCTGGTTTCACTTTCCATACAGAACCTCGCAGCTCTAGACAAGGAGGTGGGCTAGCGGTAATTATCAGAGCAGACTTAAATATCAAACGAATCCCAATTGACTGTCCACTGTCTTTTGAGTGCCTGGCTCTTAAACTAATAACGGAATCAGGTCCTGTCTCACTCATTGTTCTTTATCGTCCCCCAAAATGCAATGCATCCTTCTTATCTGATCTGATTGAACTTTTAACCCACCTAAGCTCTTATTCTCAGAGAATTATCCTTCTTGGTGATTTCAACATCCATATTGACACTACTACATCTAAACTGAGAAATGAATTCCTTTCCTTACTGGACTGTTTTGACTTGACACAACATGTTGATTTTCCCACCCACTCTGGTGGTCATATATTGGATCTGATCTGCACTTCTGGACTATCTGTTGCCAATATTTACAGCACTGATTTGGGACTCTCTGACCATAAAGCATTTTTCACTGTCTCACTGCCTTTACCTCCTCTTACCTGTAAACGACAAATTTCTTACAGAAACCTTAAAAATATCCGTCCCTCTATCCTTTCTGGATCAATTTCTGATCTTTTACTGTCTGCACCTATTCCATCAACACTAGATAGTCTTGTTGACCACTATAACTCAGCCCTTCATTCAGCATTAGATAAAACAGCTCCTTTAAAACATAAGGAGGTTTCCTTTAAACGTTCAGCTCCTTGGTATAATTCAGAATTGCGAACTATGAAAGCAGCTGGCCGACGCCTTGAGAGAATGTCACATAAGACTGGCCTCACCGTGCACATCCAGGCTTTCTTTGACCACCAAAGAGCTTACAGAGAAGCACTAACTGCTGCTAAGAACACCCACTATGGCAGAATAATAGAAAGTGGCCACAATAACGCAAGGGTTTTGTTTTCTGTAGTTAATAAACTACTCGAACCTGCATCTGGCCCAACTACCTCTTCTACTGAAGTCTGTGAGGATTTCCTTCACTTTTTCCGTAACAAAATTAAAGATCTAAATAATTCAACTAACATAAATACATCATCTGTTTATATCTCTCCTTGTTTTCCCACTCCATCCAGCTCCTTCTCTAAGTTCTCACCAGTCACATCTGCTTTTGTTAATGACCTGCTTTGGTAAGGTGAAACCGACTACTTGTGTACTGGACCCCATCCCCAGCACACTACTTAAATCCTGCCTTCATGCCATAATCCCGACTGCTACAACAATAATAAACTCATCCCTTGACACTGGCTCTGTGCCGCTCACTTTTAAAATTGCTTCTGTAACCCCAGTGTTAAAAAAGTCTGGTCTTGATGCTGACAGTCTTAACAATTTCCGGCCTATTTCCCACTTACCTTTCCTGTCTAAAGCTCTTGAGCATGTTGTAGCCTCCCAGCTCACCAATTACTTAACCTCTAATAACTTGATGGAACCCTTTCAGTCTAGTTTCAGGGTGCAGCACAGCTGTGAAACTGCTCTGCTACAGGTAACCAATGATTTGCTTATGGCAGCAGACTCTGGACAAACCAGCATATTAATTCTGTTAGACCTCAGTGTAGCATTTGACACTGTCATACATGACATTCTACTGTCCAGAATGGAGAACATGCTGGGTATCTCTGGCACTGCCCTCCAGTGGTTCAAGTCCTATCTGACTGATAGGCAAGAGTTTGTTAGTCTTGGCAACAGTAGATCCTGCTTGGCGCCAGTCACACAAGGAGTTCCTCAGGGCTCTGTCCTCGGCCCTCTTCTCTTCTGTATTTATATGCTTCCCCTTGGCCATATTATTCATAGCTTTGGACTGGGCTGTCATTTTTATGCAGATGATACTCATACTTCATCAGAGCTTTCTCAGCTCACAACCTGCCTTAGTGAAATTAAAACCTGGATGGAGCAGAACTCTTTAAAATTAAATTGCAACAAAACTGAACTCCTGCAAATTGTGACTAAAATGCAACTTAATAAAATGAGCTCCTTCCCAGTCCATATTGGCGGTGATCTCATCAGACCTGCCTCCACTGCAAAGAATCTCGGTGTCATTTTTGATTCCTCCCTTTCTTACTCCACCCACATAAATCACATTAAGAAACTTTCTTACTTTCACCTCCATAACATATCCCGTGTTCGCTCCTTCCTCTCCTTTTCTAATGCTGAGAAACTTGTCCATGCTTTTATCACAGCCCGCATAGATTATTGTAACTCGCTGTTGGCAGTTGCCCCTTCTAATCTTATATCACAGCTCCAGCTTATTCAAAACTCGGCTGCAAGAGTCCTTACTCGAACCAGCAGCAGTGAGCACATCACACCCATCCTGCTCCATCTTCACTGGCTCCCTGTGTCTTACAGAATCGAATATAAAATCCTACTAATAACCTACAAAGCCTTAAATAACCTCGCGCCAAACTACATCAGTGACCTTCTCCATCACTATGTGCCTGCCCGCCCACTAAGGTCCTCTGATTCTGGCAATCTTGTTGTACCCCACACTAATCTACACTCCATGGGTGACAGGGCCTTCAGCTGTATAGCACCCAGACTCTGGAATGACCTACCGAAATTAATCAGGTCAGCTGACTCCATGAATTCTTTTAAAAAGTAACTCAAATCTCATCTGTTCAGGAAGGCTTTTAGCTCTACTTGACTTCATTCACCTTCTCTCAGTTTACCTCTCTGTCAAAATGCTTATGTAACCTGTATGCGTGTGTGCTAGACCATCAATTCTGTTGTCTGTTAGGCTTTCTCTGAATTTACTGTCTTAATATTTTTTATTTATTTATTTGGTTTGTACAATGCTATACGCTGTATACCCTGCTTTTTTCTCTTATTTTCTGTAAGTGCCTTGAGCATGGGAAAGGCACTATATAAATAAAATGTATTATTATTATTTATTATTAGTTTGTAATGGATTACTTTATTTGAGTAGCTACAACTAGTCTGCCAGTTAGGCAATAGATTATTTATTAATGTTTAATATTCTTTCATTCTTAAGATGTGGCTTTTACTATTATTTTTATTATTTTTTCAACCGTTAATCTTATATAACCACAAACAAAGGAAGTGTTAGCAGAGGCAGCAGACTGAGGGCTAGACTAACAAAAATAAAACTTATCACTACAAAAAAAAAGCAGTCTGGCAACCTGAAAAGGTCAGAACATTAAATGGTGAACTGGTAGTTTTGTGTGGATCTTCCACATGCGTAAAATCAAAGTTCTTGAACCATTAGATGCTTTCCTGCGTGCATGCCTTGTGTACGGGTACTGATATTTTTGGTCAAAATGAGATTAGACAGTGAGGGGATATGAATGTCTCACCTTAGCCTTGACAGGCTTTTCAACAACTTTAAGCGAAACCAGGAAGAGAGAAGTTTGTAGACCAGAAGCTCCTTGCCATAAAGAAACACAAGAGAAGAGACTCACCGAATGCTGACACACATTGGATGTGCTTTTGACACAGCTGTCTGTGACAACTCCTAAAAACAGGTTGCAGGTGTGATTTGGCCAGAAGTAATTACCTTTTAGTTTGCTTTTGGCTTATTAAGAATAATCAGTTTATAATGAGAATGATGAATCATCCTTGGCGCAGGGCACTTTTTAAATAAATAATCGTGTCCCAGGTAGCATTCAGGCTTGGAATAAGGGGCAGGTGTGCACGAGTGCTGGGTACTTGGCCAATCGCTCCACATACACGTACAGAGGTGGGTGGATCGGTCAGGCACCTCAATTATACCACAGGTGGAGCAGCATGTCACACCTGCACTCAATTAATCAGTCAGGATAAAAGAGTCTGCATGGGACAGAAGGGAGAAGGAAAAGAAAACAAAATGAAAAAGAAAGAGAGCAAAGTTTAATGGAGAGAGAGAGAGAGAAGGAGGCTGGTGTGAGTGAGCAAGATAGAGAGCTGGTGCAACACAGATTGAAGCAGGCGGATAAGAAAGGAGCCCTGGGGATGGAGTGTGTGACTGGCACTCAAGAGGGGGCTGAAGGTTCCTGATGAGCAGCCACAGAGCAGGAACAACCACAACACTCTGGAGGACTCCCCGCAAGGCTGTGGAAGAGTGGAGGCTTAGCTGCACCCCACTGAACACCATTGGATGGGCAGGGACACAAGCAGGAACTGAGGGTTTTCTGCATCTATTGGTTGATGTCTCTCCATGCTGCAAGATCCAGATAGAATAAGCTGGGGAGATGTCCATTACAAAACAATGCACCAAGGCTCAGGAATGTTAGAGGATTTTAACCTATTTTTTTCTGGATTTCTTTATTATGGATTTTTAATCTCCAAGCATGCACTGTTTTTTGGATTACGTATTGAACAATCTGAAATGCTCTGCACTTTTGAACAAAATTTATTTGATTGATTTTAATAAAAGTACAGTTCACTTTACACCTACCCCTTCTCTGGATGTATGTGTCCTCATTTGCCCGGCTCATCTCAGTTACGACTATCAACAACGTGGGATCCAAAGGCTCCCAGGAGGAACAGGTATTGTGGAGCCAACTTGGATCCTCATAATAAGTTACCTACTTCCCTTGCATACATTAGTATTTGTACTGACCTGCCATCTGGGGTATACCTGAAAGAAGAGATGTCCTCTAATAGAAGTGAAGCACAGTAGGAATCAGACTTGGGTGAAGACAGATCCACAGACTCAGCTTTAAGTGTGCTGCGACTGTGGACTGTGTCTCCTTCCATACCAGGTGAGTGCAAGAATAAGATAACTAGAGCAGAGGTGGAGGACATATGCGCATGTCTACGTAAGAAAGAATCTGAGTGTGAGAATAAAAGTATCTATGTTTTAGAACAGGGTCATCCCAAAACTCTTCCACAATAAAACACTGCCCAATAAACACATTTAGAGAATGTGCGTGGAAATGCAGAGTATCCAGAGGAAAAAAAAAACCAAAAAACCTACATAGACACAAAAGTGTTTTCTCTTACCCTCTTGCGAGAACACCACTTTACAGCATGCGGGACCATTTCTGCATTTTGAAGTACTACATTTTATACAATGATCATACTGTGTACTGTGGGCCCTGCTTAAACGTATGTTGAAGAGTTTACTTTGACTCTCAATGTAATTTTCTCAGAGCTCTTATTGCTAATATTGATTCAGTACTTTTTTAGATTTGTTCTGCTTATAAAAAAAGTGAACATCTCCGCAACGTGCTCCAGTTTTGAGACTGCGTCCGCGTTCTTGACAATGATGCTCATCTGAATAAATCATGCAGTATAATGAGAAAGAAAAAAACATTATTAACTGTAATGATTATAAGTAGTTACCTTACAAATACCGAGGACTATATTTTGTATTAATCATGCAACAGAGAGCTATATGATTGTTACTTCTATATGATTTGTTCTTCGTTTAGGTAGAAACAATTAAGCTTGTGCACAGAATTATTAGATAACTTGCATTCTTTTATGAGAAAATGCTGCCTATAAGAAACTGCTTTAAATTGGTCTTGTGTGTGTGTGCTGATAACAGCGTATTTCTTAGGAACGTGAGCGCCCTAATAGCTCTTTATTTGGATAAGAAACTCTGTGCACTCTTGCATGTAATAATCAGGATGTAAACGTAACTTAAAGCAATCTATGTATGACCTCAAAATGAACTGTCATGCTTTTTCTCTTTGGCAAATGAATAAGCTAGGTAATATAAGAGAGGGATTTTCTCTTATATTAGCAGACTTTCTGTTCTGACCAGCCAGTGGCACTGACCTTGTTGGTGGGGGGCTCCAGTCTCTTTGGAGGCGTGGGGGGGTGGAGGGCTGCAGTCTCTTTAACTCACCAAGAATAAAGAAATTGTTTTTTATTTTATATTGGTTTCCGTTTCTTTGTTGTTCCCGACTTTCAGCGACTACAATAATTAAAACTGCGCATTTTGCTACATAGTAAGCTACTGCATTGACCAGATTTGCTCACAAGAAAAACACAATAAAATGTACAGTAATTACATAGTGCAAAAATTTCTAAGCAGTTAAAGCTGCTGAAATGATTTTTTGTTTATTGTTTATGCTGTTGCTGTCATTGCTTTTTATATCAGATAATCTGCCTCCTTCTTATAATTCTATTCCTGAAAATTCAAAGTACATTGTTGTCCTTCATAGGTGTCTGCCAATGTCAACAACTGTTAAATCATTTGAATGTGTCAGCAATTATAGCAAATAGGGGTCATTTTCCAGAAGAATGCAATGACTAGCTTCCAGTTCACCGTCTGAACTTTCATAAATAACAAATGCATTTGCTTTATCTCTGGATGTGCAGTTTTTTTCCTGCTTTGATAAAATCTTTGGAAATTGCTGCAGCTTTTTCCATTTGATTTTCAAAATGGGACACCACTTGGTTTCTAGTGCTTAATGTTTTAATAAATGGACTGAGGAAAACCTTAAATGAAAAACACAGCATAGCTGATGGATATAATTAATTGGACAGAAATTGCAAAACTAGATCATGAACATTCTCTAATGGAAAAAAAAATTATCCAGTTTGCACAAACACATACATATTAAAGAAATTATGACACCTCATTCCAAAGCAATGGAAAGATGTATTACCTCAAGGTGAGTCCACGTGTGGAAATCCTTAATACTGGATAAAAGCCTCATGGTTGGCATTACAAGATGCAGGACATCAAATTGCTTCCTGTAGAACATTACACCAAGCACTGCAAAGTGGACTTCAATTAGTGTACTAGAATGTCAAATACACATTCTCTTTGAAACAGGTCCAGATACAGAACTGGCCAGAGAAGGCTGCTGGCATCACATGCAAGAGAAATTAACAAATAATGCCAGAAGTGTGTAGTCAATCCTTAGCTTAATGGAAAGTAACTCTGTGCTGTAAGTGGTAGGACCTCCTTAAAGTATCATTCAATGGTCAACTGCCTATAACTATCATAGGCACTCCAGATCTTCACAGTTAATGCTATTTCACAAAGTTGTCTGGGTTGTTCAACTGTCTGTGTAGTCGATATGTGCAAAACAACTACAGTAGTCATCACTCCCAAGCTCCTGTACAGATTTTTGCACTGGTAACTATTCTGAATTCTGACTACATTTGTTCACTTATAACAGGCTGATCCCCTCAGTAGACTTTCTGCAATTGTTAAAAATACCTTTATTATAAAAGTTTCAGCAATTGTATTTTAGTCACCTTCAAAATACTCTCCTAGAGATGTAATGCACTTCTCCCATTCCTGGAAATTTTTCCTGTGCTCATCTTTTGTTACTATGTCTAGAGCCTCCTTCATTTTTCCTACATTTCTTCCATGGTAGCAAATCTTCTTCCCTTCAGTTTTAATTTTGGAGACAAACAGAAGGCTGGTGAATCTGGCAATTACAGTGGGTATGAAGCAACAACCACATTTAGTCAAAAATTCTTTGACTGACAATGCAGTGTGTGCAGGTCCGTTGTCATGATGCAAAATCCAGTTTTGGATGCTCCAGTTCTCCAGACGTTTTCCTGGATGTTCTCCCTTAGACACCTCAACAGTTCAATGTAATGTCACCGATTAACAGCCCACAGGGAAAAAACTGTTTAAGAACAAGTCTGTCAGTGTTGAAAAATGTAATCATCATCATCCCCGGAAAATCCGTTGTTGGTGACGTGAAGAAATAAAATCACCCAAATTAATTAAAAATCTACCCATTCATTATTCTGCACAATTGTAGAATAAAAGCCAAAAATACAGACTCAGCGTGATGCCACTCACTGAACTGATTAACCAGGCTTTAGGAATATGATACCTGGTGGCATATATAATAAATTACACCTTACTTCTGTTCTATTAACCGATTCTTGGAATTTTTGGGACCCCTTCATATATTTAAGAAGATAAATGGTGGTGGTAACATAAACTGCACGGGCACTGCAGTACTTCAATTTTATTACAATACATTTGCAAAGCTACAGTGTCACCATTTATGAATAAGCTAATGTGTTTTGCCCAGTTACACAATCTGTTTCAAATGAGAAAGAGCTTTTAAGAATTGAAAGATCCCCTGATGATATAACGATAAAGCATAATAACATTGCATATTTGAGAATATTCACCAATCCTGTTTCTGCAGATGTAGCTAAGAGTACATTTTAAATGGTTAAAAAGATTCAGTGCTTAGGCCTACATTCTTTTTTGTCTTTCATTCCTAGGTGGAGCATAGAGCCTCTATACAGAAGTGCCACCTTGTCCTGTTTCTTGCCATTGCCTTGACCTTGCCACCCATCTCCCATAATATTGCTGCCTCCTTGTCCACTGTTCTCCTCCAAGTCATCCTCAGCCTCCTCTGCCTTTTGATCTCTGTGGGTTCCAGTCCAAGACCTTCTTTTCAACTGCTTGAGCATCCATCAGCAGGATTTGTCCCAGTCACCTCCATTTTCTTCTCCTTATTTGCAGTTGTGTACTTTCTACATTTGCCCACATTTTGTCTCTGGCTGTCTTACATTTAATATTCTTCTTGGACATCTGTTAATGAACACTTGCAGATTCTGAATAGTTCAACTTGTAATGTCAGATTTTTCACAGCCTTACAGAAGCATGCTCTTAACATTTGAGCTACACATTCTCATCGTAGTCCGCCTTGTTGTATAATTTGCCTTCCATCAACCATACAGCTGTGTAAATGCACCATTCACTTTTCTGATTCGGTTCTGTACACTTTCTTGTGTCCCACCTGATTTTGTCACTGTACTGACAAGATATGTAAACTCTTCCATATCTTCAATATTATTTCCATGGAGTTTGCACTCTGCCCTTCAGTGTGTGTTTAAATGTACTGACTTTGTCTTTTGTTCATTTAATTTTAGCCCAGCTTTCTAGATTCCCTTTGCAAATCGTCCAGCTATCCTTTCATTTCAATAAGTGTGCCGAAGAGCATGCAAATATCACCAGCAAAGTCGAGATCCTACAGTTTTTTATTTAGGTCCCACATTATTCTTCTCCTCTTTTTTTACTAATGATCTCTGCATAATCGTAACACCATAAGGAAAACAATGGGTGACGGAATACATCCTTGTCTCACATCTGAGGTCACAGGAAATTCTTCAGTCAATTTACCTTTATGTGTACCCCGGCATCTGTAATTTTTCAATAAATCTCTTTAGCTGGGCAGTCAACAGCTTCTCATTATACTCCACATGCTACTGTATCTCTTTCAACCAAGTCGACAGATTTTTGGTTATCTATGAAGACCAGATACAGTTGGGCTTGCCATTCTTCTCGCTGTTCAATAATTAGACCTAAGCAATTAGTTTGGTCTACACAAGATCTATTATTCCTTAGAATTGCTTGTTTTTTCTTTAATTGCCTGCCCACTGTTACTTTAAACCTATTCAGAATAATTTTTGCCATGAATTTGCATATTACTCAATTGAATTGTTATTCCTTTCTAGTTGTCGCAATTGCTCAAATTGTCTTTCTTAGGGATTTTAACAATCAAACACCTCCACCAGCCCTTTCATGTTTCTTCAGTTTGCCACACCTTCTTAAAAAAATTATACAAAATTTCAGAGAAGAATTTAGCATTTACTTTTAGGAGCGTTGGTGTTTTACCATCTACAGTATACCAAGAGCCACAGTATGTGCTTCCTTAGTTCCCTACCAGCCTTTAATATTTATTCTTTACTTGGTTACAGCACCCTAACATTTCCTCTAGGGAGCAATTAAGCCATATTCCCTCTCATCCCCTCAAGATCAGGATCCATTACATTAAGTACCCCACTGAAGTATTCCTACTATTTTCTCACACCATCTTTTAAGCAATTCACCATCTTTTTCCTCTAGCTATTTTGTTTTCTTTCTTAACAGAATTCTATCAGTATCATATACAGTAGTTCTGTCATATTTCCTTTGACTGAAACTTATTCTGCTCCTCTTGCATGCTCCTCCACCCAGTTTCTTTTATCTCTTCCACCACATCTATTTATTTTACGATCACAATGTGCATGCTGTTTCTGCAGTTCACTCTTCTTTTCTCTGCTTTTGCTGTCACTAAAACTTAATTTTATTAACCTCTATTGTACACAAGTAATTTTGTTATTTGTTATGTCTTGTTTTCTTTGATTTAGTTAAGTATGTGACCAACAGTGCCACCTGTCTATACAGTGTAGATGCCACACGGCCTGGATGGAAGGACCGGAAAGGGCGGACGGACAACCTATTAAAAGGAGAAGATGTGGATGGAGGTCCCAGAGTTCAGTGCACAGTAAGGAACCAGCAGGGCATGCCGGGATATGTAGTCCACCAGAGCAGCCCTGCTGGGGTCAGTGGGTGCCGCAAGAGGGTGCTGTAGGGAGACAAGCTCCCTATTATGGACTTCCGTGCAACCCGGAAGTACTTTCATCAGGCAGTCACCCAGGCACCAGAAGTACTTCAAGGTCTGTAATAAAAGGGACCGCACTCCCTTATTCAGGCGAGTCGGAGCTGGGAGCTAGAGAGGCAACACTTGACTGGAGGAGGGCATTGCAGTAGTGAGAGAGTTATTGGGAGAAAAACCTGTGGATTGTGCTTTTTGAGGTATTTTTTGGTTAATAAACAACCTTTATTTGAACCCAGGACTATGATTCTATGTTCATTTTGGGGTGTGGGCTAGCTGACGCCCAGGTTTCCATCACAACAGGTAATATGGACAGCACTTGAGCCAAACACCCCACATTAACTTATAATATGACCTTTTAAGAACTTAATGGCAGGGCGTTATGTTCTACCAAACTCACTAATTAGGTCAAAAGGCTGATGAATATGTTAGTCTCCGCTCTGACTACCAACACCAGATTCTGTGACATTGCTGCTGATTATGATAAATGGTGTGACAGACTGTGCAGGATGTTAAAATGACTAAAACTGTCTGGGTATGAATGAAAAAAGAGTTGACATTAAAACTGAAAGCATTACAAAAACAAAGTCTCATTCTTAAAATACATTGTCTCATACTTTGTTACCGAGTAAAATAATCTGCCATCATCAAGTCATTGGTCAAGTAATTATTTGCTTCACTGCAAGAAAGAGTAGCTGCAGGAAATTCTGTTCCCATGGATAGCAATAGCAACTTTGTCTTGTTCAAAAAGGTGATGGAGTTGCACCTAAATTTCAAGGTGAGGAAATTTTGTATACTCCTGACAGTGAAATGACACAAGAGAGGGTTAATGGAATCTTCCCAATTTTCATGGAGTATAAAGTGGTCCAGAAAATGAAAACACAATTAGGACCTCTGAAGCAATAAAGTTCTTGCAAGTACGCTTTTAAAAGATCACCTAAATTAATGTTAAAATTTTAATAAAAACTAAAAATGGATGACCAGGTTAAAGTACACTGCCAGTCTGTTATGTGCAGATTGTCTTCTCTGTTTGTCTGACATCTCTGTTGACATTCATGAAATAAAGAGAGAAAGAGACAGCCCATTACTAAAGGATTTATGCTGATGCAGGATTATTGCCTCAGAAAGGTGTTCAAGTTGGCCACCAAATATTATATAGCTCACTTATCCATCCATCCATCCATCCATTGTCCAACCCGCTGAATCCGAACACAGGGTCACGGGGGTCTGCTGGAGCCAATCCCAGCCAACACAGGGCACAAGGCAGGAACCAATCACGAGCAGGGTGCCAACCCACCGCAGGACTAGCTCACTTATAAGTCCTGAAAAAAAAAAGTATCCTAGGGCTACAATTTTGCTCTTGTGTTCCTGTAGGCAGATCCTAGATTGCTTATGGCTTTTCTGTGTCATTGCTAATTGGTTGTGATGTTCCAAATTCAAAGACCCTAACAAAATGATGTCAGAATGACATAGCAGAAAGTGGAATATTATTTGATATGCTATAAAATTATAAAGGTCCTTGTGAAACAGATCTATTGTAAATTTACCTACAATACAGACTACAGAGAATGGCAACAAATAAAAATGTCCATTTTGCTCTTGTGCTACTCCACTGCTGAAATCAATAGTTACCACTCAGAGCTTAGAAGTTATTGATTGAACTCAGTCTACTTGATGGTTAAATGTTTATTTCTTGCAATTGATGAATGAACAGTCTACAATTTCATGATAGGCAATATTGCCATTGATGCAACAAGCACGTTCCACACTCAGCAATAAACTAAAAGCAGTACAAAGTTACATGCTGATCTGTCATAAATCAATGTTATATCTTCTTTTAGGTTCTTTTGGTTACATTTTTAGAATTTTAGATAGATATTTCTATTTGTTTATTTGGTTGAAAGTCACGACAGTGATGTCATCATGCCATTTTGTGGACAATGTCTGTGCTTGCTGCAATTTTGGGTGTTATGGGCCCTGCAATGTTGTTTGCAGCAACTGACATAATTTGATTGTATTTTGTTAATTCTTCCTACTGTGAATCAATTTTTTTCAGATTCCCAAATAACCTATTTTTTTGTTCCAGAAAAGCTAATGAAAAATGTCAAAGTTCAGTCTATAGAGTTCAGTCTATCTCATGGCAACACTGTCTGCCTTGTATACTTTCATGTAAGTGCTGCTCATTGTGTTCTTGCACTGTTGCTACAGCGTGATGTCCCTTTGTCAGAGTGTATCAAACAGTGTGGCTTCATAGATGCAATGAGATTTAAGCCAGCCAAGTTTGTGGATTCAAAACAAAACCTTTTAGAAGTGTTACATTGATTTAGACTTTAGGTTCAACAGTCCTTGGCTAGGTTTGGCTCTCATCCCAGTCCCCGAGACTTAGTTTCCATCCAATGGCCAGGACGCACACATCGGGGACTCCACCACCAAGTCTCCCGACTTCCGCTGCCTTTCCACGGCCTTTTGCGGCTCGTCGCCTTCCCCTGGTCACTCCCGCTACCTGGTCGCTCAGCGGGAGCAACATCCACTCAAACACCCGGGTGACGGCCTTACACCCAGCTTCCTTGCAGCTGCCCGCGAGCACTCTTTCGCTCGCTCACCACATGCTCCGCATGTCTGTCTATCTCTCTCCTGCACCGCCTGCTTCCTCGCTTCCTGTAACCTCCGTTCTCTTCCTTTTCTTCTCCTCACATTCCTCTCTAACCGACTCGCGCTTCTTTCTTTATAACGCAAGGGGCCATAGCAAATTAGCCACGGGAGCAATCACGCATGTGGGCAGTCCCTCACCTGTGCACTCGGTGAGAAACGCCCACACTACGGATCGTCCCGCGGCCTGCTACGGTGCAACGCCCACTCACGAAGCCGCTTCGGGTGCGGTGATTATTTATTTAAAATGACCTTACACCCAGTGAGCTGTGGACCCACTATACCACAGAGGACAGAACGTGCTTTCACTGGGTGGAGCCTGGAAAGGTGGGAGCAGGGTTCGGTGGTTCCCCACAGATGCCATAGGGTTTTCATCGGGGACATAGGACAGGAGATGAAGGGTGTCTGCATCTGCATTGTTTTAATGGATTTATGTATTTGAATTTTAACCTCCACTGATCACCTTTATTTTATGGATTATTTATTTAGAACTTTGTTTTGTTTAGTTTTTTTAATAAAAGCTCTGAACACTTTGCACCTTCCCCTTGCTTCAGGTGTGTTTTGTCCTCATCTGCCACGCTCATCCAGATATGGTGTTGGGTTGAAGAGGCTCCCAAAAATGAAGAGGGAGCATGGAGCCAACCTGTGACATCACACACACCTTAAGATTTGTTTGCAAGAGGAATGGGACAAAATTCTGAAAGGCTTGATAATTTCAGGTCAAAGATAATTATCATTTATTAATGACTGCTTTCTGTTTTTATTTGCATTTTCCATACTATCCCAACTTTTTCCAAGTTGGGACTGTATAAAAAGCCTGGTCATGGCTGTAATTAACTACTGATTTTGAGTTTCTGTTCTAGCATATTCTTCTAGTAGAGGGGCTGAAGATGTGCCAGTCTACAATGCATTATAGTTTGTTGTATTTTAGATATTTAGCTTATCTTAATTCCTAACGTTCTAGCAGACATACACTACAGGTATACTTAATTTTTTTCCTTTATCCATGGATACACAATCAAGTTCCCTCAGATATGACACTTGGCCTCACAGCAGACATGGGTATTCTTGGAGGCACAGTCTTATATGGACAGCCTTGGCAATGTATTGTTGGACAACTACGTAGAGTGAGACTGGGTAGCCAGATAGCTTACTGACTGGTTGTAAATTATTCTGGTTACGCATTGACTATGGAACTGAAAATACTTTAATCAAGGACTAATATTATGTAACAACATCATTTATGGATGTGCTTAAGTATAGGCATGTACTCTAAGCCAATGCTTCTCAACCACTGGGTCTTAACAATTTTTGAATCGTGAGCTACTATTGATTATATTGGTAGTGGGTTGCAGAGGGTTGCAAAGTTTTATCGGTCCACTGATCCCCCTCGATTACCCTCCAGCTTAAACAACCGCACTCAATTTACCATGGTGACCTTCCCCTCGTTCTGCACTATGTATCAAGGGAGGCACCCGCTCTAAGGATCAAGCTTGATTTGAGGGGTCCAACCATCCCAGTCACTATGACACTTATGAGGGAGAAAGTGGGTTGTGAAACCCCATGTATTAATTGTAAGAGTGCTATAAAAACCATTATTATGGATGTCCAAATACAACTTTAATAAATGTCAAGAAAGAACTTATTAAACAAACAATTCTTGGCAAAGTTAGAGTTGGTAGTAGTGAAATATTTTCTCTTAATGCATACAGTATATTTAAAAGGCATTATCAGTGGCATTCCTTCTATTTGCAATACAGTACATTGTTGCCCTCTTAAAATTCCTTAGTCATTAAATATAAAAATCTAGTAGTTATTATCTAATAGTGTAACAAATAATGGGAAAATTTATGATCCAATCTTTTCTCTAACTCACTGTATCTCCATCAGGGATGTGGAAAAAAAAGGTTAAGTATTTCAAAGTCTCTTATGAATTGTTTTTTAGTATCAGTCATGGGATTGACAGCTCCCTGGATATTATATTTCAAATGTGTTTTCTTTATATACTAAAATAGTTTAAAAGATATATTTAGAGAATTGCAATTCAAAAGCTATCATTTACCTGCACAGAAAGATCTCCAGCTTCTCGATGAATTTTTATTTTATGAAGCTGTCCATTTGCAAGGTTTCGGAAATTGATTTTGAAAACTTCTGCATCTTTGCTATTATGCAGCTTGATTTTGATTTGCAAATGGCCTAGAGAAGAAACAAAAAAAAATGAAAATGAATGATTATTTCCACAAATGCAATCTTATGGCTTATTGCGCATGTATCAAAATAATGGAAGGGGCTTTGTGGTGTTCTGCTATGTCAGTTAAGCCAGCATCAGTTTTATTTCTTCCTGTGAATTTATGTACAGGCTGTTGGGTTGACACAATGCTACAGATGTCTACAGTGTCCTTACAACACGGGGCTGATTTTAAATCCAAGCAATACCCCTCTATTCTGTATCACACTGAATGGACCCTTTCCCCAGTCCTTAACCTGTCTTTATTTTCTTGCCTTTGTTTTCTTTTCTTTTAATTTAAGGTCAAGCCAAGGGAGGCGGGGCCTCCACTTCTGGTGTCCTGCCAGTTATGAGGGTCTACATAAAAATCTGCCACACCCTCAGTTCTGTACTGAGGCATTTACTGAGTTATCTGTGCGGTGACCCTCCTCATACGAGTTAAGAATTTTTATTTTTTTTTATTATTGCTTGTTTTGTTCTGCTTTATTCAGTTTCATTCTATTCAGTTTATAGGACTTCATAGCTAATATTATTCTTGGTCTTTTTTAGGGTTTTAGCCAGAGTACTGGAAGTACTATGTGATGGACGATATGAAGAGGCAAGCATCCTGGCCGGAAAGGAGGGTGGTTCCTTAACTGGACGGGAAGCCAACCCTATTCCACTCTAAGAAACGGAGCAAAGAAAACCCTTCCTTGCCCAGAACAGAGGCAGAGGATGTCAGTGTCTGGAGGAATACACAGGCATCCTGGGTGGGTTATATCCAGGATAAACCATATAAAATAATATTAAAAATTAATGACATATCTTAAAATGTTGTACCGGAAACAGGGTTTGTTATAGCCCTGATGTTATCTAAAAAAATGAAACTTTGGACAATATTCCTAGAGGCACAACTAACCTATAGTCCTGATACTGATTAGGATGTTTACAATCACTTTTGCTGTATCAGAGAGCAGAGAGCAGTTATCTTCCCTAGCAAGTCAATGCTGGCACTAGAAATCAGTTTAAATTTGGGGGCTGCATTTTTGGAAGTACATGGTGATAATAAAAATCTAGGACTTATTGCAACTTAAAAAATGTGTTTTCATCAAGTTCCTTTTTTTCACATTATTGTCAAAGCAAACCATATAACTGGTGACCTGAGTAATGTACAGGCCAACTACAAGATTATGCCATTTAGTATTAATTTTAAATTCTCTGTGTACTTGGTATCAGGTGCCACTGCTTTTATATCGATATTTATATATATGGAAGCAAAGGTTTGTGATAAGGCTTGCATATCACATGGCGCAAGTAAAGTTCAGGGATAATACTAAAAGTGCCAGAGAGCTGGCTAAATCATGGCAGCAAATGCAGGCTTAAAAAGAAGGACACCTATATGATAAAAAAGGCTTTATGACCAACACCTGCTGAAACCCACCTTATTGACCCCCCCTTGCACCCCCACCCCATCATTTGCTATATATTGCCTTTGATTCCTGTATGTCCAATCATTTTCCTCTGATGATGACACCTGATAGATTGTCGAAAGCTTAGGAATAAAAACCCATTTTAAGATATGTGATTCATTTTCTCCCTTTGTGGATTATTAACTTCAAAAACATATAAATATACATATATACATATTCATATACATACAGTACATACATATAATTTATACATATATACTGTATATACATACATATATATATATATATATATATATATACACACACACATTATACATACACACATACACACAAAGTAGCAGCCACGTATGAAAGTAACCTTTACAGAGCTTTTCATCAACAAACTCATCTTCAGAACCTCAGAGGAAACCAACTTTGCTACTTTGCTAAGATTTAAACACAAGAACCTCTTGAAAACATTAGATGTAACACTGTTATTTCGGATAGCTATTTTGACAAACCTGTGTAAAACTCACTCATTCTTGAACTTACCATTTTTATTGAGCGTTACAGCAAAAAATTCCTTGTGTGATGATGTAACATACAAGAGTAAGCATGGCGTCTGTGTTGTACGAAAACTGAATGCAATATTCTCCTTTCGTAGAGTAATGTCCGAGTAGATGGCAGAGGATTGTGTAGTTGAATTTTTGTTCATTTCATATGGTTCTTTAAACATATACATCACTGATGTTGTGGCTTTAAAATATGCAGATATCTCTGAAACACATTAATAAATAATATCAGATTATTGATTGTTATTAGAACCATATTACAGCA
The DNA here is from genome assembly GCA_026402145.1 of Polypterus bichir lapradei. NCBI lineage: Eukaryota > Metazoa > Chordata > Cladistia > Polypteriformes > Polypteridae > Polypterus > Polypterus bichir. The sequence goes on along the minus strand of JANRMT010062837.1, from coordinate 72,844,167 downwards.
CACAACTCATCATTAATACAGGCCAAAAATCTTTCTCTGGATAGAATATAAATTCATTTTAACACTCAACCAAACAGAATATTTAAAATATAATACAACAGAATATTTAAACCAAACAGAATATTAAGATAATGAGTTTCCATCAGGAATAATCCAAACATAAGATCAGTGAAAAGAAATACAAAGGGTAGAAAAATGGATACAACATTATAGGGGAATGAAAGATGGAAAAGATTAAAGGAGAAAGAAGGTGAGGAAAAACAGAGGTTTGAAAAGATCCAACCATCCAGGGCACAGCGCACTCATGCACACACCCACATTTACTCACACTGGGCAACTTTACAGACTCCAGCCAACCTAAACTACACATGCAGTATACTATATGATGTGGGAGGCAAACTAGAGTCACTGAAACTCACATAAACAGAGTTGGACCTCAGAAATCCCCCACAGTAATTGTTCTGGGCTTGGAGCAAAGGTCTTCTGGAATGTGCCACCCTCACCTGAGAAGGTACTTGTGTAATCGGCACAAAGCATTTCTGCTACTAAAGACTGAAGCCTGTGCGCTCTTCTGAAGTATGTCTATGCTATCATTATTCATGAATGAATTTTAAGCTTATAAGAAACATCCTCAACATTACATTGTCACCACCAGTGAGAAGAATGGATTTGTGAACTCTGGAACTTAACCATATTCTAGTCCTCCTGTCAGTGGGAATTAACAGAAATGATGATTCATCTCAACAGATTTTTTCCCAATGTTGCATTGTGTGGTGTTCATGTTTCTTATTCCTCTACAGTGAGGGCAATAAATTTCTACTGGTTGCCATACGTATCAATGACAAAATATTGTAGCAATGCCTGGCGCTTGCTAGTACTGACCCAATAGGTTTTTATTTTTTACACCTCTCTATTCAGATGGTTTGCAGTCCTTAGAAGGACCACTCAATTTAGCCACACTAGTTAGTGATCATGTGACTGTGGCAGACTCACCCTTTTTTAAAGGAGCCTCTGCAGGTGGCGCTGAAGCTGCTATTTCATATATGAAGTGCCAGCTGATAGTATTGCTGCCTCAGTGCTTATGTGTCATCCCTAGTTGAAGTTTTAGTATGATGAATTGTGAATTCTGATGTGCCTAATTTCAAGCCTACTCAACTATTAGATGATTATTTCAAACTCATTTTTTTGCAAATACTTTTTAAATTAATAATTAATTAACACTGTTGATACTGGTTCTCTAGATATTTTGGGTGGTGTCCTATTCTTAATACATTCTGTCACAGTTATACCTGAAAATAAAAGCATTGATACACCCTTGTCAGCATGTATGACACTTATTTCAGTGATGCATTCAAATTGTTTGTCTTGCCTTCTGAATTTCTTGTAAATCTGACCCATTGGTACCTATCTGACTTTTTCTTTATGCCATCATTTGCAAATATGAAGCCATTATTGACTGATCTGTGAATTATTGGAGAAGGACAGATGTATCTAATAAAGTGTACATTTTCTAATGATGCCTCCTGCATATTTGTACAGTCAGGATTTTTCATTGCACTTTTGTTAAGCACTGTGATCAGACAGAGCTAAACCCTCTCAGATTTACAAAGGAATGCTAGGATGTTATGCAGAAAAGGAAGCAGTTTGTGAAAAGGAGTCCAACTGCACAGAAATGTTTAGGAGTGGCAGAACAAGCCTTTTTTTCCCCCAACACAACCATAAGTAGGAATGAAAACCAGTTTTAGACAGAGTTAAAAGGTTTGAGCAAAGAGATGAAAAGTGTTTAGATATGCCAGGGAAGAAAAGTGCCTTTATCTTTGTAGTTAACCTTTATGCTCTTTAATTTACCTAGACACATAACTGTAAATATCTACAAACTACATACTCTACAGCAATGTTTTATAGCCAGTTTGCCATGGCACAGAGGTGTGCCATGAGAGCTACCCAGGTGTGCTGTGGAAGTAATAGTATAATGCAGCAGGGTCTGAACCTGAGAGAGACAAGCTCCTCAGGTAGTTGACACCTGTCAGAGGAGGACAGAACTACCTGGAGAAGCTGGCATAAAAGCAGTACCATGATCAGTATGTTGCAGATGCAGCACGAGGAGCAGTTTGGACGTGTCTCCTGGTTGCTAGAATCCATCTGGCTGGGTGTGCCACCGTTGAGTCTCACAGGGCCAGTCGATAGAGGGCATAAGATGTACCTCTGAGGCAGAAAGGGGTGGGCAAAGGGACGAAGCAGCTGGGAGATGTGCCCAAAGTGCTCAATACTGTATCTGTGAACGATGAGCTTGGCGCTACTTTTTTTATCAGTTTCTCTGGTAGTCTTGTCCCTTCAGACAGTTGAGAACATGTATAAGATATATTTTTGTGGTTAGTTGAATATAGTGGTGTGCCCTTAGATGTTTTTGGTTACAAAAAGTGTGCCACCATGGAATAAAGGTTGGGAAGCATTGCTCTACACAGACAATCAAGTGGAAGTGGCTTACCCACTTCTCCACATCTCCATGACTAGTGATGAGCGAAGCAGCAGTTTCATTTCACATACAGTTTTTTTGCAGTTGACCCTAAGATTCACTTTGTATGTGATTGCAAAATGCAACACTTACTAACCTAGTAATTGCGGGTTTTTCATGTTTATTTGGGGTAGAAATTAGGATGATTGCTCCCTTAGGGTTATTCCAAAGGCAAAACTACTCTCACTTTCCTTGGCTGCCCTCTACTGCCACCATAGCTCCCTTCCATGAGGCTCCATTCAATATTAGGGCACTGCCTACACATTCAAGCCAACAGTTCCTCCTTGCACCCGTAACTGACACCATGGGAAACCAGCACTCAGTTTCTCCTACTCTCTAAATCAGTCACCACTAGTCACATACCCAAGCTAATGGATTTTAGCAGTGGCAAAGTGCTTGCAGGTATTTGGCCTCCTGCTGTGTGCCCGAACTACTTCAACACCTTTATATTTCAGTCAGGGTTCAAAGCCATGTTTTATGTCTCTTTTATTCTTGGTTGTGCAATTTATTTATGTTAATGTTACTTTTGTTAATTATTTGCCCTTGTCTGGCCAGGACGCCCAAAGTGTGGAAGGACTGGGGAAAAGAGGATTGTCAGGACAGTTTATTCTCCAGGCCGATAGAGGGCAGCCCCCTTGGTTTTCAGTGCGGCCACGGGTTATGAGCATGGAGACTCAAACCTGTTGGAACCCGTGGCCACCGCCAAGGGGTGCATGGGCCTTTCCAGGGCCTTATTTGGTCACGCTTCCGCCACACCCTGAAGTGTGCAGGGAAGATGCTCGTTAGGCATCTGGAGTCCATCCAGGTGCCTTATAAAAAGGAGCTGCCTCACTCCATAAGTGGCCAGAGTCAGGAGGAGAGGACAAAGCCTGAAGAGGAGTGGAGGGAGAAAGACTGTCAGCAGAAGGGACTGAATGGTGGTAGTGTTGTTGCGTTGTGCTTACTGGTATTGTGGACTGGTAAAAACTGTAAATAAACGTGTGGAGTGTAGCAAAACTTGTCTCCTGCCTGTCTGTGTCTGGGTTAGGGTGGCAGTACGCCCCATACTGGCTCACATGTCTTTACCTGTTTTATGTTTCATGTGTTTTGCTGGTGGTCTGCCAAGATGCCACCAGGAACTTCCCTCTGCCCTTTAATACTGGAGGGTCTCCCACAGTTCCTACCAGTTCATTTGAATGCACTACAGCAGGGGTCCCCAACTCTGGTCCTGGTAGGCCACAATGACTGAAGGTTTTCATTCTAACCCTTTTCTTAATTAGTGCACTGTTTTTGCTGGAAATTAACTTTTTTTAATCTTTTTTAAAGATTTGTTCTCCTGAATTTCTTCATCATTTCTTTCCTTAAATGGCATCCAAACAGAAATGAAATGTGAAGTGAGTTAGCCAACAGAAGACCAACTAAGTGAGGGCATCAAACTCCAACCAATTTTACTCCAAGCAGTTGCTTAATTAGGCGCGGAGTCTTGTTGTTAACTAAAACCGTTCTTTAATTCCATGGCTTGTTGCTGCTCTCATTGTTCAATAGCATACATTTCTGAAATTGTTGATCTGCTGTTTTATAAGGGCACTCTTAAAGCGTTTTGTGGACCTGAGCAGATCAACATTCCTGAGACCTTCTTCTTTCCTTTTTTTTCAAATATTTTATGATGGACACAGTTTGCTGGTCATGTTTTGGCTCATTTTGTATCTCATTATTGTTTGGCTGCTAATTACAGAAAAAGAAACAATTAAGGGGTCTGAATCTTCAAGAGCAAGTCAATTAAAATTAATTTAAAAGAAGTTAATTAGCAGCAAAGACAGGTCACTAATTAAGAAAAGGGTTTGAATGAAAACCTGCAGCCACTGCAGCCCTCTAGGACTGGAGTTGGGGACACCTGTGCTAGAGGGTTTGGTCAATGATACTTGTGTTTTTGCTGAGCTCTGCTTTTTAGATTCATTGGAGATTTGACAATTTTGTTCTTATTTTGTTGGATTGTGAATTGGGATTTGTTCGCTTTGTATTGCCCTTGCTGGCAACCTCTTTTTGCCTTTTGTGCTCTACAGAGCTTCATGTACTTAGAGAGCATTTTGTTTATAATAAATCTTTTACTATATGAATTTCTACCTTGCCCTTTTTGTATCTAGCCAGGATTTTGATGGGATTTCTTCCTGTAGTGTTCATTTTTGGAAGCTTCTTGGAATTCTCAGCATTAAGACTCACTCTGCGTCATAGCAGTAAACTGTTCCATGCTATTGCACATGGAGAAAAGGGTTGAAGAAGAAGTTAAAATACATGGGCTAATGAAAATTGTTTCACTCATCACTATCCATGAACTCCAAATTTACTGTCCCTGTCTCTCAGTTTTGTCTCTCTCTCTTTCATATGGCACTGACATCTTATTCTCTACCAGTCTTTGCTCAACTATTCTTTCAACTCTAGACTCATGTTATCTCTAATCTAAGTTGACTTTAAACACCATTCTGAGGTAATTTCTTGCATAATCCCTCAAATCTTGTGAAAAGTAAGGTGAGGCTCTCTTTGACTGCTGGAATACCAGGGTGCAGCACCTTCTAATGACTACTGGTGTCCTTGCACTGTTGAGCTATGAAAGCCATTAAATGGTTAGGTTGCCAAGACATAAATAAACAGACATTTTCCCATCCATGTGACAACATCTGTCATTCAGTCTTCACAGGGTGCAACTTCATTCCTCTTTCTATAAGGAAAACCTCCATGCCACCACCTCCTAGTTTCTTGCAGTTCTGCCAGTCCCTGTCTCCCTCTCTTAAGTTCCCACTAAAGTTCCACTTTTATACAACCACTCCTAGGAGCCAAGTATACTCCATCACAACACATAGACATTTCATTATAGCAACGTCTGTCTTCCCACTCTGGTGAGCAAAGGTGTTCTCAAGTGATTCCCTCTCTTTCTCTCTCATTTTTGTCATGTCCTTTGCTCTGTACCACATTGATGGCATTAAATATACAGTACACAGTTCAGTATGACTTTCTGTCATGATGTACTGTCTGTGGCTCTCTCTCTCAAATTTCCAAGGGTTTGTTTCGACAGCCCCTTCTCTTTCTTAATCTACCCCTTCAATACATGCAGACACATATAGCATTACACATAAAGCAGTGTCCATGTTTAGCTGTTTCATTCTTACCTTTCTTACAGAATGGTCCTGTGTAAGCAGATGAGCTACAATCACATGAGAATCCATTGTATTTTTCAATGCATTTCCCGTTATTTTGACAAAGACTACCATAGCTACTGCAGTGTCCACGGCATCCAGGATTCACTCCAGGCGTAATCTTTGCTCTTTCTTGAAGGTCTAGTGTTGCCCCATTTAATTGTAAAGAACGGATGCATCCAAGAAATCCTCTTTGCCTTGAGGCTGTGCCTCCTTGAAAAAAAAAGAAATCAATACAGTCAAAGGCAATTGAGGTGTTATTAAGTGGACTAGGAATGAAGCAGTGCCATCAGTTGATAAGATACTTTTAAAAATGTACTGTTTTTTTGTTTTGTTTTCTTCAAGTGCATTTAATTTTATAAATAATAGATCACATGTAACTTAAAAAAAAAAAAAAAAACTGCACAAAGCACTGCCACAGTGGATATTAATAAAGTCAAATGTAGAATTCTTCAGAATCGCATTCAGTATGAAAAGTGCTATAGACATAAAGAAAAGAAGATGGTGTTAATCATGAGAACACTTAAAAAATAAACATTACTTTTATGAATATATTTAAAATGATAGTTTTATTGAAGTTAGAGAGACGATGTGTCAATTAAGCATAAAAAATGCAAAAGTTATACATCTATTCCTCATCTTTTAGCTGGATAAGCAGATTAAAGAAAGATTTGTGGTGCCAATACTTTCAAGGTGCACCAGCCCATTGCAGGACACACTCATATACACAATCACATGGGAGTATCTGCACATGTTTAAGACAGACAGACAGACAGACAGACAGACAGACAGACAGACAGATAGATAGATAGATAGATAGATAGATAGATAGATAGATAGATAGATAGATAGAGGTCTAAACACACACCAGAATGACAAAAAAGAAGTAAATTTAAAATAAAAAAACAACTTTGCTACTACCTTCATGGAGGTCCAGAATGCATCCCATAACTGAGGCTGCCCTTTTAGTTTGTCTGTTATTTCATTGGACCTCTGTTGAAGTGATGTTAACACATATATAAATACACATACATATCTCTCTCTATATATAGTATATATATATATATATATATATATGTATATATATATGTGTGTGTGTGTGTTTGGGTGCCAGCTTAAGGACTCTGAGGATGTATTTACCCCCCGAACTAGGGGTTGGCATTGTTTGCTAATGCCTTTTGTTATCCTCAGTTTGCAGAATAGAAGACTGATACCCATTCCACCTCTGACATCACTTCCACTGTCCACCCTCCTGGAACTGCCCCTTTCCTGCCTGGAAGCCATATGACCAACAGTTCAGTCATCTTGGATTTAGTTCTATTCTGAACTCCAGTCTGAAAGAGACAACTACATATTTATTGCATGTTTCTCTTTGTTTATTTTTGCTTCTAATTATACAGAGTCACCAGGGTGGTACACATTATTGTGTCTCCTTTTATAATAGATATGTTATACATACAATGCTTGTCAAAAGTTTTAGAACACTTCAGTTTTCCCAACTTTTCATCTAATTTAATTTGACCTAAAATGGTGAAAAGGTGAGCAGTAAACTGCCAGAGGTTTAAATTTAAAGTTTAGGTTAGCAAAAACTGAAAAAAAGGAATTTCATAATATTACAAAAGGGCCTTCATCAGGGAACATCAAATATGTTACAACCTACAGATGCTCTGCAGCAGTTAATGTAGATTAAGCCTTGAAAGTTGAAGCAAACAGTTTTCACAAGTGTCCCAACTTCTGTTGATTACTTAAAAACCCTCTGTTTGTCTTAATGCAGAGTTGGAACAGACTGTTACACCCTCTGAAGTACTACTTGGAAAATATTTCAGTGATAATGGCAAGAAAACAGCAATTAACAAATTAAATGAGACAGAGCATTATTACCCTTAGAAGTATAGGCCTTTCTTTAGAGAAATTACTTTAAAAAAAATCAGTGTCAGTGAGTATGGTGTCCTATACAATCCAAAGGCAACTGGAAACTAGAAGATACTCTGATAGGTAGAAGTCACAACCCAAACATAAGACAAGTTTCTAAGGGTCACCAGTTTGCGTGATAGGCACCTCACAGCACAACAGCTTCAAACACAGCTTAATAACAATGGTGGAAAAATCAAGACTCAGTTTCGACTGTGAAGAGAAGACTTCATCCAGTCTGCAGTAGTCCACAGCCGGTATTTCAAGGCCCTATTTTGTCATTTAAGAAATTGCTTTCTTACTGCCACTCACCCTCTCAAACCTGTAGCACAAAGTCTCCTCTTCACAATAGTCACCTTTTTTCATCAAAAGTCACCTTTCACCAAGGGAAAAACTCCATGCTGACACAGAGAAAATGTGCAGACTCTACACTGACAAGGTACAGGCTCAGAAATTAACGTGGGCGTGAGGCAGAATATGTGATTGTGGCAAGTGGAGAACTACCTGCGTGTCTCGTTGGTACAAAAAAATGCGGCAGTTACATACGTTGAGTATTTAAAACATTATTTTTGACCCTCTGTAAAAATGACAACCCTGCCATAGAGGAATAACAACAAAAACATTTATATGTTTAGCACATTTTCATACAAAGAATATAGCTCAAAGATGTCAAAGAGATGGTTACAAGAAAAGAAAACCTAATTAAAGTATGTAAGATTAGTAATGAATAAGTAAATAAAAAATAAATAAATCCACACGAGCTTACATAACATAGAATTAGTTGAAGAGTAGAGTCCTTATTTACAATATTATATTGTAAGTCTTTACAGAGGAATACAATAATAAGGTCAGATTGACGGAAGGACAAACAATAAAAACAGTTAAGCTAGAGAAAAAAAACCCAAAATCTTTAAGGGTTCCAAGGACAAAAGACCACCCAGTCCCAGTGGGAATTCAACCTAACATACAGTAAATGTGCTTCAATCACTCCTCATGATTAACTCTTCATCAGTCAGATAAACTGTCTCTTTCACCTGCCAATGTGAACTTCTCAGTGCCCTTCCTACGTCTTGAAATCCTAAGGCAATTGGACTCCTCAGTATTTTATTTGTACATGATTTTCTATTCAAATCAAAAACATTTAATCAATTCCCAAAATTCATTCAAATTTCTTTTAATGAAAAGGCACTTATATTTTCATCTCATTGCCAAAAAGTGCACTATGTAACTAATTCAGTCAAAGCTAGTGTGCATTTTGTTGCTTTAGTAATGGTGGACCTTGGCTGCAGAACAAAGCTGAGTGTCCATCGACATTTGCTTAATCGTCACATCTCAAAAAAATGTTCAGTTGCACTATCATTATTTTTTTTGAAAATGTTACAGAGCATCCATTAAGAAGCTTTTCTCCTATTATTTCACAAATCTGGGTACAGAACATCTGAGTTGGTATTGCCATTGCAGGGATCGGGAGCTGGAGATACAGCAGTTGTCCATGTTAATGTGATTTTAGTGGCTGGTTTATTTACCTTAGAGGAGGGGTCCTCAATCACGGTCCTGGAGGGCCGCAGTGGCTGCAGGTTTTTGCTCCAACCTAATTGCTTAATAAGAAGCACTTATTGCTCAAGTAACACTTCTGTTTCACTTTAGTTGTCTTGCTCATTAAAATTTTGAACCCTTATTGCTTTTTTTAGTCTTAAACAGCTGTATTCTTGGTTTTTAATTGCTCCTAATTAGCAATAACATGCAAATGACAAAAGAGTCCAGTACTTCTCCATTTACCTTGTTTCCATTTACTGTACACCTGTGTATATTTATCATGCACTATTGGGTTTAATTAAATACTTGGAAGGAAAGTGAGGAGAAAAAAAGTGAAGGACTGAGAATTACTCCTCCATTTTAGCCTTCAAATTATTTGGATGATATCCTTTGAAAGGGGAAGAAAATCTAGGATGTGACAATGACCAGACATGGCACAGTTAAAGCATTAACAAGCCATGAAATTAAATTATTGGCAAGAATTTCTTTCTAATTAAACAACTGGGTTAAAACAAAAACCTGCAGCCATTGCGGCCCTCCAGGACTGTGATTGAGGACCCCTGCCCTAGAGCATCCAAGAGCTCTTTAAATGTGAATAAATGTATGAAACCTTAACAAATGCTAGGCAGATAGGCGGTGCACGGTGTAAGTCTTTGTAAAGCAAGCTTGGCTGCATTGTGTAAGCCTTTCTAAACTTGACTGAGCATCCCTTGAGGTTCTCAGCTTTTATTGATTTTGTTATTTACGGTCCGTCTCTAGACACACACCCTGTAGACATATAAACAAACTCAGGGTTAGACATGTTTTGTAATGAAAGGGGTCAAAGTGAAATGCTGCTGCTTTACCTGAGGGGTATGTGTGCTGGTCCTCTAGTGGGCTGCTGTGAGTTGAACTATAAAGACTCCCAGTAACATTCTCATGATTCGATTTCAACCACACAAAGTAGACGGACCTCCCCATAGGTTTTAAACTTAAGGCTTAGCAACTCTCATCTAATCAAAGAGATAAGGATTTTTCTACATACATGTTGAGGAATGGCACAATTAGTTTGCTATTAACTGTCATTGTTGACTTCATCTTGTGATAAAATCCACACTTCCTTTCCATCAGAGATTTATATTCCACTAAAAAAAATTTCAATTTCTGCAAGGAGTTTGTGATTTTGAAACACATGCATACACAGTATATGAGGAAATGTACCATTTGTATGTTTTTTTACCTCACAGAGTTTGCCTGATGTACTTTGGTGGAAAACTGGATAAGCAAGAATCCTGTCATATGCTGACAACCAGATGGTGCAGAGGAGAGAAAAGGATCTGGTTCCAGTTACTATATTACCAACTACAAGCAAAGCTACTCACTTTTTATTTTAACACTTCAGTGAGTTTTCTACCTATTGTATACCAGTGAACAAAACAGCTCTGTCATCTGAAATATATATTGTGCTTTAACATTTTCATTGCTGGCACTAGGTAGTCAGTTGAATTATTGTTATTTCTTTGTCCAAGTGAATCATTTTAAAATGAAAACGCAAGTGCAGCACAAATTGTTAAAATCAAAAAGGCTTGAAGAATACTGAAGGATCAATTTTGCTTGCTGATGCAACAGTTTAGTTGACCACGATAATTTCTCAAATGTATTGTCATGGTTTGCTCCACCTTCTTGACCAAAATGCTCTGGGATCACAGCGCAACCCTCTAGAGAAGGAGCAGAGAACACCACATGGCCTCCAGGTTTGTTCTGCTTCCTTTTGAAGAGGGTGGTAGAAATACATTACATTGAAAATGATAGTAAAATTCAAGAGTACGTTTCCAGGAGCTGATCCTATTCACAAAGGTCTGATGGAATTAAAGGTTTCTGTTACTTTTGTTTCCCGCGACACCAGAAATACAGTAGTAAGGTATTGTGGATTGACTGTGGACATCTATGGTATCTGAACTGGATTAAAAGCCAGAAACTATCCACAACAGGGCCCTGACGTGGTAACCAGGAATGAAGAATATTAAAACTGTGACTGTCCACATTGCAGTATTAATTGTTTAATGCATTATTCATCTTTTTCTGCTAAGAAATGATGATCCAACTTTTTATATTATTTATTATTAATTATTGTATTTATTATATAAGTTTTATATTATAAACACTTTTATAAAAACCATTTAACTGAACAATGTGAGTAAATGTAGCCATAAATAAACATATCCAGTATGCCTGGATTTAAAGATTTCATTCCTGGTTTAATATTTTTATTAGTTGAGCAGAATCCAGCCGTAAAGAGGATGTAAGATTTTATACAAAGACAAAGCATAGGATGAAGCCCACAAACCATCACCTTCACTTTAATGCATACAAAAAAAAATTGCTTAATCTGTAAGTGCGGAAAAAGGGGATGCTGCAGCACGCAAACCTTGTGATTGGTAAAGTTATAAAGACAATTAAAATGCAATATAATGCCAATTAAAATGGTGAGAGTTGGAGAGTTCTATTCTTAAATAATTTGCTGAAAGAATTCAAACACCACCTTCAGATTCAAATAACAGATGAAGATCTACTGGCCAGAAAAAGAATACACATTGGTTAACAAAAAATTGTATCCATTCACACACCTCTGACTTTTTCACATTTAGCCTTCTTTAGGACTGGGGGCCTGAGCCCTCCATATATTAACCTGAAATCTCTCTTTGCCAGCCCCCATATGTCATGCTGCAAGGAGATCGCTTCTGAGCCTGATGTTGCCGGTTCGTGGCTGGTCACTGGCAGTTACCAAAGATAGATAGATAGATAGATAGATAGATAGATAGATAGATAGATAGATAGATAGATAGATAGATAGATAGATAGATAGATACTTTATTAATCCCAAGGGGAAATTCAGAATTCAGAAGTGCAGATCTTTGAACAGAGATTCTTGTTCTTTATCATTATTGTGTGTTTCGATTTACATGAAGCACTGAAGTATGATTAAGTTGTTAAAGATTCTGTTTGCAACACTGAAAATATAACAAACTAAATGAATGATTTAACATCTGCTGCAGGGCTATTCAAAAGTACATCTAAGCAGGCTGCCTGTACAGAGGTTAAGCAGGTGATGGGCCAATGCCCGCAACTTCTAACTGTCATTGATGAGGCATGATCACTCTGAATATGGCTTTGATGTACAGCTTAACCACCAAGAGGGCTTTGGGAAAAGCAGTTGAGCTGAGTTGTGCCTTCCAGAACAGCATATTATCTTTGCAATCAAAAGTGTTTAAATTTGTTGCTTGTCAGAAAACCTTAAGTGTTGCTGGTTCATTGTGTCTCTGTGGCCTGTTGGCTTTCATTATTTCAATGCTGCCATGTGCCAACATTGGGGAAACATGCCTATTACAAATAATGCATTAATCTTGGACACCAAATTTTTCTTTGTAAGGTGATGTTAGAAAATTAGGTCATTTAAAGCAAGGCAAAAATTAGCATATCATGAGCAAAAAAGGAAGGATATATTTAATACTGGAGCACCTCAGTGAACTGTCCTGTCTCCCTTCCTGTTCACCCTCCACACAACTGACTTCCATTACAATACCAGCGCTTGTCATCTACAGAAATGTTCAGAGAACTCATCCATCGTCGGCTGCATTAATAATGGAGATGAATCAGAGCACAAGAAAGTTATGGAGGACTTCATCTTGTGGTGCTGGGACAACAACTTGCAACTCAACATCAGCAAAACAAAACAGTGTGTAGTGGACTTTAGGCATGCCAAAGAGTGTCTGAGAACCATTCAGGGGAGGACGTGGAAGTGGTGCAGAGCTACAAGCACCTGGGGTTCACTTGAACAACAACCTGGACTGGTCTAACAAGACAATGGCGCTGTAGAAGGGCCAGATCAGACTGGACTTACTAAGGAGACTCGGGGGTCTTTAGATGTGTGCAGTAAGCTACTGGAAAGGTTCTACCAGTCCATAGTAGCTAGGGTATTGTTCTACACTGCAGTCTGCTGAGGAAGAAACACAATACCTGGACAAACTTATCACAAAAGCCTGCTCCATCACAGGGTGAACCCTGGACACACTGGAAGCTGTTGTGGAAAAGAGAATGATGGCAAAATTGGATGGCATCATGAAAAATCCCCTCCAGGAAATGCTGTCTTGGAGCACTTTCAGCCACAGCTTCATTCCACCATGGTGTGCTAAGAAGCACCTCTGGGAGTTTTTTCTGGCCACTGCTATCAGGGCAATTCAGTGTTTCCACCCAAAGCACTTGTTACATTCAATATTATTTATTTACTTAATGACTGATTGATTGATTAAATGATCGATTGGCTGTATTATCTGTCCTGTGAGTCTGTAGCCTTGTTTTCTTTAACGTTTCTGCTGCTATTAATGGAATTAATAAAGGTTATCTAACCTAATCTAATATTGGTAAAGGGTGCTAGATGTTTGATGACTGCCTTAATGGTTTACTGTCACCACACTCAGTCACTATAAAACAACTGCCAAGTCCACCATATCTTGAATTATGTGTTGTCATCTATTTTAAAATAGAATTTAAAAATGATATCTTCAGTTGAAAGTGTTTGAACTGTCATGGAAATTCACTGAAATTAAATGTCAATAATAGTACTAATGAAATAATAGTAATAAAACAGTTTTCCCTGAAAAATTTATAATACTATAAAACCAGTATATGCTGAATAATCACCTCACAAAAATGTGCCTGTCTTATTATTTTTGGTCTTGCTATTGTATGTCATGAGGAGAGGCTGTTTTTTTCAGTTTGGATATTTTGCTTATTCATGCATGTAATGCTGTTATCAATCATCATCAAGTTTGTCTGCTTGCAGCACTGAAATCAATTATCCCTTAATGCCTAGTACTGCTACTATTTTAGCTCCCTGTCACACTCCAAAAAACTGTTTAAGTAGTTCAAGAATGTGACACTACTGTAATTAGCTAAAGTATTGGAAAAGCACCAAAACATATATTACCAGTATCAGGATAAGAATGATACTAGCCTCTTGTGAATCTACACCACCCGACTGTCACTATGGCCTTGTTGCTAATGAGTTTCATTTTGCAGATTTAAAACCCAATTACTGCACGACACTGAGCCAACCCACTTAACTTGAATGTTCCTTAATGGTACTGTACAGTATGAATGGGCATCATGTAAGCAGATTAGAAGAAAGAAATGAACCACAGTGGAGGTGCAACAAAAAAAAAGATTGATTGTATGAGCACTGCCTGTGTTCAAAACTATCAAAACTACAGCAATTATCTATTTAAGAATAATTCATTATTCTTTGGTGTATATGCACTATTTTGTATTGTGCAAAATACCTTGCAGAATTTCTGTTATGGTGATAAAATAAGGAATATTGTAGATTTCATGGACAGTTAGTGAAGGGAACTGTCAGAATGCAACTGTAAAAGGAAAAATAGTTAAAACATTTCCATATTGAAAATAAGTTTACTAAATGTTTTATAAGGTATCTACAAAATTTCTGGATTCAAGATTAATTTGAATAACAGCTAATTATTTCCAGCGGATAGCCTTAGTTTAAATCTAATGGGTTATTTTTTTTTTAACTGTTTCACAGCAGTTCACATTCCTGGGAATCATAAATACGCAAATGCACATCCACTCCAGAATAAGTCATCCACCTACAGCTAAGCATTTTCAGGCCCGGCCAGTACTTGAGTGGAAAAACCCAAGAAAAATATGGGTTGCTGCTGAAAGAGGTGTTGGTGAGGCCAGCAGGGGGCACTTACCCTGTAGTCTGAATGTGGATCCCAATGCCCCAGTGCAGTGACAGGGACACTCTGCTGTTAAAATGGCAGATTAGACGTAAAACTGAGGTCCTGAATCTCTGTGGTCATAAAAGATCCCCGGGCATCCTTCATAAAGAGTAGTGTGTATTCTGATATCCTGGCTAAATTGTCCTCCTCAGCCTAGTCATTCTGGCCTCATAATCACCCTCTGTCTCTAACTATCTTACCACTTCCCCATCTAATAGCTAATGCACGGTGAGTGTACGGACACAAAAATGGCTGCCGTCACATCATCCAGGTAGATTCTGCTCATCAGTGGTGGTTGAAGTGAGAAAATCACCATATAAATGTAAAGAAATATTATTATAATGAAATATTTAAACAACTTTTAATTTTAGCAACTTTGTGGGATACGTTACACAAGAACTTATTAACTTGTCAAGTCTTCCCCTC
The DNA here is from genome assembly GCA_026402145.1 of Polypterus bichir lapradei. Lineage (NCBI taxonomy): Eukaryota > Metazoa > Chordata > Cladistia > Polypteriformes > Polypteridae > Polypterus > Polypterus bichir. Next base: position 72,828,832 of record JANRMT010062837.1, on the reverse strand, counting down.
ATATTTGCTTTGTCTACAGTTACCATTAACTACTGAAGGGCTGACATATTCCTGTTAATTATTACACCATTACCAGACAGACATATATTTACATATATTTATCTCTAAAATACACAGAATTTAAAATAGGTCTTTAAATATTTGCATCCTTTGATTGGTTTTGCCTCAAACATGACCTTTGTCAAAACATTTCTACTCCATACATATAAATAATCCAGTATCTACTTCAGAATTTCTACTTTCTAGTCACAAATAATATATAGATAGTGTCTCGGAAGTGTGCTGTACCATTGCTTTCAAAAGAGTGCTCCTGTATATAATCTGAGACATCACTGTAAATGGGAACTTTCAAATAGATTTTTTAGTTATAATACAGGGCACCTGCTTCACTGTGTTATGTTTTTTTTAAGTGTTCAATGTTCAATAGTTTTTGTTTAACAATAATCTCTAATACTCTAGGGACTCTGTTTGGAGTAACATACCATGGGGCATCAGTTCTTACTTGATCAACAATCCTGGCATGTCATTTTATCTGACTCGAATTAAAGGGTCCTATCCCACCTACCATGAAACAATGGAAAAAAATGATGATTTACTTTGCTGAATTAGAAAACTTAAATTCACTTAGCAAGAAATGATTCAAAAGTTCTGTAGAATCTCTAGAATCCTGATCTGGCATTTAGTAATGTTGTCTTTGATTAATTAAACATGAAAAACAATGGGTAACCTTTTTTTAATAGCTCACTATCAGCTGTGTTTGGGATTCTTCCAGGTGGGCTTAGAGTGGAGAAGGACAAACAAACTGTGATTGCATTCACTACACTTCTGGCACAGAGACTTATTTTGCTAAACTGGAAGAATCCTAACTCTCCTCGTTTAAGTCAGTGGGAAACCGATGTTTTATACTATTTGAAATTGGAAAAAATCAAATATTCAGTTAGAGGATCTGTACAGAATTTTTTCAAAACCTGGCAGGATCTAAACAATAATATTTTAGAATAAGCTCTCAAAGAACAGAGGAAGCAATTATCTCCTCATTTCTTTTTCTTCTCTATTCATCTCTATTGGTATATTAAACTCATCAATTTAGGTATGTTTACAAGCCTTAAGTTTTACCCCGTTGGCCATGCTCTCTCACTCGGGGGGGGGGCTACTTGTTTTTCAATCTCAATCCTATTTTTTGTAAAAATTGATCGATTTGTATGGTTTATAATTTATCCATTATAATGCAATCCTTAATATCAATAACCAGTAATGGCGCACTGCACAATAACATGCAGTGAAGACACTTTACTTGAGCATTCATAGCTTTCATACTCTTTCTCTGTACATTTATCATTCGTTTACTCAGAGGTTGATACGCTTGATGCTTCATGAGCAGCTCTTCTTTCCTCCACCCTAGCAGCCTGCTTCTTCTCTTCTTTTGTCAGCATCTTTTAACGTTAAAACTGATTAAGTCAGTGTTTGTGTTCCAATTACTTAGTACTTTTTCCTTAATTTTTCACTTAAGCTTACACTTTAGTCTTCAATCTGCCTCAAGAATGATTTAAGATATGAAGAGGTAGGGGAAGTGAAGACGAAGGTGGTAGGGATGAGAACAGCGTCCGTACGTATGCCCCGCAAGGCTACCCTGCTGCCAAGAGTTGATTCTACAATAAAATAAAATAAACATAAAAAGAGGAATAACTTTGGAGGTCAATCATCACCCAAAAGCGGAAAGTAGACGTCACATAGTATATGTGTACCAAATTTCAGGTCAATAGGACAAACGGTTTGCGAGCTACAGGTGATTTAAAATCCTAGACAGACAAATGGAAAGCCATGGAAGTGTATTATATAAGAAGATATATGATGAAAAATATAATACAGAATGTGGTATTACACTAAAGTAAGTATGAATTTTAGCACTAGGTTTCAACTACAGTATATGGAATGGAAGGAATCAGGAGACCTTAACATGAATGCTTGATTAGCTATAGCCAGGAAATCCAGTAGTATTTTCAAATAGTATGTACTCTTGTGAGCGCCAGCATCTAAGTGGAAAATCTGCTGGCTCAAAACATACTTAAGAATGTGGTACAAGTACAGGAGACACTTGAGGTTTTATTGTCTGTTGCACACTTACAAAATAATCATATCATTCTATCATTTATAAAATATACTTATTTTGGGGGTACATAGAGGTAGTGATTTATATAATGACAAGAAGAAGAAGGAGAAGAAGAGGGAGGAGACGTCTCCAGAGGCAAGAGGAGAGGAGGAAAGTAAAGAGAGTGGAACTGAGGGTAGGAACTTGTTGGCAGTATGATTGGTAAAGGGAAAGAGTTAGCCGATATGATGGAGAGAAGGAAGGTTGATATATTGTGTGTGCAAGAGACCAAATGGAAGGGGAGTAAGGCAAGGTGGATTGGAGGTGGATTCAAATTGTTCTATCATGGAGTGGATGGGAGGAGAAATGGGGTAGGAGTTATTCTGAAGGAACAGTATGTCAAGAGTGTTTTGGAGGTGAAAAGAGTGTCAGGCAGGGTAATGATTATGAAGCTAGAAATTGGAGGTGTGATGATGAATGTTGTTAGTGCATATGCACCGCAAGTTGGGTGTGCAATGGGTGAGAAAGAAGATTTTTGGAGTGAGTTGGATGAAGTGATGAACAGTGTACCCAAGGGACAGAAAGTGGTGACTGGAGAGAATTTCAATGGGCATGTTGGTGAAGGGAACAGTGGAGATGAGGAAGTGATGGGTAGATATGGTGTCAAGGAGAGGAACGAAGAAGGTCAGAGGATAGTGGATTTTGCCAAAAGGATGGACATGGCTGTGGTGAATACATATTTTAAGAAGAGGGAAGAACATAGGTTTACGTACAAGAGTGGAGGAAGATGCACACAGGTAGATTACATCCTATGCAGAAGAGTTGATCTGAAGGAGACTGAAGACTGCAAAGTGGTGGCGGGGGAAAGTGCAGTTAAGCAGCATAGGATGGTGGTCTGTAGGATGACGTTGGAGATCAAGAAGAGGAAGAGAGTGAGGGCAGAGCCAAGGATCAAATGGTGGAAGTTGAAAAAGGAAGACTGCAAGGTTGAGTTTAGGGAGGAGGTGAGACGGGCACTGGGTGGCAGTGAAGAGTTACCAGACAGCTGGGAAACTACAGAAGATGTAGTAAGGGTGACAGCAAGAAGGGTGCATGGCATGACATCTGGAAAGAGGAAGGAGGAAAAGGAAACCTGGTGGTGGAATGAGGAAATACAGGAGAGTATACAGAGGGAGAGGATGGCAAAGAAGAAGTGGGATAGTCAGAGAGATGCAGAAAATAGACAAGGAGATAAGGCGCAAGGTGAAGAGGGAGGTGGCGAAGGCTAAAGAAAAGGCATATGGTGAGTCGTATGAGAGGTTGGACACTAAGGAGGGAGAAAAGGACCTGTACCGATTGGCTAGACAGAGGGACCGAGCTGGGAAAGATGTTCAGCAGGTTAGGGTGATAAAGGATAAAGATGGAAAACGTACTCACAAGCAAGGAGAGTGTGTTGAACAGATGGAAAGAGTACTTTGAGAGGCTGATGAATGAAGAGAACGAGAGAGAGAGAAGGTTGGATGATGTGGAGATAGTGAATCAGGAAGTGCAATGGATTAACAAGGAGGAAGTAAGGACAGCTATGAAGAGGATGAAAAATGGAAAGGCGTGTTGGTCCAGATGACATATCTATGGAAGCATGGAGGTGTTTAGGAGAGATGGCAGTGGAGTTTTTAACCAGATTGTTTAATGGAATCTTGGAAAGTGAGATGAGTGGAGAAGAAGTGTACTGGTGCCGATATTTAAGAATAAGGGGGATGTGCAGGATTGCAGTAAGTACAGGGAAATAAAATTGATGAGTCACAGCATGAAGTTATGGGAAAGAGTAGTGGAAGCTATGTTAAGAAGTGAGGTGATGATTAGTGAGCAGCAGTATGGTTTCATGCTATGAAAGAGCACCACAGATGCAATGTTTGCTCTGAGGATGTTGATGGAGAAGTTTAGAGAAAGCCAGAAGGAGTTACATTGCGTCTTTGTGGACCTGGAGAAAGCATATGACAGGGTGCCTCGAGAGGAGCTGTGGTATTGTATGAGGAAGTCGGGAGTGGTAGACAAGTACGTAAGAGTTGTACAGGATATGTACGAGGGAAGTGTGACAGTGGTGAGGTCTGCGGTAGGAGCGACGGATGCATTCAACGTGGAGGTGGGATCACATCAGGGATTGGCTCTAAGCCCTTTCTTATTTTTAGTGTTGATGGACAGGTTGACAGACAAGATTAGACAGGAGTCCCCGTGGACTATGATGTTTACTGATGATATTGTGATCTGTAGCAATAGTAAGGACAAGGTTGAGGAGACCCTGGAGAGGTGGAGATATGCTCTAGAGAGGAGAGGAATAAAGGTCAGTAGGAACAAGACAGAATACATGTGTGTAAATGACAGGGAGGTCAGTGGAATGGTGAGGATGCAGGGAGTAGAGTTAGAGAATGTGGATAAGTTTAAATACTTGGGATCAACAGTACAGAGTAATGGGGATTGTGGAAGAGAGGTTAAAAAGAGAGTGCAGGAAGGGTGGAATGGGTGGAGAAGAGTGTCAGGAGTAATTTGTGACAGACAGGTATCAGCAAGAGAGAAAGGGAAGGTCTACAGAACAGTAGTGACACCAGCTATGTTATATGGGTTGGAGACGGTGGCACTGACCAGAAAGCAGGAGACAGAGCTGGAGGTAGCAGAGTTAAAGATGCTAAGATTTGCACTGGGTGTGATGAGGATGGATAGGATTAGAAAGTACATTAGAGGGTCAGCTCAAGTTGGACGGTTGGGAGACAAAGTCAGAGAGGCGAGATTGTGTTGGTTTGGACATGTGCAGAGGAGAGATGCTGGATATATTGGGAGAAGGATGCTAAGGATAGAGCTGCCAGGTAAGAGAAAAAGAGGAAGGCCTAAGCGAAGGTTTATGTATGTGGTGAGAGAGGACATACAGGTGATGGGTGTATCAGAACAAGATGCAGAGGACAGAAAGATATGGAAGAGGATGATCCACTGTGGCGACCCCGAACAGGAGCAGCCAAAAGAAGAAGAAAAAGATTTATATAATGACAATATATTTCATCAGCTTTGCTCCAAATGCAAGAAGGCCCCAAGAAACTGTTCATGGCCACTGAAACTCAAATTAATATACAATACTGTCACAGCTAAGAGTAGGTTTATGGATGTGGAGAGAGAGGACCTGGAGGTAATGGGTGATACAGAACAAGATGCAAAGGACAGAAAAATATGGAAAAAGATGATCCGCTGTGGCAGCCCCTAATGGGAGCAGCCGAAAGGAGAAGAAGAAGAAGAGTGTCACAAGACAATACATACCACCACCATATTGGCTCACCCCCCAAAACACCACAAATATCATAACATTTTTATGCAGCACCTGTTAATTCCATTTCAACGTTTGACACTAGCATTGTGTTCTTTTCACCTCCCAAGCTAAATTTTTGTGTTATTCCCTCCCTTTCTTATATATTTGTTTGGTGCCAGTCATCTCAGGTTTTGACATGGTGTATATTTTAACACCATAGAAATGAAAGCTCTTTGAGTTGCATCAATAGCATTGTTTATAAGCAGTGTTTCAGATTTCAGACTACTGCAATAAATAGTACACCAAATAGAAGGTTGTATATCATAGAACTCATGCTTAGATGAACTGAATTAATTTTACTACACAGTCATGTGGTACCCCATCAGCCAATGACTGTTTTAGATGCTCTGACTGTCTACGCTTGATGAAACACTATAGCTTCTTGAACATCCTACTTTTGATAACTTCACACTATCACAGCTTGTTTAACTGAAAGAATCCTTAACTCACTTGCAATAACTCAAAGGACAAACATTGCAATACTTTACATAAGTTTTGAAAACAAAATGAATTTGCTTTATCAGGAACAACTTAAAGGTTCTTTAGAATTCAGCATGCTTTTATTAGCATTGCCCTGAAATAATTTAGCATTCTAAACAACTGCTTACCTTTAAGCTATTTCAGTATCTTTAAGTGATTAGGGTAAGGTAAGTAGTATGCGATCTGAGGTGAACAAACCATATTTCTGCATGCCACTAATTTGTAGCCTATTAATTTGAATAAAATCTTTACAAACTATACATTTAAAAAATAAAAAGACCAGTCACAATGTTTTTGCTATTTAACCTTAATCAGGTGTTGCACATTCAAAACATTACTTATTCTTCCTGAATGCATTGTACAAATTAGATTATGCGAGTTATAAGGTCATTAACGCAGTAAATTACAATATAGAGAGAAGAAATGAAGTGCCATATCTAAATGGAATATCACTTTGGGAATGCAGAAGAGGCCAGGTCTTAACAATTGGGATCAATTAAATGTTGTTGGCAGATTTGAGTGGAGATCAAAGCAAAGAGAATGACTAAGCCAAGTGAAATATTTGGTGAGAGTGGCACGCATCTCATGGATCTAAGGTAGAACTAGTTTGATTATAGGTGGGTTTAAATTGAAGTCCTTTTGATATTCTTTGTAGTTTATTTTGTTTTCCCTATAAAAATTACTTACAATTCTCATTATCAGATCTGCTGGTTAAATGTCTTTTTTAGGGTTATTTTTAAAGCTAGAAAAAATAATATTACAACAAAAGTGAATGTTGCCATGGTGATTAAATACACAGGTCCCAACTACGGAAAATGGCCTCTTTTGAGTACAGTTTTTAGAACTTTAGAAAGTTTCGCTTTGCAAATCCTCATTTTACATAGTCCCTACGCAGATACATTTTTAAGCCCTGTAGAATCTATAAAGTAAACAGATTGTGGTTAGCTTTTTGGGAATGCAGTGCCACAAGGCAATCCTGACTGGCAGGCCTAATGGCACAGCAGTGTTATTCTATCCCCCTTTTAACACTCTGCTAGTCATACCAATATATGCTTTTCCACAGAGGCGTTTAATCATATGGCTCACTGCTCATGTAGTGCGATTTCATACTCTGTGCTCAAAATGGAAGAGAGTAATAAAAAAAGGAGAGGGAGAGATTCACAGTGCATAACCTCCACAATGTCTGCTGCCTCTAGGGAGGTCTGATGATACATATACTGACTTCTCACTAGAAATAAAAGCAATCATGTCGTAGAGAGTCATTTAAATGCTGTGATTTAATTATTTTTTTTAATAACAAACATGTAAGAAAGCTTTTTTTTTAGAACCACATAACTACATGGGTTAAATATATACATTTTCAAATATTTCCTAGGTACACTGTGCTGTATACTATAAAGATAGATACGATAAATAAATAACTAGATTGTATACTCATGAGAAAATAACTTTATTAGTTACCCTTGCTTTTACTATGTAATTGTTTAATCAGTGACAATTCCATATGCGCCTAAAGTACTATTGAACTGACATGAGCAGGTAACAACAAATTATCTGCGTTTGTATGCAGTTTAGTGAGATAATGAGCCTGAATAAAAAGCATTTTTAAGTGAGTTTTAATACAACATAGCAGTGACTGTTGAATACCAATGTCAGAAATAATAACCCTGCTAAAGTATCAGGCCTGACAGTGTCACAGGTATATTGGAAATGAGAAATCGTTTCAAAAAACATTTAGCCTATAGCAGATTAGTGTTTGGTAAAAGACCATAGCTGAAATTGCATGAAAAAGTCAGTCAGGTAACAGTTTAGTACGTTTATCAGAAGGTACAATTGGTTGTATCTTGCGTGCTATACATTGCATGGACAACTTCCTAAGAAACCAATATTCATGTTTGAGAAAATCAAGAAAGTGCATTTGCAATAAGGTACCCACCACAAACAGTGGATACTGAAGCTTTTGTTTAAGGCTGAGGAATTTCGCAGATTAATCTCATGCATCCTGATAGGAGGACTGGAAGAAGGCGGACACACTACAAACTCATGACCATAGCTTTAAAGCAGAAACAAGACATTTGATTCAGCCAAAAGACATTATTATGATTTCAATCTTGGCGATAACAATTCTAAAGATGCATCAGAGACAGAAAATAAACTTGAAGCTTTGCAGGGCTTGGATAGAATTTCGACCTCTTGTGTTGGACTCCTGAATCAAGAAAGGGCAGTTGCTTGGTGACAGCCCTCCAAAGATTTTTTGTCAATTATGCATGAAAACATGAGATAATTTTTGGTTTTTCCCTCAGCCATCACTACAAACTACATATGGTAAGTAACTAGTATATAAGTATATATAGTTTCTGGGTGGAGAATTAATTTAAGTTTATTTTTTCCACAGCAAAATGTATTCATAGAGTTTTAGTTTTCTTTTTCCTGAATAAACCAATTGCCATATCTACAATTAGGTTTATTTCTCTTAAAATCCTTAATGTTGCTGCAATTTGTATTAATAGTTTTCCTAAATTTTAACTCTGTAAACAATCGATATCAAGTAATTAGATTTTTTGTTAAATGAGTTTATTACCTTATAATTAAATATACCATATGCTTCCATGCATGTAATTTATGCATAGTTTTATAGCTCTCTCTTACTTTATGTTATATTTATAAATTGACCAAGTGTTCAGAGACTTAAAACTGTCTTTCACTAAAGACAATGATGGAGAGATGACTCTATTCTCGGTATGCCTGTGCACTTCTCTGCAAGCTGCCTCAGTGCTCAATGCTCTGATCATACATGCTTCATTATCAAATTGAAAAAAATATACTCATGCTTGAGGAAAAAACTATATGTTACATTTAAATTAACTGTCATCTCACAGATTAGTTTATCTGAAATGTTGGCTTTCTAGTTTCTATAGGTACATACTCCAGCCAAGTTAAGTAGTGGCTGAAATGAAAATAACATAAATGTCACCTTTTATTTTCATCACATTTCTTAATCCACTATGAAAAACTGAAGCATTCTGGGTTAATTCTTTTTACACTGGACTGTGTTAAAGTAGTATTACATCTGGAAGAAACTTACTCAGATATCTGACCTCTAAAAAAAAAATAAAAAATCAACAAGACTGTAACTAAAGTACTGCATGTGTGACTGGTGATAACTGTTTAATTGTGGCATGTAAGGGTGGATGTTATACCAAAAATTTATATCATGGTATACATTATATCATGATATAATTATAATTATTAATAATTATATTATTATTTAATTTAATTATAATTTCCCAGTTAATTCTGGGGTTCGTCAGAGGTGTGTTCTTCTCCTACTCTGTTCAATGATTGTACGGACTGGGTGTTGGGCAAGGTCGTGGGGTCCAACGGCTGTGGGGCATCTGTTGGTGAAGAAAAATTCATGGATCTTGACTTTGCCGACGATGCCGTGATCTTTGCAGAGTCAATGGATGCTCTGATTGGGGCGCTTGAGAGACTGAGTGAGGAGTCTGAGTGTCTGGGCTTGCGAGTGTCCTGGATAAAAACCAGATCAGGCCTTTAATGACCTCCTGGGCACATCCAGCAGCAGTGTGTCTGTTTGCGGAGAGAATGTCAACCTTGTCAACCCTTGGTTGGGGGGGGGTTGGGGGTCATGAGGTCACTGGAAAGGGGTGTGTGGCACTCCCGATATCTATGCAAAAGGACAAAGGTCCAAGTCTTTAAAATCCTGGTGTTTCCTGTCTTGCTATATGGTTGCAAGACATAGACGTTATCCAGTGACCTGAGTCTAAGACTGGACTCCTTTGTTACTGTGTCTTTCCGGAAAATCCTTGGGTACTGTTGGTTTGACTTTGTGTCAAATGAGTGGTTGCTCATGGAGTCCCAAATGAGGCACATTACCTGCATTGTGAAGGAGCATCAGTTACACCACTATGGCCATGTGGCGCATTTCCCCGAGGGTGATCCAGCTCATAAGATCCTCATTGTTGAGGACCCGAGTGGCTGGACCAGGCCAAGGGGTCACCCACATAACACCTGGCTGAGGCAGATTGAGGGTCACTTCTGGAGGGTGGGACTGGACTGTGTGTCTGCCTAGGGGGTTACCAACTGGGATCCCGAGTTGTTTCGTCGTGTAGTGGGTGCGGCAACGTACTGTACCAGTGAATGCTCCACAACTTGACTTGGCTTGATATAATTAAAAATTATCATTGTGTAATTTATGTGCATATAGTTTTTAAACTGAATCCACGTATGCTTCTGTTGGCCCACTTTTATAGGTTAACAGTGGGTCGTACTACTGTGATGTTTCTTTAAATTTTAACAATAATAATAATAATACTACATTTATATAGCACCTTTTCTAGATTCAAAGTGCTTCACCAAAGTTCAGAATGAACAACAGTGAAAAAGCAGAAAAAAACGATCAAATAGACAACATTGGATACAAATTAAACACTAAATAAAGATAAATACAGGAAACACAAAGCTTTGAATTAGCATAATGGACAATAAAAAACAAAATACAAAAACAAAAATAATAAAAAAATCCTAAAAGCTTCAACAAGTAACATAATTTGTGCTACAAATGAAAATCATCCTGAGCAGAATGGGGCCAGAATGTCAGGGTAAATTAAATGCTTTCCTGTACAAAAGAATTTTTTTTTTTTTTTAAGAATAATTTAATTCATATGATACAATTAATTTACATTTAAATTATGTTTACTGTGCAAAATACAAAAACAAAAACTAACCAAGAAATAAATACACATATACCTTAAATACGAATAAAAAAACACAGCATCTTTGAAAATGTGTCATTTACAGACTTCACAATAAAAAAAATAAATAAAATGAAACAAGATATATATAAGATATATATATATATATATATATATATAGTGGTATTGTGCCTCCTCCAGACCGCGAGGGGGCGTCCGCCCTGGTTATGTTGGGGGCCACGGGTAAAGGGCTTAGAAGCCCAGCCCTGTAGGGACCCATGGCCACCGCCAGGTGGCGCCCCGGTGCCTGAATATCCCTGGAGCCCAGCACTTCCTGGGGAAGACGACAGGGGACACCCGGACGGCTTCCGGGTGCGCAGCCGGCACTTCCGCCACACTGGGGCGTGTCTGCGGAGTGCCGGGAAGCAGCTGGAGCCCATCCGGGTTCCTATTTAAGGGGCCGCCTCCCTTCAGTCGATGGCGGAAGTCAGGTGGAAGAGGACGGAGCTGGAGAGAGGACTGGAGGCGGCCAGGAGAAAGGCATTGGAACTGTGCGGCCTGGACATTGGGGAATCGGTGCGGGTTTGTGGTGCATGTGACTTATTGTAAATAGTTATTGTAAATAAACAGTGTGTGGTGGATCCAACGATGTCCGTCTGTCTGTATCCGGGTTCAAGTTCACAATATATATATAGTACAGGCCAAAAGTTTGGACACACCTCCTCATTCAATGTGTTTTCTTTATTTTCATGACTAAAGGCAGCAAAACTATGAATGAACACATGTGGAGTTATGTACTTAACAAAAAAAGGTGAAATAACTGAAAACATGTTTTATATTCTAGTTTCTTCAAAATAGCCACCCTTTGCTCTGATTACTGCTTTGCACACTCTTGGCATTCTCTCGATGAGCTTCAACAGGTAGTCACCTGAAATGGTTTTCACTTCACAGGTGTGCCTTATCAGGGTTATTTAGTGGAATTTCTTGCTTTATCAATGGGGTTGGGACCAGCAGTTGTGTTGTGCAGAAGTCAGGTTAGTTGGACGATCATTTATTTTTCAACAGGACAATGACCCCAAACACACCTCCAGGCTGTGTAAGGGCTATTTGACCAAGAAGGAGAGTGATGGAGTGCTGTAAATGGTCATGAAAATAAAGAAAACACATTGAATGAGGAGGTGTGTCCAAACTTTTGGCCTGTACTGTATATATATACATATATATATATTTATTTATAGAGTTATTCTTCCCAATTCATTTGGGTTGCCTTTGAATAAAACAAGCGAGACTAAACTAAAGATTTAAATATTGCATATTTATGAACATGAAGAAAAAATATCTAAAAACAATTTTGATCTTCATATAAAAAGCTATCGAACCAAGCCCTACAATAAGTGCAGCTTAATAAAGAAAGCCTTCCTACTTGTCACATGATTGATTTTCAAAATCCTTTATCTACAAAAATTGATGTTGGCAGACAATTTTTTAAATGGACATTGTAATGATAAAACATTATTATTTGTCTCCTATTCCAGTTCTTTCTAATTTTAAAGATATACCGCATTTCAACATACACGGATTAAAAGATGTAAAGATAATGCTTATTGCTATTACTTATACTGTAGCTTTGTTTATAATTCAAGTTATTTCCTACTCTTTAAACAATTCTGTGGTGCTTTGGGGTCCCAAGCATATACTTGTTTTGCTCATTGTTTAATTCAGAGCTACTTATTTATCATTAAAATCAGTGTTTGAAGTGGAACAAATAACCCTACTCTGCTTTACCGGCTTCTTATTGGCTTCTTCAAGGGTTGTGGGGTTGGGTGAATGTCCCTCCTCAAATTTCAAAGACATGATGAAATCTAAAAATAATTTTGGAAAGTGAAAGGCAGCAGGGTGATTAAGGGTAGAAAAAGGGGTCCTCTTCAAAGTACAGAGATGTGATTGTAAACAGTTTCAGACGAGAGAGAGGAGAATGTAATGCATTTCGAGAAGTTCCAGCTATGACAGAAGGTAACAGAGTTACCAATTCTCCACCATGTCATGTTTCTTTTGTGACAGGTAACATAATTTGCTTCATGATGTCATCAACTACAATAAAAAGTATTTATGGTCGACAAATTTCTACTGGTGTCTCATTTATACCAGTATAACACTTAACAAAATTAACATGCTGTCTGTCAGGAGATATTGAAAGAAATTGGTGTCTTTTTATCATTTTGCAAAATGATTTACCATTAAAATGATAAATGCAGCAATTTTAGTTGAAACTGTTATTACATTTTTGCAAAATTATAATTCATAAGACACATAATTATAAATCATTAACTTAGAAACTTTACAAAAATGCAACTTTTTCTAAATATTTTTAAAACAGAACTCTCCACCAAAGTTCACACTGAAAAATACTTTAGCTACTAAGGTGAAGATACTGACAGCATCTACAGACTTTATCAAAGAAAACTAAATCTCTCCATCTATCTCAGGTAAGGAATGCAAGTTGATAATTCATAAGAATTATTCTTCTTCAGTTTGTGCAAAACACACTGTATCTCAGTCGAAAATTGTAGACTGGACACAAATTAAAACCATCTAAAATATATCCGAGATTAGACATTAATTGTGAACAGTACCAGGTAGCTCTCACCTCGCACAGGCATATGTTTTAGAATCATCCAAAATTAAAGACTTTTTTGGGAAAAGATTTGTTCTTATCTATCAATTAGCATAGGATGTATAATCATTGCAAATCTTCCTAAAGTAAACTTTAAAGTTATTTCAGACAAACTTAGGCTTTTATATTATCTTAAATTATAAAAAGATTCATTTTCATTGCATGAAACAGTGCACAGTTTATTTAGAATTTTGCAAGATTTCATTAATGTTATTGTTAAGTAATATTACTGAGATCTTATCTGTTTCTGCTAAACCTCCATGGTTTTATTTAATAAGAGGGTCTGTAAGAAGTTACATAATAAAATGGGTCTGTTTTTTATTATTAATTAGCTCTCTGTTGCGGGCAAAAGTGAATTTTTTTGTGTGGTTTCTGTGAGTTTTGTTGGAGCAATTGTGGATTTCACTGTAAAAAATTATGTATATGAGGAATTTTAAAATTAAGTCTAAACAGCTATGATTTAGCACTGACCACAATGACACTGAGTAGACCCTGTAAGAATCCATTTTCTTTTAAATATTACTATACAAATCATTAGATGAAAAATATATGTTTAACATTATTGTTTTTCTTCATTCTTCAGAGTGACACAGAAAAAAATTGCAAAATAATTCAAAGCAATTAGCAATAATAACCTGAATGTCTATACAGTTTTGTGTTTTTCATTGTAAGAACGCTAATGCTATCAAAACTCAGATTGTAAAATAAATGAACACAACTTCTTACCCACAAAAAGCTGACTGTTTAGCTGTAAGTGAATATGCCCATCTGATGGTGCCTCTTGGGTATGTGGTGGAAGCTGATCCACTTGAAGACTGGATTCCTTGACGTTCCTCTCAGCCTTGACATAGTGCCACTGATTGTCATTAAGAGCTGTAGGGGTCCTGATGCTGACATCAAAAGGCCCATTGCCAACATCATATGAAAATGAAACTTCTGAAGGTGCTAAACATGAAAAAAGCTACACAGATCAATCAGAGCTCCTGTATATGTTTATGACTTTTAAAAACTGAAGTATTGTAAGCTTTCCATACATCCAAATACTTTCTTAACCTTGCTAATCTATTATAAGGTTACTGGGAACAAAAGCTTATCCCAGTAGAACAGAGCTCAAGAAAGAAATCAGTCCTGAACTGGACATATACTCACACGTCTTTAGGATGCAGTATAAAATTGGAGCAGCAGAAGAAAACCAACATGGGGGCTGCAAGACCAAACTAACTCCCCATACACTGAGACCTGGTTAGGAATACACTGTGGTCCTTGGATCTGTATGCAGTAGCACCACTATGTTGTCCTAAAATTGTAATTCCCACTATTTAATTTATTCATCTATATTTTCAAATTCACTCTAATATGTATACCTAATATTACCTTACAAACGAATCCAAATGGCCCACAAATTTTCATACTACTGCTATTCCTCTAACAAGGCCATCTTTTCATGAATCCATCCATCCATCCATTTTCCAACCCGCTGAATCCGAACATAGGGTCACGGGGGTCTGCTGGAGCCAATCCCAGCCAAAACAGGGCACAAGGCAGGAATCCAATCCCGGGCAGAGTGCCAACCCACCACAGGACACACACAAACACACACCAGGGCCAATTTAGAATCGCCAATCCACCTAACCTGCATGTCTATGGACTGTGGGAGGAAACCCACACAGACATGGGGAGAACATGCAAACTCCACGCAGGGAGGACCCAGGAAGTGAACTCGGGTCTCCTAACTGCGAGGCAGCAGCGCTACCACTGCACCACCGTGCCGCCCGCTTTTCATGAATATATAACAAAATAATTAACGACTACTTACAAGTTAATTCAATCCTAATGAAATCTTTAATTCCTAGGTTTTCCAAAAACACTCCAGATGAGGCTGTTGTTTTGAAGAAAAATGAAATGTCGGCACTTAGTTCACCATGAAACGTTGGGAAATGAAGGTAGGATGTCTCTGTACTGAAGAAGGCTGAATTCCAAAAATTCTCTGATAAAAAATACAAAGGAAAAACATTAATTGTTATCTCTGTGTATACAGCTCTGTACTGACGTATACTATTATGATAAAGGAAGACCTTGAGCTTCACTTGGATCAAGGGAAATCTGACAAAAAAATGTAGTCCTGTGGAATTAAAACTGAAAGGCATTTTACATTTTTTTTGTCTTTTTGTTTTTTTCTTTTATCATAATAAGGTTGCAGCAGTTTCACTCTTTACCCCTTATTACTACATACATTAGAAATACAATATGATAATGAAAAGATCAACATAGGTAACTAGTGGACCTTGAGAGGGCAGATATTTTGGCGTTGATTGACTTATAGAATTATACTAATAACAGACACTTAGAAATGAGAAAAGGAGTTTTTATATTTGACAACTATATCAAGTTAAGTTGAACAAAACCTTTATTATTGGTATTATTTTCTATTTGATCTCATCACTGTTATAACTGCTGTGTACAATTTGATGGATAACCAGTAGAACTGCTTTTTATGCGACTCATTTGTCATCAGAAGTTAGCCCGGACTAAACAGGCATTAGTTAAACAAAATGAAGAGATAAGAAAGTGCCCAAAAATTAAAAACATTGTGCTTATCCAACTTGGAGAGAGGTAAAGCTAACAGCAACTAGGTACATGAGGATGTTCATCTTGACAATAGTTTCTTCCATGCTCCAACATTTCTTATAGGATGTCCTCCTCCTGTAAATCCACACTTTATGATAAAGGTATTTGACTCCCACTGATGGTTATTATGGCTGCCTGTCTGTCTGCACAAGGCATGTATCAGAGGTGGAATCACTTTGAAATAAGATCACACAACAAAAGCTTTTAATATGGTTTACCCAAAATTAAAATCTAAACAAGTTTGCTCTTCTTACCTAGTCTTTGTGTTTTCCCAGTCAGGCAATATTTCTAATATACTTCTAAAGTTTTGGTCATTTTCATTGGTCTTTTTGTTTTCTCTTGTATATAAAGGAATTAATCTTCAAGTTAGCTTAATGTGATTGAATGTTTACGACTATGGCACAAAACGGAAAGTAGACATATAATGGAATGATCCACATTTGCATGGATAAATTGGATTACGGAAATAGAAGATGAAGTCTTCATGGATACTTGAACAGTATAAAGATGACAATTAGCAATGAATTGGTCCAGACTGCACCTTGACACAGATGGAGGCCAGAAGGAAGTTTCACCTCTTCAAAAGAGTCAAATGTCAATGACTGATTGGTTGGTAGTGTTATGCATTGGATCAGCTGACTGGGTAAACACTAATTCCAAGTGGTGATCCGCTAATATTCCATCACTCGGCCATGCAGCCAAAGATCGAGAAGATGAACATTCAGTCTGACACAAATGGAGCTAATTCCCATTGATTGTGGTGGTGATAATGTTGGAGTCACATGAATGAGCATCAATTATGAAGCAATTATACATTAAGTTAGTGTAGGAGCTGATCACAAATTCATTTCATTGAGACTTGCGATGCATAATCCCACATCAGGGTGTGTATTTGCTTATGCACATTTCAAATGCTGGATTAAGATACCCCATCTCAACTTATAAAGGTTCTCTCATATTAAAAAATGAAATCTCTTTCACAATACCTCAAAACCATCAGCCCGGCAAAACATTTTAAAACGTGGAGTAGCAGCTGATCTAAATGTTTCATTCCAGTCAAGATGTCAAATGAGATATCTAACATAGTACTGCATATTAGTTAGTTATATTTTACCTAATAAAGTATTTTACTAGTCTAAATCTTTTTAATTAGCATATTAATCTTCTTTTCCACTATTTGCTTCCAACTATTACCTTTTACTAGGAACTATCCATGTTAACAAGAAGTTTTAAAAACTACACTCCCTCATGAAATATGGTGCCCCAACAGTGACTATTTAAATGTTTACTGCTGAAAAATATGAACACATTCTGTATCTTTGCCTGTGATCAAGCAGGGCATGTGATCAAATTTAACGGTGTCTGCTTCTTTGATAAATGAGATTTTGTTATTTGCATATACCCTTGTCTTATGTTCAAATGTAGGCTCACATCCTGGATTGTTTTTGAAATGTGAGTCACTGCTTTATAGTAACATTTAAAATTACAAAAAAAACTTTAAGCAAAATTCAAATTCCATCTTAATTAAATTACATTAATGTATTTTTAATAAGCAGATAAAAAAATAAAAATGCCCAAACTGATTGTATAAGAGCAACTAATTAAATTACCTGGATTCATCTCCGTTTTACGTAAGTATTAATAAAAACTTGAAGCCTCATGCTGCAATTAACTATGAAAAGGAATATGTGTAATTTAAAAATATGTATAAAGGTTAGCTTTCACACTTTTAGTAAACATAAAAAGAAAGGCTAAAGTGAGGCACAGGATTTCTGAAAATGAAAATGGTAAAACAAAGAAGAACGAAGGGGCACTAATGACTTTTAATGGAGTTCGATTTGTTTCACAGTCATTAATTCATCCACTTTCCAAACCAACCATGCGCCTGTACAGGGAGCCAAAGTTGACCAAGAGGCAGGAGTTAACCCTGGATGGGATGGCAGTCCATCATAATGCTGTATGACTCACAAATTTACAACAATACCATGAGACTAGGCTTTTTGAATATTCTAAAGGACAATTCTGGAGTATTTATCTTAAAGGTTTAAAATAGGTTGGCATGCTGGCTTTATTGTTATCAGTGCTGCCTCACAGTTTTGGAGGCCACCTGCTGGCCCACTCGTATTTCGTATGGTATTTTTCCATTCTCCCATTGTCTGCAGATGTTTTCACCCCTCCTTCATCCCATAGGTTGACTTTTGCTAAACTAAGCCATCATGATCGAGTGTGTGCCTGCATGTATTTGAAGTGCTTTGGTGTCTTAGAGGGTTGGACCCCCACATACGCTCAGTACTTTCCTGCAAAGCTGGATGATAAAAAAAAAAAAGAAGACGCACACCTCAAATAATGTTAAAAAGTGAGTTCTTGTTTTTTAGCACCATGTTTTGCAGTTTCCATTCAAACAGCATACAGCATTTGTGTTGTATTCTAAATTCACCCAATCTGATGTCACTTCATGGAAAATAAATTTAGTTAATTAAAAGAATTACATAGCAGTTTCTGAGATAAACAAAGATACAGCTTGTGATTTCTCGGTACATTGTTTAATTCATCGATGTAAGCAAAGAGGAAAATGGAACATAAGCATGTGGCCTTGTATTATTATTTGACAATCATGTGAAATATTGAGCTGTTAAATAAAAAATCATATGCCCAGATTTATAATCATTTCAATGGATATTTTCAC
This sequence comes from Polypterus bichir lapradei, assembly GCA_026402145.1. Classification (NCBI taxonomy): domain Eukaryota; kingdom Metazoa; phylum Chordata; class Cladistia; order Polypteriformes; family Polypteridae; genus Polypterus; species Polypterus bichir. Next base: position 72,810,232 of record JANRMT010062837.1, on the reverse strand, counting down.
GTTGAACAAGATGTGTTTGATAGCTCTGCAAAATCAAATCTTTGAAAAACCTTTCCATTAGTGTGCACACATTTACAGAGGTGGTAATGAGAAACTGCATCTCAATTGAAGAATCTGTACTGATACTGAAGATGTCCTTGCCCTTAGTACTTCTAAAACATTCATTTTACATACAAAAAAATGTATGACATGATTGGCACACAAACACAGAGATGCACACTGCTCCCACTTACATCAAGCATTATTGGTTTGATTCCAAGTGTGTGGAGTCTCTATGTCCTTGTTGACTCTGTACATTTGTTTTCACATTCTAGAGACGTGTGTGTTATTTTGACTGGCATCTGTGAATGTACCCGGTTTGTATGAGTATGTGCATGAGACGGACTGGCACCAGACCCCGTTCAGGGTTGGTTTGCAGCTCTGGTCAACTTAGTTGGATAAAGTGAGTTTGGGAATGTTAGTTAATGTGCTGCCAAAACAGGCTGCAGTTGTCCAGACTGAATTAAGCAGGATCAGATAGTCCATAAATAGCCAGATAAGTAACTGTCTTAAGGAAGTGGCTAAATAATTCAGTTCAATATATGAATCCATCTGTCCATTAGTGGACCTGATTATTCCAGTTAATGGTTATGGGTCAATTCATTATAGTTAAGTGTAATATGGTGAAGTGAATCAATTTTGATATAGCGTTTTAAGTGTGGCCAAAACAACCTCCTACACTGGTTTGCTTACAATCCATCTTTCAGGCTCAGCTCTGCAACAGCAGCTCTTTGAGTAAACAGCCTGCCTGTTCTACTTGGCCACAAATGTCTTCTGCCAAATTAAAAGTTCAAGCACTCAATTCACGTAACCCTTTATCAAATAACAGACTTGACTGCATCTCTGCAGACGTCTTATATGTTTACCTCTCAACCACATTTCAAGTGCAAAAGTGTATTTAACTCATTTCCTATGGGATGCACAATATTTTTGTGACATGAGTTATGTTTCCTTTTAAATAATTCCTTATTCCTTTCCAACAAATCAATACTGCATTCATTATTCATATACGTAGTGGGGACTTGTTGTACGTACAGCTTGCAGCATGTCAATACAGCTTTTTGGTTTTCATGTTTTAGAAAGATGGGCTTAAACATATCGTTCAATAGAATCTCTGTTCTCCAGTTTCCAGTATTGCAAATGCAATTTTTAGGTAAACAATATTGAGCAGATCCAGAAGATATGTTGACCTAAACATCAACACAGCTGGAAAAGTATAAATTTCTAATTCATTTTTAAAAATGACAGATTTTTTCCTTATACTGCATATGACACATTCAGAAATTGTGTTAACGCAGTGAGCAATTAAGAAAATAGAATGTATAAACAACTTAAAACATAATTACAGTTTTTAATGCATATAACAGATAAAAATACATACTGTCACCGTAACACTGAAGATTTCCAACTCTGTAAGCAGCCTCAGAATTGGGCCGGTTTAAGTCACCAATTATAATTCCTGTCACAGGCAAATCATCTTTGTAAGAGAGATAACCGGTGTCATTTGTCCTAGAGTGAGCAAAACAAAGAGCACAAAATAAGATAATATGAAACGTGTGTGTACAGTCGATTCAGAAAGACCCCTTCACTTTCTGCACACTTTACTGTGCTGTAGGTTTAATTTCAAATGAATACATCTCTCAGTTTTGCTCATCAATCTACACAGTAACCCTTAATGACAAAGTGAAAACATGTTTTCAGAAAGGTTTACAACTTTACTAAAATTCAAAAACTGAATTCTCTCATTCATAGAAGTATTCACATGCTTAATTTAGTACTGTGCAGTAACCCCCTTGACTGCAATTACAGCTTTGATTCTTCTTGGAAAAGTCTCTATAAGCTTTGCATAACAGGATAAGTTTTACTCCATTCTTCCTGCCAGATCGTCTCAAGCTCCCATAGATGGGATGTAAAGTGTCTGTTAACCGCCATCTTCAGGTCTCTCTGCATATGTTGTACACGGTTCAAGTCTGGACTTTGACTGGGCCACTCAAGGACTTATCCTGACCTCACTCCAGTGTTGTCTTAACTGCTTCGGGTCATTGTCATGCTGAAAGGGGAACTGTGGCCACAATCTGGGGATGTATCAACTCTGGAGCTAAGCTGTTTTCTTCTAGAATCTTTCTGCATTAGGCCGCATTTATTCTTCCCTTCCGACTTTTCTCTGTATCCTTGCTGCTGAGAGCCACCCCTATTCCAACATGTTGCATCCACCATGATTCTCCTTAGGAATTTTATTGGGAGGGTGATGAGCAGCGACTGGTCTATGACAGACATAGTGCTTGAAATTCTGGCCAAAGAGTTCACTTTGTGTCTCCTCATACCAAAGAATCTTGTTCCTCATGGTCTAAGAGTCCTTTAAGTGCCATTTGCCAAACTCCAAGTGGGAGTTAGCCACTCTAATATAAAAGCCTGATTGATGGAGTAATGCTGATACATTAATTTCTCCGAGAAGTTCTCCCACCTCAACAGGGTACTTCTGAAGCCCTGTTAGAGAGGCCATTGGGTTCTTTGTCACTTTCCTGACAAAGGCTCTTCTTGCCTGGTTACGCAATTTGGTCAAACAGAAAACTCTAGAAAGTGTTCTGGTGGTTCCAAACTTATTCCATTTCACAATTACTGGGGTCACTCTGCTCCTGGAGGCACTCAATGATTTATAATGGTTTTATTCTGTTGCCCTGATTTATGCTTTATCGCCATTTATTGTGGAAGTTTATAGAGACCTTTGGACTTCATGTCTTGGTTTTTGTCCTGACATGCAGAGTGAATCGTGGGACCTGATGCACACAGGCATGTGTCTTTCTAAACAATTTCCAATCAATTCAGTTTGCCGCAGGTGGACGTCCATCAACTTCTAGACACATCTCAAAGATAATTCAAGCAAACAGGATACACCTGACCACGATTTGGAGTGCCACAGTCAAGGTTCTGGATACTGAAAGATTTCAGAAAAAGGAACACTTTGAAAACACATCAGATCTCAATGGGAAAAAAAATCCTGCTGGATATCTATACTGATATGGACTGGGTAATTTGTTAGGAATGAAAGGATGCCACATCGTTTGATGGGAATGAAAATTATTAGCCTACAGAGGGCTGAATTCAAAGACACGCTGAAAATCAAAGTGAAAAACTGTTGTGGCAGGCTAGTACATTTTGCCGAAACTTCATTACAGCAACTCAAAATTGTACTCTGTAGTTTTTTGTGGCCCCCACGTGCTTGTATGCATGCCTGACAATGTCTTGGGGGGGGTTTTGGGGTATGCTCCTAATGAGACGACGGATGGTGTTCTGGGGAATCTCCTCCCAGATCTGGACCAGGGCATCACTGAGCTCCTGTATAGTCTGAGGTGCAACCTGGTGGCGTCGGATGGACTGAAACATAATGTCCCAGAGGTAATCTATTGGATTTAGGTCAGGTGAGCGAGGGGGCCAGTCAATAGTGTCAATTCCTTCATCCTACAGGAACTGCCTGCATGCTCTCGCCACATGAGGCTGGGCATTGTCGTGCACCAAGAGGAACCCAGGACCCACTGCACCAGCCTGTAGCCTGTAGAGGTCTGTGCGTTCCTCCATGGATATGCCTCCTCAGACCATCACTTACCCACCACCAAACCGGTCATGCTGAACGATGTTACAGGCAGCATAATGTTTTCCATGGCTTCTCCAGACCCTTTCACGTCTGTCACATGTGCTCAGGGTGAACCTGCTCTCATCTATGAAAAGCACAGGGCGCCAGTGGTGGACTTGCCAATTCTGGTATTCTATGGTAAATGCCAATCAAGCGTCACGGTGCCAGGCAGTGAGCACAGGGCTCATTAGAGGACATCGGGCCCTCAGGCCACTCTCATGAAGTCTGTTTCTAATTGTTTGGTCAGAGATATTCACACCAGTGGGCTGCTGGAGGTCATTTTGTAGGGCTCTGGCAGTGCTCATCATGTTCCTCCTTGCCCAAAGGAGCAGAGACTGGTCTTGCTGATGGATTAAGGACCTTCTATGGCCCTGTACAGCTCTCCTAGAGTAACTGCCTGTCTCCTGGAATCTCCTGCATGTCCTTGAGACTGTGCTGGGAGACAAAGCAAAACTTCTGGCAATGGCACATATTGATGTGCCATCCTGGAGAAGTTGGACTACCTGTGCAACCTCTGTAGGGTCCAGGTATCGCCTCATACTACCAGTAGTGACACTGACCGTAGCCAAATGCAAAATGAGTGAAAAAACGGTCCAAAAACATGAGGAGGGAAAAATGTCAGTGTCCTCCACCTGTTAAACCATTCCTGTTTCGGGGGTCATCTCATTGTTGCCCCTCTAGTGCACCTGTTGATAATTTCATTAACACCAAAGCAGCTGAAACTGATTAACAACCCCCTCTGCTACTTAACTGACCAGATCAACATGACAGAAGTTTCAATGACTTGATGCTATACTCGGATTAAAAAGTGTTCCTTTAATTTTTTGAGCAGTATTAATATATAAATATATATACAGAGAGAGAGAGATTGCGCCACCATTCCACCCAATTGCTAACTGTGTGGAGGCATGTTATATACTTATTTTTTAAGCCACTTGATTTCCTAATTGGAGTACACATTCTTCAAAAATGCAGTGTGAACACATTTTTAATAATACTCCAACATGAAACAGTATGCTTATAATGCATTACACTAAAAAATTAAAAGATCAATTGTTTTGGGATATGGTGATCCAGTATAAAAAGGCAACCACATGTGAAAAATCATATAATACTCATCATAAGCCATTATAACTTTCTCACATTAATGTTGGACCAACTTCATTATCTTTAAAATTTATCATAGTATAAAAGCTGAAAAAATACCATTCTTTTCTGTCAGAATCACAGTTGCAATAGCGGTTTGTGTCAATGCAATCTCGGTTTAATCCACAAGCACACATTTGACTCCCAGGTTCTGCACCTCCCCAGTATGCTTGCAATTCATTTGTTCTTCCATACCACCAAGTGAAAGGTGTTCCATCTAGAAAAATAACACATTGTCAAATTTATTACCACAAAATGTACACGGGGTCTGAAAATGAAATAGAAACATTGCAAATTTGAATTTGTAATGATATGACTCAGTCTCTTTTTTTTACAGTAAGATACAGAGGGAAAATTAGGATGTATTTGTTCTGTTATTTTACCTAAAATGTAAAATTAAAAAAAATAAATAAATTGATACATATGGGCAATATCAGTTTGTTTTGTAAAATTAATACACTAAACCTACACATCTAAAAGTATGTTAGTTGCTTTCCTTAAATGTTTTTCTGCATCTGCTTAAAATTAAAAACTGTTGCAGCCAAATAAATGTCTGTGGTCATTATGGTCAGTATTATAAAGAGGGATTATGACGTTATTGTAAGAAGATACTGAAAATTATCCCTAAGGGTGGAAAAGAATAGTGTGGACCATGAAATGAAATCATAAAAAAAAACTGAAAATGTTAAGCAGATTAACCAGGATTCTGTTCTCTTTATTTTAGGATATTTTATTGATATTGATATTGATTGATATTTATCTACGTAAATGCTTTTGTTCATTTCTTATATTTGATATTTTGCTGTTCCGTAAGGTTTTATATTTTTTTCTTATTGAGTTTGGTTATTGGATTTTTTTGCTTTGTGTCACACACATGCGACTTGGAGCGAGCTGAAGTGACCAAGTGGAGGTGATTACCCGCCAGGCCAGGGGGTGGCAGGGTGCTCTAAACCTTTGTCTGTTATTTCTGCAGATCAAATACGGGAAAACCTGCCTGACCTGACGTCACTTCCTGTTCCGGCACCCAGACTGACGTCACTTCCTGTTCCGGCACCCAGACTGACGTCACTTCCTGTTCCGGCACCCAGACTGATGTCACTTCCGGGTTACAAAATATAAAGTCCTTCATCTTGGCTAACTCAATCAGTTCAGTGTGGAACTCAAACAAGCAACTTCGCTGTATCAAATATAATCCTTTTGCAACTAGGAACAATATACGGCTGCCCCAAACCTTTATAAGAGTGTTGAGACTCGTTCTTTTACATTTGTTATTTGGTTTTGCTTTTCAATTTTTACCCTGCTTGCTTTCTTTTGAATTCTTAAATAAACATTATTATTAAGATTACACAATTTCTTCTTTATGCTAAGGGTTTTCGTATGGTCCCCCTTTCGCAATTGGGATTTATTGGCATTAGCCCGAGATTCTTTACTTCAGTTTCCAGACCTACGTTTTGGCATTTTGGCATTTTTTTTTCTTGAAAGTTTTGGGTCCCATATTCAAATAATAAAAAAAAACTTTAACCCCAATATCCTATCTGACAATAGCTTATACACCAGCATTACCTCAATGTCATCTTAATTTGTAAACAATTTTGTCAACACTACCTCATACTTCCAAAAGACCATATTTAAATTATGGCCTGGTGACTGTCTGTGTGGAGTTTCACCCGCATCCGATAGACCTGCAGATTAAGTTGGTTAGTGATTCAAAACTGGTCTAGTACGAGTGTAAGTCAATGACTCAGACATTTTACCATGTCTTTTAAAAGATAGGACAATATTTCAAGATTGCTAAAAAAACAATTAAAGATACCCATATGCAGTCCAAGATATGTTAAAATTATTAGGAAGTTCCATATAAAGAAGAGGAAGTTGTGCAGAAAGAGATTTGAGATATTTCAAATATATTCCACATATCCTCAAATGTAAACAAACGTATTTTTAGGTATCATCAAATAAGTTTCACATATCTGAAAAGCTGAACTGCATTTTTAGATATCTGAAATTCATTTTGACATATCTGTAAATGTTCATTTGGCTCTCCAGAGAAGAGAGAGTCATCTCTGACTAAGAATTAAAAAGAAGGAGACATAAAAAGATGTCATGAGTTATCCTACCCCACTGCTTGTTTGCTATCACAGCATTTATTCCTGACTATAAATTCACTGCAAAAAGAAAACACTGCTAACCAGTTTAGATAACGGACTCTTTCAAACAGCATCATAAGCCATACATCTGTTTTTGGATTTTGTCTGCATTTTTCTTTTAAAAGTTCATAAAAAGTTGCCTTTAATTGTGCCTAAAGCCAATTTACACCAATGTAACATTTGTGAACCTATAAATAAAAGACAATCTCATGGAAAATATCCAACTAGATTTGCGTGGGTAGATAGGAAAGGAGGGATAAGAAAAGGGAAAACAAGTAGTTCTTCGAGCAGAACAAACAGCTAGCTACATACTAAAACCTAGATAATGGTATGTTTTTTTGTGAATGGTTTGTCTTGTTGCTCACCAAAACAATTCATATTACTATAGCTTAGTAGCCTGAACATGTAAAACATATAAAGTTTAATCCTTCCATTCTCTGACAAAACATCTATCGGGAGTTACAAGAATATAGAAAAATATGCCTAACCATTTTCTTAGCCCACTTATCCAGGAGCCCATTTCAGCAAATACCAGGTGCAAGGCAGGAAAATCACCTAGACAAGGTGGCAGTCCACTGCAAATTGAACACACACACACACACTTAAACTAAGGCCAGTTTAGAAATGTCAGTTCACCTAATATATCATGAAGAGAAAATGTGAACTTATTGTAAGGTAGCATTACTACCACTGGGCTGCAGTAAGAGAAAAATGTACTTGAAACTGCCTGCCTGTTCATCTAGGATTTCCTGAGTAGTACTGCACATTTAAACTAGAAAGTAGATCATATAACACTTAACTTTATATTTTGATCTTTGATAACAGTTTACTAATAAGAAGTCTTATTTCTTTTAAGCAGCTATATGCCCACGACTCTTAATAGTTAACCATTTTAGGAATTTACATAACATTTGATGGTATTTCTAGAATATACCATTTATCTGTATGTCGATTGGTATAAATGAAATGCTTTGTATTCATTATATGTGAATAAACATAGCTGGCTAAAGGGTTAGGGGTAGGGTTAGGGTCAGACACCATCAGTTGGTGGACGTCCATGTTTGAATTTAATTTATGAAGACAGCTGAAGACTCTTCTTTGTTTATGCAGCATTTTCCTCAACAAATGCCTATACAAAGAAATATTTAAGTTACTAGTGGACGCTCGCCGTAGCATATGGTGGTGTAAGAATAGGAACGGAAACCAGTGAGAAAGGAATTCAGAAATTAAGAAGAAAGAAATACTTCTTGAAAGACATAGTTGTGAACAGGTGTTTTGCTGGAGACAACAGATAATGAGTCGAAAGATTTAATCTCGAAAAGAGCTTGAATTTCAGCTTCACCACCATAAACTATAGATGTTGCCATGTATTGATAGTACTCGTGACTTGTTGTGATAACTCGACTTGTGTTGGAAAGAATAACAGGAAGAACGCCTCCAAATCTGTCCCAATGTGATGCAACGAAATCTACTGTCCTATGTCGTAGTAAGAGTGCATTGCCTTTGTCAACCGTTTGTGTCAAGAAATAACCCACTGATAGGAACAGGCAGTTGCCGGATCCCGGAATACAGATGACGTTGCACAAAAACCCGTCGACAGAGAAGAGACTGTCGTTCATTTTATAACAAAGGCTTAGAAAACAACCATCACAGTATAACAAAAATAGCAAGGTGTATGGGAGGCCGCAGGCAGCATGGGGAAGTGTTTGGAAGAGGACGAATAGGAATCAAGAAATGCCGTGTCGGCTGCATGTGGGTGGGACCCGTTTTGAAGTGGAAGCAGGACGAACCAGAAGAGAAATATATATGAGATTAAAATAGAAAATACTGCCTTGGTTTTAATTGAGTGCTTCTGTATTTAAAAGATATATATTTGTAATCTCACTAATTGTACTGTTTGTGCTTATTTACACACAATCTATATATATTCTCTGTCTACAGTGCATATGCCTATGCTTGTCTATATGATGTTTTCCTTTTAACCTAATAAGTGCTAATTTATATGTAAATTAAGGTCTTAAAATTACCTCATAGATTTTGATTCATATCATGCATTTTTGTAAGATCACCATGTTAATATTTTTTAAATTACTTCCATTATGAATAAAAGTTCAATTAAACTAAAGTGTCACATGATTTTTGCAAAGGTTTATGACAGCTATACTATTTGCTCATATCCATTTTTTACTTCATTTTAATTGAGGTCATACTACAGAGTGAACTATTTCATTTTGTTATCCTACATAAGGATGTCATTTTGACAAATATTGTAGACTCTGCTCTGAAATGCCCCTACAATTTTACAGTTTAAAACGTGTTTAGCCACATTGGCAGTGAAGAAGAAAATTTTAGATAATCTGTAGCTCAACTAAAGCAATAGAGAGTAGAGGTGAAGTGATCTGTTCATTGTACCTACTCTCACTCTAGCAAATTAAAGTGGCTGTCAGTTTCAAGACTGACTAGGAAGGCTTCATATCATGTGAAATGATTGGAAATGAAAGGAAACAGTAAATATTAATTTCACCTATATTCATAAATGAGTGCTCAATGATTGAAATTCCAAATGTGAAGTGACACTTCTCATTAATAAATGTAGAAATCCAACTATTTTACCAGATTGGTCCAGGTAACATGGACAAAAACAACTTAATGGCAGAACAGAGGCCTCTGGCATGTTCCACCACATGTGCTAAGTTCTGATAGATATGGGGAATAATATATATATTCTGTCTTCCATATAATAATATATATATATTTTTTAATTTTTTTTTTGCTTACAGCATTCAGACTGTATATTTAGACATTGTGCAAGTCATCACCTTAACCAGTTGTAACAGGCTCACTACGATAGGGACAACATTGCTTTAGGAATATTATATATTAAATGTACACTAAAAAAGGAGATACATTTTGTATTATAATGTGTCTCTAACTCTATACATTTTGTATTATAATGTGTCTCTAACTCTATTGAGTTTTTTGTTTTTAATATTTCACAGTGTGACTTTATGTTGCTGCTGGAGGAAGTGAATTTCTCCACAGGAAACAGTAAAGTAGTATCTTCTATCTATTTATCAATCTATCAATTAATCAATTTACCTATCAATCCTCACACATTGCAATACAGAAGATATAGTAGTTGAACAAAATAATGTGCATTCCAGGAAATGCAGACTTTCCTAAGTTCTAAGATGCCAATAACATACTTTCTTAATACTCTGTAGGCCATTCTCTCCAGGGAGTAGTATATATATATATATATATATATATATATATATACACACACACATATATACATATTGTGAAGGACAGCCGGGTCCCATGCCCGGCAGGGACGCCCCTGCTGCTTATGTTCCGGGGGAGCCTCCATGGACAGTCCAGTACCTCCCCCGGGATGCTTGGTGGCAGCCTCCCTGGCCGACGGTGTTTTCCCAACCACCCGTAGGGCTCCATGAGAGATGGAGTCCTCCACAGCTTGGTTGGGGCCCGGCGTGGCCGCTAGGGGGAGCTGCCTGCTTCCCACAGCCCGGCTGGACGAGCCTGCAGCCCCACCCGGAAGTCCAATTAGGACCAGGTGGTTAATCACCTGGAACGCTTCCGGGTGGGCTATAAAAGGGCCCAGCCACCACCACTCGGTGAGCCTGAGCTGGGAGGAAGAAGGAGACGAAGCTTGTCTGGGAGGAGTGGTGGAGCAAGGTGGAGAATTGTACTGTGAGTGTGTGCTTTGGGACTGTGTTTGGGCTGTGTGGCACGGGGAAGACGTGTCACACAGCTGAAGAAAATAATAAAGCCTGTGTGTTTTTTACACGTGCCTCTGCGTGGTCTGTGCCGCGCCTTTTACAATATATACTGTAAAAAGGCGCTATATAGGTGCCTGACCCGACACAGACTCACACCGGAGGCACTTATAAAAACCATAGAAAGTTTTATTTTTCTTCACCTGTGGGGCACATCTTCTCCATGACCCCCACAGGCACAACACAGTCCAAAAACACCACCACACAATTCCTTTCTTCCACCATCACTCTCCCGTCAAGCTTCGTCCTCCTCCTCTCGACTCTGGCCATTGAGTGGTGGTTGCTGGGCCCTTTTACGCGGAAGTGCTCCAGGTGGTTGATTGCTGAGTTCTGGCTGCACTTCTGGGTGTGCCGAATACGCTGCCCATATGGGCTCAGGAGTCCCAGCTGCAGCACCCCCTGACAGTGCCTGCGGGACCCATTATGTTAAATAACTTAACATAAATAACTTATGAGTGCATATACTCTGAAGTGTTCACTACAATCTCAAGATGTAACCCCCCTTAATATTCCCAGTATAAATATTAGTATAGGAGACATTTAGTCATTAGGTATACAAAACTGAAATGATCCACAGTACCTACCAGTATTATAGGTTTATAGGCTAACTGTCATGTGGACAGAGTACAGTGAAATTCCTAATCTCCATATGCGTCACACCACCATCTATGGTGACAGGATTAGTGAGCATAACAGCGTTACCTCAAAACTTCTCTCTACCTTATCTGACAATATCTCAGATCCCATTAGACTGAGATTGCAATAGTCTTCATTTAGGAGTAGGCAGAAAAATAGTCAAAAACACCAGGTAAGTGTGTGCACCGAAATCATCATATGTCCTAGGACTAGGTCAAAATCAAAACTGAATGAAAAAATTTGTACCTAAAACAACCTTGTTTTAATGTAGAATATAAAATATGTATATTTTTGTATATTCTGCTGCTATTTATATTTAAATTTGTTTTGTTTTTATGATACTCATCGTTTGAGCTATATTTGTAATTATTATAAAGGGTGCTGAACTCATAAGTGGAAGTACTCTTAAGAATAAATTGAAACAAACTGAACAGACGAAACAGACTTTCATAATGAGTTTCATGAAGTACAAGTAAATAGAAGGATTTTTGAGCAGTGAATTAAATTATGTAAATCAAACCATCATTGTTTATTTATGCATTCATATTCATTTATTATGTTTCTTCCAAAGTGACTTACAAATCTTGGGTTTCACCCTCAAGAATTTCTTTCTGGGATGACTTAGGTGAGAAGGAGATAGAGAGCAGTAAGGGGCAGTGGTCGGAGTTAGTAGTCAAGAGCCTTCATGCCCAACTGAGAAAATGGTGTGCACCCTCTCTAAGTGAGGATGTGAAAAAGAGATTAAAAGATACTGAGCTATTTAGGTGCATAATTTAGAATTGTGGTTAATCATTTCCACCTTTCTACAGCTGTACTTGTGTCAGATAAAGTGACTTGTGGGTTTGTCATTATAGAATTATGATCTGAAGTCCAGTAATTAAGCAATTAGGCCACAATACAATTAAACAGTACCCTTAACATTAAGCTACATCACAAAGAACTTTTACCACCCAAAAAAAATCCAGTTTCTTATCTCAGAATCATAAAAATGCTTAGACACACATAAATTGTTTTGCAGAAATTGATTTTTTGAAATGAAATCTAATTGAAAAAGAAGTGCTCCAGAATACCATTATATGTTGTAGCTCTACTACACCTCTCAAATTAATGTAGTGTTCTTAACTTTGTGAGTTTCTTCTTTTTCACTGCATAAAGAACACAACTTGTGTTCAGACATTTCAAACAGAAATTTACTATAACGGTTGTACCATCCAGGATTAGTTCTGACTTGTGCATGATGCTGCCAAATAGTATTTGACACCTTGTGACCATAAACTGGACTAAACAAGATGGATGGATGGATGGATGCTCAAAGTACTGCTTTTAGGCACAGCTATCATCAAACTAATGTGATCATACTAATTTGAAACTACAAAGTAAAGAAGAAGATGTAACTGGACACACAGACAGTTGGGAAGGTGTCTGTTTTATAGAGACTGCGGTGGGCTGGCGCCCTGCCTGGGGTTTGTTTCCTGCCTTGCAGCCTGTGTTGGCTGTGATTGGCTCCAGCAGACATCCGTGACCCTGTAGTTAAGATATAGCGGGTTGGATAACGGATCCAATGGAGAAAACTGGAGCTGTGTAATCTATGAAATTTACTATTGTGTTTATTTCGGGTTCTTCCAGTAAATGTTTCCAGATATTTTTGTCATTGGTCATTTGGTTGGATGCTAGTGGTCACTGTTGCCCCTTAAATCCAACAGATAGACATGCAGGATATAGGTTAAAAGCACCAAGAAGTAATCTTTTAATTCTCTTCTTTTTAAACAGTGCCTTCAAGCACCACAGCCATAATAAACAGGCAAGTAAATTAAACACTAATATACAATAATCTTCTTTCTCTTTTCTCCTCCACACCTACCAGCAAGCTTTGTCCACCTCCACCTGACTCTGGCTCACTTGCTGGGTTCCTCAGTCCTCTATATATTCCTTGAACCAGAAGTCCATGTGACCTGCCAGCACTTCTAGGTCAGACAGAGAATTAAAGTTTTTGATCAGCCCGGAAGTACTTTGGGGTTTCCGTTCTCATGATCCACCAGTACTTCCGGGCTAGATGAGAACTTAGTCTCCCAACATCTTCTTACAGCGTCCCTTGGCGGCACCCACGGTACCCAGCAGGGCAGTGTTGCTGAACTCCATATCCCATAGTGCCCTGAGGGAATCCGGGGCACCGATGCAGTCCAGGGAAGCTGCAATCTAGCGTTTTGGGGGAGGCAGTCTCCTCGAAAAGCTGCCTTCCCCCATCCATCTCAGAGGTGTCCCAGCCGGGTTGAGCTGCTGGCTGTCTCTTACAGTGTGTTGCTACGCTATAGTTAGCTTTTTGAAATCATTTTTGGATGGTAACATCAGAAAAACGTCTCATGAGACAGTTTACACTACAAAACTACTGACTGAAATTTCTCACATGACAGAAGTTTTTCCAATCAATTGACAGTTTAATCGTGAGATCCAATCAGGCATGACAACTCCTCCAATACTGCCCCTTAAAGAATAAAGCTGAAATGTGGGGCAACTCAGTCAGTGGTTGCAAAATGGTCTTTAAATCTTGCAAAATCATCCAGTGTATGCCTGGCTTTTCATATCCTAGTGAGTATAAGTACAGTATTGAAAGGAATCTGAAGGTGGGTTTATACAAATAACTTGTATAAATGCAGTTACTTTCTGTTGATTATCAATAACATTAACATTACGGCAATATTCTCATAGTGGCCTTTTACATAGGTAACCTGTTGGCATATAGGGGCTTTGAGAATCTTAATTACAGCAGATATAAAAGTTGTAAGCTAAATATATCTGATATGTGCCAATTGACAGAGCGCAATACTTTCAGAAAATTAAGACATTAATGAGGACATAAATGCTACTTGAATTTAAGGGTTTTGGAGTTGAACAGCACCTGTCATAAAGAAATCCATGAGTCTTAGACTCATCTGGATACCTGGTGATCACCAACAGATGGCATTTTAACATACTACAAGAGAATAATGTTAGCAGGTGATAGCATTTCTAGATGGATTTAGGAATACAATTAACACATTCCAATCTAATGAATAGGGTGGGACTAGTGACTGGGACCCAACAGAGCAAGTGTTAAATTTAAATTAATTAAATTAAATTAAATTAATTAAATTAAAGTGTTAAATTTAAGAGTTAAATCCCAGGGTCCAGTAAGTTAAAAGTTAAGATGACTGGAATTACAATTTATTCCAAAGTGGAGGCTGAGCCAGTATCTGAATGTCAAAAAGACAAATAAGGTGGAAAGGAGTTACTGCCAGAATACCTTTTTGAAGTAGAAACAAAAGTGTACTTTCACAGACATAGGAACACCAGATGTGAATAGATGGCCAGGTGTACTGCCTTTATTACTCTTCGATTTTTTTTGTGCTGGCAAACTTGATCCATTGTGATTTTTTATGGCTACTCATCATTGCACTATAACAGTAACTGAGAAATACTGCTTATTTTTTGCTTTTTCAATATCATCTATACATGACAAATAGTGATCAGGTTCCTCTTTGAATACAATTTTATTTCAGTCATTTTTTTTTACAGCTTCTTGAAATATTGTTGTGAATGGTTAAAGTCATTTCTACTTAAGGCATATCAAATAATTAAACATCCCATCACTGCAAATCTTTTGTGACCATCCCCTTAATAGAATAAAAGTTATTATGAATTTCAACATGTAGACATCAGTAGTCAACCAAGCCCTACTTAACATGTCTTCAGTTACTCAAAGTCTGGCTCTGCTTTTAGCAATTATCTGTGGCACATGTGAATATTTCCTTCTTACAGATATGAGAATGGCAGCACAGTCTTCTGCTGCTTCCTGTGTTGTTCAGTAGGACATTAGTGGTCTACATTTCACAGAACACATCCTGTCATCTTAGGCCCTCTTTCCTTTGTCTAACATTAAATTTCTTTGTAGTCTGAAACGTTTCATAACATTTGTCTTCATCATACTTTGACTTCTAAATGCCACAGAGAATTCCAGGTACTTATTCAAAGAAATCAAGAGACCTACAATGCTTCAGAAAGTACAGGGTGAGTCAAAATTACTGTATGTTAACATTTGAATGGCGGAAACAATTTATCCACTAACCACACTTCATATATGCTGTATGATTTACAGGAATATCTCAACCTGTTCGCCATCATGTTCAACACACAAAAACCAATGAGCAACAGTACCATTTAAAGCCCAGACACACATTTTGCAGGGAATAGATGATACCACAGTTCGGATTCTGTCCTTCAGGTTATCACAAACTTTCCTACTATACATGCGCTCCTTCACCATACCCCATAACCAGAAATCACAGAGTGTCAAATCAGGGGAATGTGGAGGCCGTGGCAATGGTCCACCACAACCTATCCATTGACCTGGAAAGGTGTGGTTAAGATAAAAATAATCCATTAGTGTTAACATAATTGTATTTAGACCCCTTTACTTTTTACATACAGTATTTTATTATGTTGCAGCCTTGTGCTAAAACCATTTAAATGTATTTTTTCCCTTAATACCTTTGAATGACAAAGTGAAAACAGGATTTTAGGAATTTTTGCAAATTTATGAAAAATAAAAGATTAAATACCAGTATTGACACAGGCATTCAGACCCTTTGACACATGAAATCTGGTTCAGGTGCATCTGATTTTATTGGTCATCATTGAGATGTTTCTACAGCTTGTTTACAGTCCACCTTTGGTCAATTCAACTGGCTGAACATGATTAGTAAAATCAGAGATCTGTCTGTAGAAGGTCCACAATTGAGCAAAAACAGAGCTATAAGGACAAAAGAGTTTAGAGACAGAATTGTCTTGAAGAACAGCTCTGGGGAAGACTACAAAGTGTCTGCAGCAGGGAAGGGTTCTCAATAGCACAGTAGCCACCATAAATCTTTATTGGAAAACGTTTGGTACAATAAAGACTCTTCTTAAAGTTGGCTGTCAGGCCAAGCTGAGAAGGCCTTGGTAAGAGAGGTGCCAAGAACCCACTGGCCACTCTGGCTGAACTCTGAGAACCTATGTGGCAATGGGAGAAACTTCCAGAAGGACAGTCACCAGTGCAGCATTCCACTGATCTGGGCTTTATAGCACAGTGGCCAGATGACACATGAAAGCCAACTTGGAATTTGCAAAAATGCACCCAAAAGACTCTCAGACTCTAAGAAACAAGATTCTCTAGTCTGATGAAACAAAGATTTCATTGTTTAGCCTCAATTCCAAGAATCGCAACCGGCAGGAAAACAGGCACTGCTCATCACCTGTGCAATATCATTCCAATGGTGAAGCATGGTAGGGACTAGGTCATGCTGGAGAGCCGTTTTGTATTGGTAGGGACTAGAAGACTTGTCAGGATTGAGGGGAAGATGAACAGAGCAAAGTACAGAGATATTCTTAATGAAAACCTGCTCTATATTGCTCTGGACCGCAGACTGAACCAAGGGTTCACCTTCCAACAGGACAAAGACCCTAAGCACAAAGCAAACAAAAACACAGGAGTTTTTTAGGATCAACTCTGGGAATGTTCTTGATTGGCCCAGCCAGAGCCTGGACTTGAACTCAATTGAACATCTCTGGAGAGATATGAGTAACCATCCACTGATGGTATCCATTAAGCCTGAGAAAGATTAAGAGGAACTGCAGAGAAGAATGGCAGAATGTCCCCAAATATCCAGTTGTGCATAGCTTGTCATATTCAAGAAGACTTTAGGCTGGAATCCCTGCCATAGGTGCTTCAACTAATTACTGATTAAAGGATCTTAATATGTGTGTCAATGAGATATTTCAGTTTTTAATTTGTAATACATTTGCAAAAATTTCCAAAATCTTATTTTCACTTCATCATTCTGGGGAATTGAGTGTTACTTGACAAGGGAAAAAATGAATTTAAATAATTTTACCATAATGTTGCAACACTGCAAATTGTGTAAAAAGTAAAAGGGTTTTAATACTTTCTACAAACACTGTTTATGTACAGTAGTGTATCGGCAGATAGCCATTACCATTTGTTGGTGAACATACTGTTGTATATGATTGTTTAATGATGCTTTTGTCCATTACTTTATGTTCGGATGTTGATTGCTATGGTCTGCGTCTTTTGAGACGTATGGCTGCTAGAGGGAAGGGCGTGGTTTAAAAAAAAGGCACGCTGTATGGGAAGTTAAAAAAACAGGGTTAACAATAAATGACTTTTGAAATGTTACTCTGAGTGTGTCACTACTACAATCTAGAGAACACTACACATACACTATTGTGGTTCACTTTGTAATACTTTTGAGAATTTGCACAACTGTGGATTTCTGCTTTTCAAATTGCTAGGGTTGGGCAAGTGTACGTTAAGATGATAATGTTAGATTTATCAGATATAATAATATTTATGTAAGGCAGAAATGCATAAATGGACCACAGAATGCTACCTTTAGTCGTCCATGTGTAATATCATTCTTTTTTTTTCTGAGTACATGTAATAAGTTGATATGGGCAGTGAAATTTCTTGCAGACAAAACTGAAATGTTGGACCACAAGAGAAATAAATAGAAATGCCTGCCCATTAAGCAGTCTTTTTAAACATTTACTGTCATGCAAGTGAAAATTAAAAACAGTAGCCAAGTTTATTTTTTTATTTAGGACTTTGAAAAACACTAAATAAAACACAGGGGCACATGGTGAGAATGCTGTTCATTCTTAACACAAAGGGAAATCTTGACAAAATTTGCACTCAACTTGATTGACTTTGTAGATAACAAATCCAAGTGCTTACATTTTTATTTTTTATATCTTTATGAAAGAAACTGGTAACTAGAACCTCAAAATGATAACTTGCTCATACTACCAGAATGATAATTAGTAACTGACTGGACTATATAGTCCACTGTAAATTTCATTTTATGTTTGTTGAACTTTGTTTTATTGTTTTCCCTGTATTCTAATATAAATTTGATAAAAAGAATTCTATCTTTGCATGCTCTAAGAATGATATTCACAAGGGTATACTTCTGCATTTCCTCATTTTCTTAAAATAATTTCCTTCATTTGTGATCAAGTAAAATATGCTGGGGCCAGCTCCTCATGAGACTGGTCAGGGTAAATGGGTGCGAAAATGAAAAGAATAGTCAGATGAATGTTATTCACCATATAAGGCATAGCATGATGACACAGACAAAGAGGCATCTTTGGAATGGATACATACAATCATGTATACCCTAGGTGACACTTCCTTTAACTCTTATTTGGTGTTAGTTCTTTTTTATTGTTTGTAAGATGGTTATACAGCAGGGTAGCCCCATGCTCTTATAGATGATGAAATAGTAGTGCTGGCAGTGCAAAGATGATAATACTGTATTAAATTTGACATTTCATTGTTGCATTTAACATCTCATGTTGAGTCTGAATATCTGAAAAGGTTGTAAACTGCTGAAGAAAGACTCCCTACTGAAGCTGGTTCAATAGAGATAAACATGGTGAGGTGAGGCACGTTTTCCCTGAGTTTGCATGGGTTTTCTGTATGGACACATATTTCCGCCCACAACTTCAAACAGTGAAGGTTCGGTCAAATGATAATTTTAAATTAGTATGAGTGAATGTGGGTATAATGCTCTGGCCACACTTACTTGAACCCAGTGCTGCTGAGATATACTAAACTATATGCGACTCTGAACAGAAATAAAAGGGCTCAGCTAATTATACCAAGAAGCAAGTGACATGCTAGAGATTTAATACATTGCTTATACCTAACACAGCTAATATGTAAGTTTTTAGCAAAGAAAAAAGGCTTTATCAGATTTCTCCCAAAACATGAATTAGGAGATACTTGCTTATACTACTAGTTGTTTCAGGAGGTTTATGATCCATAATCAAATGCATGATAACAATAGTCATGCCTATCAGGATTATTTAAGCTTTTAAGTATGAAAAAATTACAGCACCATCAATTTTATTATTACCCTATGTAGGATGGCTGGCCAGTTGTGCTAATGGGTTGTAGTAATGTGCATTAACACCAAACACAACAGAATAATTTTTATTGACCTTTCTGTAGACCATTAGTTAATAGCAGGCAGATATGTGTCGCATCAAGTAATGGTAAAATGATAAAAAATTCAATTTTTCCAAAGACCTTTCTTTTAAACAATGAGGTTGTGAGTTCAAATCCTTAAACTGCCTTGGATCAAGATAACTTCCAAAAAATAATAACAATAATAATCTCTCTATTATAATAAAAAAAATTTGGAAAGATGAGACTTTTTATCCTGTGACGAGACGTGATCTTTTCAAGAGAAGACACTTTCATGTCCTGCAAGACACAACTTTGTGCCACGAAATGTAACCACACCCGGGGCCGGAAATAAAAGACAAAGAGTAGATGACAAAGTAGAACGGCGTAAAGAATTCAAAAATGTTGGCGCGATACACATGCAGAGCAGGTTAGAGGTGATGGAAGTATGAAAATTTGAAAGTCTCAAAAAAATGATAGTAAAGATCGCATTAGCGCATACAAACGTAAATTATTACTCGGTGAAATAATGGAACAGCGAAAAGCGATCAAATATAATGTTTGGATTTAAACTTTAAGTCAGAGACTTGCAGATCGTCTAATTCGTGTTGCAATTACGGAAAGGAAGTGTTTCTTCCCAATGAAGAAGTGTATCCGCGAGAATTAAAGGTTTTGTCGTTTGAGAGCGGCAGAGATGCAAAGTTGCTGGTGTGTAGCGCAGGCAGGGGGGTTGGCAAGCAAAGCGAGCAGGGGGCAAAGCCCCCTAGTAATAATAATAATAATAATAATAATTTGGAATCTTTGAAAGGTAGAGTATTGAAGATTAGTAGGAAGAAGTCTATCTGAAGTTAAATGATGATCAGGATTCAGACGTTAGCCTGCAGAGAGAGCTATTGAAAATAATTAATTTAAATGGTCGCAGTCCAAGATGGAAAATTAGATGCAGAAATGACCTACAGAGTACAGTATAGATGGCACAATTAGAAGAATGTACCAGGAGCATTGAGTGATCAGAGAATTAAGCTAAAGGTTAAAGGTAAGGATTTTAAGACAGTGGTAGATCCAGCAATGATGTATAGAGCTGAGACATGGGCAAATAAGTGAGGGCAAGAGAAGAAGTTAGATGTGGAAAAAATGAGAATGTTGAGATGGATGTGCGGAGTTACAAAAAAGTAAAGAATAAACAAAAATACAATAATAGGTACAACAAAAGTGCAGTAAAGTAGGTTTAGCTTAGGCGACAAATTTGTCTGTAGGTCTGAACTAATATAAGCACTTAAAGAAGAGCCGCAATTCACTTGAGTGGTTGGTAACGTTAGAATCATGATGGTATTGTAACTTTTAAGAGCGCAGCAAGTTCACAATCATATCTCTCTATTATAAAAAAAAATCCTGGAAAGGAAAAACAGGGTGACAAGACATAATCTTCTAGGAAGACATTTAAAAGACCAGCGAGACAAAAAGGACTGGCTACGGAGCGTTTAGTGCAGACTGTAAACATCAGACTTGGTGCCAAGAGATTGTCCCAGGGCCATCTCGCGGGGATGTGGAACATGAGATTCTTGCAAAACACGCCCTTCTTATCAAATAAGAGCCAGCCAGCAAAACACTCAGTCATGTAAAAGCACGTAACACACAGAGATCCTGTGCTTTCTGCAAAGAAGAAAGAGCAGCATAGAGAAAAGAGACCCAAAAGCATTGGAGAGAAAAAAGGCAGATAAGAGATTATGAAAGTAGTGGAATTTGAAAGGCTCAAACAAACGATGGCGCGATACACATGCAGAGAAAGGTACAGAATGTGAAAGCAGTAAAATTCAAAAGTATTGCAGCATCCCAGCCAAGTTGAAGCCTTTTTTGTTTTAAGTGACTGTCAGGTCCGATTGAGGGAGAGCGGAGTACAGCATAGAAGTCTGATAGCGGGGTACTGATTGATGCGGTAAGGGGGAGGCGAGACCCGTTTGGGGGTTGGAGAGGGTGCTATAAAGTTGTGTTTGGGGTTACGAAGTCAGCGATTGTTCAAGTAGAACACTTTATTACGTCAGTCACTACAGTATTAAAAAAAAAGATAGTAAAGATCGCATTAACGCAAACAAAAGGTAATTAATCATCAGAACCAGGTGTAATTGAAAAAATAGCAGGACAAATCGAGGTCAGAAATAAAAGGCAAAGAGTGGAACAGAAAGTCTTTTTGCCTTCGCATCATTCAATGCACAAAACGTGGATTTACACAATAATGGACCATATGCTATGAGAATCTATGGTCCCGCACCAGTTAAAGCAACAATTCCAAATAAAAAAAAAACTTTTAAAATTGTATATCCGATTAACCAAACACAGGTGTTGGTGAGCAGGGGGCAGAGCCCCCTAGTATAGCATACATTTGTATCTTATGTATCCATCAGCACATGTGTTCTGACCAAGAAGTCAACAATTACACCCTGTAACACCAAGAATTTAAACAAAAATAATGTGCACCGCCAACACAGTTCATATTTTCTCTTAATGATCACAGGCGTCACCTACAATTACAACAAATGATAAAAACTCAACTAAAAATGATTGTAGAATGTTCTGTTCACCAGGTGTGATCATATTGTATGTTAAGAAAATACCAGTCAATTAAATCACCAAAACTCATCCCATGTGGAAAAAGATATAAATCCATTTCATTTAATAAGAAATGCTCATCATCATAATAACCTACATTATTTTCTATAGGAACTGTACCTTTATTGTAGTACCTAAAACCCATGTTTAATGGAATAAACAATTTGTGAGAGATTAATTTAAAGCTTTCAAATTGAAACATAATACCATTCATAATACCATGCAGCTCCATCCCTGTATAACCTGAAAGTCATAACAGCCCCCAATGGTGTTCAGCAAGAACATTAAGCACTTATAAGCTCAAAAGATAGACTGTACATGCACATCTTCAAAATCAATGTTACTTTTGAGATATTGTAAAAGGAACACACCTAAAAACTGTAATGGTATTTAATCCCTAAAAAGAATATAATTCAAGATCTTTAGGGAAATCAATCAATAAACAAAATGTAAGAATTGCACTCAAATCAACAGCACCAAAATGGCATATCTTTAGGACAGTTGCTGGAGACTTAAATAGTCCAAAAGGGTCTCTGAATGCATACATTTGCATTACAAACTTTAAGGATGCATCTCTTTTCAATGGCTATATGCTTTATAAAGGGAAATAAAATTATAATGAAGAATTAAGATACATTAACTAAGTTAAGGACCACACAAAATGCATTTGTTTTCTGAAACTTGCTTTGTTAATGTTCTTGTGCTGTTGTTTCATTTTTCTGTTGTGTACTTGTAAAATCTCACATTTTTATGATAATTGTCTGCACAGTTTCTTTAAAGAATTGAATTTGAACTGGTTACTTAAAAAAAAGAAAGTGGTCTTCCAAAAATATCATGTTAAAACTATAAAACTTTTTCTGAGGTACTCTAGAGTTTTAAGGCATTGATAATGCCTGCTGTTATACTTTTCAGTTTTGCAAGGAGTTCAATAACAAACCCACACCCATCACACCCATCTTAAGGTTCAAGGTTGTTCAAGCACTTCTGATTGGTTGTGGTGGGGCTTTGGAGATGTGGAGATTTTGTTTTATTTGGAGACAAGAATTTATTAGCTTTAGGACACATATACTGTATATGCAGGAGCCCTTCCTCCAGGGGATGGACAGGTAGGACTTATAGTATAAGCCTCAAAGAGGACAAAAAAATATATATTGAAAAAAAACAGCAGAGAGAGGCGCTGACCAGGGAGAGAGAAAATAAAGCAGATGATGACCTGAAAAAAGAGATTTCACCCAAAGAATAAAATCAGAGACCATTCACCTACTCTGAGTTATTGCTGAGACGTTGTGCAACTAATTAGATAAAGGCTACCTGAAATTAACACACATGTTTAACTATTCCTGATCTTTGTCTGCTTTCAAAATTACATAGTGGTCTAGGATATACTATATGAAATGCCACATCTATATTTGCTTTTGTTTATGGCACTAGTTATATTAATACTTTTTTAAGCTTGTGTTGCTGATTTTATTCTATTTTACCACCAAGGGCTGGGAAACCAAGTTTTTTTCTCAGTTAATTCAGTCAGGGTTGAGAGAGACAAAACTATTCAAATTGGGAAGCCACTGTGACAGTGATACTTTGGTGAAGTCTTAAGGTAGTGGACTAGAGGCCTAGATGCAAGTCAGCTGCTGCTGTAAACTGTATATTCCCGAAAGTGGGTATGTGTAATAATAGGAAACAGAGGTGTAAGTATATCAGTGAGTCAACTGGAGAAAAAAATCTGTGCATTTGATAAAAGGGGATATATGTTTTAATGATAGGTGTCTCTAAAAGACTTTCCCACAATAAAACATGCTGATAACCCATCTGGCACATATCCAAATATGGTACAAACAACTTGGAATGACATGGCCCTTTGTTTTGAGTATTATTTTTTTTCTCTGAAAGCCTGAGCATAGCACTCTTCTGTTTATCAGGAGCAGCCCTATCTGCATCACATCCTAAGGTATAGAGTATTCAGCATTTCAGGCTCTTGAGAATAGCAGGTTTATTTGCCTGAAATAAATTTATTCCAGAATGGATAAAGCATAGATTAACCTTCACAAATCCTACTTAACTTTAAGTCAATTTTCCAGAAAAACAGGACTATACCACGTGAGTAAATTCCAAGGACGCATGTAATATATCTATTGTTAACTGTCTCATAGCTGGGAACTGATGCAAGGTTCATTCAAGCTACAGTACTTTTTTTACAGGTAGATAAATCTGCTTTTTCTGTCATATGAAACACATTGTGTATGAATGGGCAATTTTAAAATCCATAGGATCATGAACTGTTATAGCTATTAGAAGGAAACAGCCAAAGGGCAGTTTGACTGGTTGAACTGGGATTTGGTGTATTTTATAAATAGGAGAAACAAAAGAGAAGCTGAAAAGCAGTTTGAGGTCAACATCCGAGAAGACAAGAAACCAAATGTCACTACAAAGCTTGTGGCTTAAATATCAAAGAAATGAAAGATCCATTGCCTGTCTAATGTCCTTTTCTTAATCACTAGTGTAAATGCAAAAAAAAATCTTTAAAAAATTGTCTTCATTTTAGGTTATATAGTGTAATAAAACATGCAGTGACTACAACAATCACATGACTAGCTGAGGTTATAGGAACTGTACATACTGTAACAATTCAACATAGAAGCTTCCATGTCAAAACTAAGCGCAGAATAGTGGGGACAGAGTATTACATCCATCTACTGTATCCATTATCCAAGCCGCTATATCCTAACTACAGGGTCACGGGGGTCTGCTGGAGCCAATCCCAGCCAACACAGGGCACAAGGCAGGAACAAACCCCGGGGCAGAACGCCAGCCCACTGCAGGGCGCACACACACACACACACACCAAGCACACACTATGGACAATTTAGAATCGCCAATGCACCTAACCTGCATGTCTTTGGTATGTGGGAGGAAACCAGAGCACCCGGAG
Source organism: Polypterus bichir lapradei (assembly GCA_026402145.1). Taxonomy (NCBI): domain Eukaryota; kingdom Metazoa; phylum Chordata; class Cladistia; order Polypteriformes; family Polypteridae; genus Polypterus; species Polypterus bichir. The sequence goes on along the minus strand of JANRMT010062837.1, from coordinate 72,785,301 downwards.
GAAACACACACAGACACGGGGAGAACATGCAAACTCCATGCAGGGAGGACCTGGGAAACGAACCCAGGTCTCCTTACGGAGAGGCAGCAGCGCTACCACTGCACCACCATGCCGCCCCAGAGTATTACATAAAAAATAAATACAAAATAAGAAAATAAATCATTACTTTATGACCTAGGGCACATTTTAACAATGAACATCAAAGTTATGAGGGCATCATGCACATAGATCAAAGTTTTGTATCAGAGTGGGGATATCTATTTCCTAAAGCTTTCCCAATGCTGTCACTTTCACTGCACTTAAATATACAGTAGGACATACTGTAACATACTTAGCTTTTGAATTTCACATTTGTGATTTACGTAATTTTAGATAAAATGATCTGGTAATGACATAGAGGTAAATATTATTAATGATTTAAATTTCTCTTGTGTTTTCTTGTCATTGTGCTTCATATTATCACAACCTGGGATGCAAACATCCACAGGAAGAAAATACTGGGAAAGCGAATAAAGATCATTGGCTTTTTATTGACAAAAGAAACAAATGAACAAGCAAAGTACAACACAACCCCAATTTTCTGGCCTTGAGGTACACCTTCCTCACTGCCCCGATGTCTTGGCCCTGGGGCACACCACCCACCCAGCCAGCCAGCCTATCTGCACTTACTGTTAGCTCCGGGAGGCATCTCTTGCCATTGCCATATTAGCTCCCCCAGCTTTTCTATTAACATCCCATTAGATGGCTTTTCCACACTCTCATTCTCTCTACACTCTTTTCACCAACTTCCACCAGCCAAAAAGACCCCACCTTCCCTGTCCTTAACCCCTTTTACTCAAAAGTTATTTGTTTATCCAGCTGAAATGGAAAACTACTGATTTGTCTGTTCACGTCATAGAATCCGCCACCTCCCCTAGCCTCCAGTGGCCCTGAGTTGCATGAGACATCAGCCACAGCCACAGACCCTACAATATTATGGGTTATCATCTCAACCAGGATGTTTTTCATCTTTTGTCCACAACAACATTCAGGGTTATTTAGACCTTGATTGAGATAAATTAAGTATGACAGCAGGATGGATACTTTCTGTATGCATGCTATTCATTGATGTTCTAATATGATATTACATATTAAGATAAGGCTTATGTTTATTAAAATTTCCATCCCCAAAGGGTGTGTTAAAACATAGATCAACCCTGTTTTAGTTTGGGCCCCTCTTACTCCACAGTGGAGGTTGTCTGCTAATCCTTTAGAGCCTACCAATCATATTTGGTATATTTACCATGTTTTTCCCATGTCCTTTTCAGGAATTTTGTACTTGTTTTGGGGTTTTGCAAGTTGAAGTACCCATTTCTACCAATTAATTCTAAATTTGGTTACATTTTCAGTAGGAAAATGTATTTCACGTTTCCGCATCATTGTTTTTGGGGGTTTGTTTGCAGTTCCTGCCATGTTACTACACATGGATAACTGCAGATTGTTCCAAAATTGTTTATTCAACAAAAGATTTCTAGTGGATGTTTTGTATTTTCACTTTCAATAGATTTCAATTTGAATTTTAACAATGATTTTATCTTGTGTTTCGGCATAGTCATTTTAGTTCTTAGATTTTCTGGTAACACATTTTAGCCTGTTTCATCTCCTGTTTTCTTATTTTTTGGCAAACACCTATTCCAGCTCCTATTAGAGTTCTTTTCACTAAGAAAATCATCTCTAGCAGTTGATTTTACATATAAACATTTAATATAATATGCACAAAAAATGTTGCTTCTATTGTGAAGTGTAACTTAGTAGCTCTGAAGTTAACCTGGAAAGCCCAATACTGAAGAACCGATGCAAATCGAGGATATAAGGTTCTAATTCATATAACATATACATGTATGGGGTACATGTGTACCAGGGTTCACGTCCCAGGCCCTCCCTGCATGGAGCTTGAAGTTTCTCCCAATGTCTGTGTTGGTTTCCTCCCACAGTCCAAAGACATGCAGGTTAGGTGGAATGGCAATTCTAAATTGGCCCTGGTGTGTGCGTGTTTGTGTATCTGTATATTCACCCTGCGATGAACTGGTGTCCTGTCCAGGGATTATTCCTGCCTTGTCCCCTGTGCTTCCTAGCATGAGATTCAGCCCCCTACAAATTTTCTCTGGATTAAGCAGGTTTAGAAAATTGTAAGTGTTAGAGATTTTGATCATTGCGAAAGACACTACATGAAATAAAAGTTATTTACAATTGTATTTTTCAACCACGAAAAACATAATGCAGGGTCACAGTTTTTTCCCCTCATATTCTATTTGCCATTAATAATAGTGAAATAATTATTTATAAAAAAAATAATTTTATAGTAACATTTGTATAAGACAACTCCCTGACCTGCTCAGGATAAAGCAGGTTTAGAAAATGGATTTTGGATATGTAGGAAAATAAATTAGACTTTACATGGATGTAACCTGGAATGGCTTTTAGTATACGTGGTTCAAGCATATTGATAATTTTTTTTTTTTTTTGGTTTTAGAATAAATTTCAGAAAAAAAATACCCTGGGTGTTCTTCTTATTAATATACTGTATATTTTCCATGTTTTTATAAATCAACTGCTTTGCTTGATGTCTCCTGGGTTCCCAGACTTTAATAACCAAGTTTGATTTACAGTACATTACAAATGCTGCACCGGCTCATTTCAAGCTTTTAACATTCATGTGTTGAAATAATAGAATGCTGTACTTCGGGAATCAAGCGTGCCGCACAGATTTGTCACCCAGATATAGAGGTGAAGTGCCGTTCAGCAGTGACTTACCTGGTTTGTTTAAGAGGCGTGACATTTTGCAGTGGTAGGAGAGTTCCTGTTCACAGTACTCTGCTTGGGTTATTATGGCTTGAAGCTGATCTGCATCGGCTGTGTAGTTAAAGTAAACATGGTGTCGATTGATCCCACTGGAGCCTTTCAATTTTGTGAGCTCTGTGTTGTTGTGCTGCACTACGGTCCATGTTTTTTCTTAAAGAAATTAGAAGGTAGTCAATGTTAAATTTTCCCTTGACATATGCAGCTTTCAGCAAACAGATTGTATCTAGAGTAATTAAAGTAGAAGAAAAGTCAAATCAATGTATTAATTAATTCATTAAGTAGTTATATCATTAGTAATTTGTCAAATTTTTTTTAATATACTCCATACAATGTTATTTTATTCATACAATAAATGTCATTTAAAATGTACTATATAGCAGCTTAAACAATTAAAATTGCCTTTGAAAAGACACAGCTGGATATTACTGTGTTAAGAAAACTTTCATAAATTTAATTTTTAGAACGGCCAGTGAGTTTTTCACTGCTAGTCAACCCTTATTTTCCCTTTTTGATGCATTGACGAGTCACTAAATAAATTATAGACTTATTAACAGTGAAAAGAAAAATATGTGCAATGCTAATGTAAATACCGTATTAAAAAATGACATAGTGAAGCAGATGACAACTCATTTTTTAAAAGATGCAGACACAAAGAGCCTGAAATGTAGTTTTCCGTTGGCTTTTTGTGACATTCAGAATGTAAGCTTCCTCTCAGGAATCTGCTTAACAATGGCTGTAACTTTATTTATATCTGCAGTTATGCTGGGGAGGTGCTGAGGCCAGGATTTGGGCTGTTATTTAATATGTGAAAACTTATTGTTGTTTCTTAATTTAATAAAGATTTAAATTACTGTACAAAATATCTTCAGTTACGTGTTTACAAATCTGAATTTCAAATTTAACTCAAATTTTCTTCTTTTTTTTAATCAATTACTGCATCTAATGAGTTTACTTGGTTCCTAGTATATGCATTGCTACAGAAATTAAAAGGAAAAAAATACACAAATTTCACCTAAGTATACATTTACATCTTTAACTCAAGGCTTGGAAACATTAAAATGAATGACATTTTCACAAAGATGCCTTTGCTACTGAAATATAAAATGTCATTTTTCTCATGCATTTCTTAAATTTTAACAGCTTATTCGTTATTTCTTGACCAATGAAAACATATCAAGTCTCAGATCTACTCTCTGTTTATTTATATATTTATTGAATACAAAGTCACTGAGTCAGCAGATAGCCTGTGGGCCAGCTGTGTCCAGCCCTTCATGAACTCTGTAAATTGACTTTCTTCTGTAATGTAATGTACTCACACACATGCAGTTCTTCGCAAATGGCGAAATTTGATAAGACTATAGATGAGGTCCAATCCTGAACTGATTTGACTTTTCTTGAGAAATGAAGTTTACTGCGTAAACGTCTGTTCTCAATCTACCTGCCAAAATTTCACCAAAAAGTAAACTTTTCAGATTTTCACAAAAAGCTAATGGAAATTATCAATACAGCACCATTGGTTATGCAGGGATTTCCCAATCTACAGGTGATAAAAAGTGGGACAAAATTCCCTTATAATGCTGTGAGAGACCGATCGGCAACTACTATTGAAGAGTGGTTCCATCTTCTGCTTTGTCCATTTTTCCCTGCTTGCCTTCTAACAAATGCTAGTTTTGATTTAATATGAAAAGTGATCTTTGTTTAGCCATAACACCACGAAGGAATTGTCATCTCAATTATATCTCCCTGCGGTGGGTTGGCACCCTGCCCGGGATTGTATTCCTGCCTTGTGTCCTGTGTTGGCTGGGATTGGCTCCAGCAGACCCCCGTGACCCTGTGTTCGGATTCAGCGGGTTGGAAAATGGATGGATGGATTATATCTCCTATTTCAGTCGTGGAAGTCAGTTATTATTTCACAGTTGCCTTAAACCTCTTGGTGTCTCTTACTCACATTCACAGTTTTGAACTGAATGCCCAATTTGCCAGTTTCGCCCATTTATTGACTGTATAATGGACTTTATTGTGCATTGGAGAATTTTTAAAAGCTTTGACATTTTCTCTGTATACCTGATGGTTTCTTTTTAAAAACATTATCCCAATTTTGTTTTACATTTTTTCATTTGTCTTCATGAAACTAATATTTCAAAATGTTGCCATTGTAATTTTTCTCTATAATTGTTTCTTCATATTATTTGTTAAGAAAAAAAGGCTTTGTGAAGACTGAAGAATTTAACTTGAATGGTATGAGAACAGTGTAATCTGTACATAGACTGTGTTCTCTTGATTATGAGACCTCTAAAGACTACTGGCTGTAAAGAAGGTTTGTTTTAACAGAGGACTGGAATCAGTCGCTTACCATGTCTTATTTGATAAAGGTCATACTAAAAGTAATGAGCATATTCATTTTACAGTTCACTGGAGATATGAATAAGAGATTACTAAAAGTGAAAATCATCTATATACCTTTGCTTAGCTGGTAAAAATCTCTTATTGATATTATTCCTGGAATGCATGGTGTCTTGTTCCAGTTTCTGGCGCCGATTCTCTGTTGCACATTAATATCTCCCTGATGAGGTCAATAAATTTTAATTTGTTGCTTTCAATAGAGGCACTTCAGGCAATCCCGACAGGGCTGATTGGTAATGTCTGCGCCCCAATCCTTACAATGCTTTAAAAACATAATACCAGCCCCTATGCTTGCATTAACATTTGCACAATGAAGTCAAATATAAATGGCAGCAATTGGTGTTGATTGGCAAATTTCGGCAAAGTGTTTTACACAGCAAATTTGTGGAGTGACCTTGTTCACTAAATCTCTTCTGAAAATTCATTGTGTGACTGACTTAGACAACTATTTTCCCCCAGTGCCTCATGATGATTTGCAAGTCCAGCTACACATCCATCTGTAAGCAATGTTGGATGGGACAGCCCTGCAAGATATAAAGCTGATCGTAGTAGTGGGCAGTTTGCGATTAAGCTGCTATACTGGGTGAAATTATTCCTCCAGTATAATAGTAAGAACGGTTCTAGTGATATGAAATCTTGAGAATACATCTAACCAGAAAATGCGCACACAGAAAGAAACTGGAAATGTGTGTGTGTATTCGTGTCATAAAGGTCATGTCTTTTCATATGGATTTGTATGTTACCTGTGTGTAATATGTGAGCTTACCTCTTTAAAAAAATTACCCACAGTCCTGTGTAGCTTATGCAAACAGGAAAGACTAAAGAATCGACATGCTTTAGTGTTACTCTTATTTGGTAGCAGCAGCAGTGAATAATTAACAGTATCAGGGGAAAAAAATCTGTTCTTCTCGGTCTGAGATAGGTGAGTATTTGCTATAGAATCTGTGGGGTCCAAGACTCAGTGAATTCCCGTTTCCTGCTCCTGTTCTGACTGTCTGCAAGAAATTCTATTGTTCTGATATTCAACTAATTTCATCTCAGGGAGGCATTGTTATCTCACAGCTCTGGTCATATTTTGCCAGACACTTTCCTAGCCCTCAGGGGCAGTTAAAAGACCACTGAACCATTATACTCCACTCAAAACTTGTTCCATTTCTCCTTCCCTATTGACTTTAATACATTTTGCCGAGTTCTGTGTGGCTCCCAAACATTTCTGCAATTTCGCTGAACTCAGTGCAAAGCAAATTCACAGGGGTTTGCTAATCACTGGCAGAAATGAGGATTTCTTCCTTCACAAGAAATTTATTTCACATTTTGAAAATTTCATGTCCTTATCGGTCATATTCTTCCATTTAACTATTAATGTGTAACTCAGCTAGTTGACATAATTTTTCATTTAATTGTGAGACAACTGATGGAAGTTATATGATTTTTAATAAGATTTTAATGTCATCAGGAATTTCTTGGTAATTCTGCCATATAAATAAAATTTATAACAATAATTATTTTTATTATTACATTCATTCGGCATGACCATCTTGTTTTTCTTAAGAACCTACAGTTGTTTGCTTTCATTTTTTTACAGTAACACTCCACAGTATAATATAAAATAAATATAATATAAGCCCTAGATGGTGAATATTTTTATAGGCAGTATAGTTATGGCATAATTCTTAGCTTTAATGTGGTTGGGAATGCTTTGCCCTACATTAATTAAAAATTGTACTATCATAGAGTACTTTACAAATTACAATAAGATAGAATTATAAAACTGAATAAAATATAGCAGTAGTAAAATTTAAAGATATGAAATCGGATACTGCAAAATAAAGTGAGAAAATGTAAAACTTTAGCAACCAATCAGAATACAAATGGAACTAAATGAACATGAATTAGTCAAAATTCAGAGTCAGCATCATGGTGAAGACAGCATAATTACACTGAAGTACAAGAGGGACAGTTTTAGAGTATTAAATGCAGGAACAGCAATTTAGAAGGCAGTTTATCAACTTGATTCAATTGAAAGTAAATGCAGCACTCATCTGACATAGAAAGCGGAATTCAGATTGCAGGAAAAAAGTTACATTAAAAACGTACCTTACGTTTAAGCATATAGATAATAAAAACACTACAATTACAAATAAAAGGTTCCACTGCTGCTATGTAGACTGCAGTGTATCTTTGGTGAAAATCTCTTGATTTTTTAATTTCTAATTGACACAGTAGCTCTCTCCAAGAATTTTTAATCCATATTACACAGTCCAGCTCTGTGATGTGCTTTAAATATGGTGAGTCCAGCCTTAAAGCAACTAAGCAAATACAGGAGTAGCTACTGACCGTGTTGAGAAATGCATGCATGATCTCCTCATGTCCTTACTGGAAAATACAGAAATCGGAATGATGTACTATACCTGTCATGTTGCAGTATATTAGTAGTGGCCTTTGTTGGCCACTTCCATCCAGATCAATGTAGTACAAGCCAGATGTATTACCTTTGTGCTTGTAAGCTTCACAGGACTGCTCATAAAGTGCTAAAAAAAAGAAAAAGATGTAATAATTTCCAATAATTGTCTCTTCAAATTATGAAAAGCAGTTCTTTTCAACAGAATGATACAGATATTAGTATTGACATTATACTTTTTGTAAAGTAATTGACCTGTATCAAGACAAAAAATTATAAAAATAACAGTTTAATGTGAAATAGAAATCCTGGTGAAGACATATTCTACAGGTTCATGTCTAATAAGTATTGTGGAGATGTTTTAGAAAAGCATACTAGAAATAGGATAATGACAATTTGTAAGATCAACTACTGCAAATAATTCTTACTAGCAAATTTGATACAGTTCTGTCAGTTAGGTTTAAATATCTTACCAATCCCTCCCTTTCCAAAAATAACTATTCTCCTTGGGTGTTTTCCCATTCTGCTTTTTTACTTTACCACCAACATAAAATGGTTCATACATTTTTTTTTTATAAACAAGGTGATGCAGAAGACGGTGATGGCCTCAACAAACAGGCATGAATATGAGTTCTACACAGGAGTGTAATCATTTATAAAGCTACTGCACACCTGATCCACAGTTTTGTCATTGTGGGGGGAAGTGGAAAATAAATAATACATATACAATTTCTTTTGAACACTGTGGGCAGATTGGCAATTTTCCTACCTGATCACGCTATTTTTGATCCCTTTCTACAATAAAATAATGGTCTGGCTTTATTAGCGTTTAGGCTGTTTTTTATTTTGACACTCTGACAGCATTCTTTGAGTGAATACATATGTGCTATGTTGAATTGGCTGTGGGTCAAATTTAAATATTTTGTACCCTGTGGCTGTACATTAATGAGACGTATATTAGGAGAAAATGGAATATTCTTTGATTGATGAATGTATCATATTTTGGAGCAGTGACCATGAATAAATCAGAAACAGTTACATTGTCAGCACTGTAGTAGAACGCTAGGTCAGGGCCAGTTTTACAGCACTTTCAGACTGCATGTCTTAAAGAATGACTGAAGGAAGTTAATATTATTGTCTAACTGGAAATACAAATATGGCATTCCAGAATATAGCCACACTGCTTAACCCATTGTATATCCATTGACCACTATGCTTATCTAAATGCTGTTTACTGCTGTTATGCCACATGGTGATGCAATAGTGTTAGACGAAAGCACTTTTCAAATGTGTGGAGCCAAGCAGCTGCAGTGGTCTACATACAGTATGTGAGTGTCTGCCTTCTCTGTCGCTGTGCTCATTACAATGTCCAATTTAATCATTACCATTCCATTGCTTTGTGCTGCCGATCTCCAGACTTCATATCAGCAACTTTACCTTTTTATTTTCTCTAAGTGTCATGTTTTTTGATCAGTTTTATTTTTTTTTTTTTGTCTCTCTCCCCGTAACCTTGGCTGTTTAACTCTTTCGAGGCAGGTGTTGACTTATATTGACACAAGGCAGTGTCTTCACACAGCACGCATTCAGCACTACGATCAGCTGGGGAACAATTAGAATATGCTGATACATCACTTTCATTTTCGATCTCCAGATCACTTGCATCAAAATTGGAGTGTGATAAGTCAGAATCCAATTCAGCAATAATATGCAAAACATTGTCTACAGAGTATTTTACTTTGAGAATTCGATTAGCTCTCTTGCCAGACCCACCTTTAACTCCGGTGGCTTGCAGCTGCACTGCTGTGCATTCCTGATGACTGCCGAAAAAATATTCAACCCTCAAAGATTTAAAATACAAGGACTAAAGGAATTGAGGCTGGGATTTTACAAAGAAACCTTTTTAGCCTTTTTGATGGTTCTTTCACCGCTGTTCCCTACAAACTTTTTCCAAAAATCATGTGTATAATAGAATGACTACCACTAGGGGACAGTAACTCAGGTGTGCATATGGAGAGAACCCTGGAAGTAATTATTTCCAGGGCACAAAAACCAGCAGAACTGTAATTTAACAGTTGTCCCCCAGTCAGACAAATAGCAGAGCAGGAAAACCCACTGTATTATACCTGGATAAGCTACGTAGGGATTATTTGCTTTTTTAAATTCTATATACAGGAGAAAGCAGGGTGAAATGACACCTTTTATTGGCTAACTAAATAGATTACAAATGCAAGCTTTAGAGGTATAAGGTGTAATGAAAAAGGGCCTTACCTGCCTTGAAAGCTTGCATTTGTAATTTATTTAGTTAGCCAATAAAAGGTGTCATTTCACCCTACTTTCTCCAGTATCAATCTAAGGCTAACACGGCACAATACTCTGCTGCTTTATATTCTCTATGTAACTCAGGACTGCAAGGACACCTGTTGATGGTCAGAGGAATGCTAAGGGGATAGATGGCAGAAGGAAATTCTAATTCTGGAAATTTTTTTTTGGTTGGAACTCCTCTATAAAAAGCCTATTTTCATCATCATTCCAGGATTTGGGATGTGAATGGAGACAAGAGTTCAAAAGGTGTGTTGAGAAGATACAACAGAAGAAGACTGACCGTTGTTTGCAGAATTAGACACAGCTCCAGTAAGACACAGGTGCAAGACCATGTGTTAGAATGGTCCAGTGGTGTAGCAAGCACACAGCAAAATTGCTAGTGTTGAATTTCCAGTGTTACTCATGTCAGAGTTGCCTGGAGTTGATTCCAGTGTTCATTAAAATGTTATTAACACCAACATAGTTGAAAAGTCACCAGTAAATGAGTTGTTTTATAGTGTTCCAATCAGAAAACACTGGCTAGAAGTTAATTGAAGCTCCTCCCATTCATTAGGCGGGGAAGACAAGTTCTGAGGCAGGTGAAATTACAGAGGTAAAGAAACAATCCATATGTCGATTGGTTTTTGCTTTAATTTATGGTTTTACGAATAAGTATGTACAATTTGTTGTGAAATTTGCTGCATGTTAATTGTTTTAACAGTATTACCTTCCTAGTTGAAATAGTTAATTGTTATCGTACCTCTCTTTTAGGCGCCATTTTACGATTCTGAAGAACACCACACGAGGTAAATGCATTAAAATAGAACACTGTTCATTTTTATATCAGCTTCATATATGCTGTCATGAATTTCATTTATTTTTTTCAACCCGTTTTCGCCATAACTTAAATTACGCAGGTAATCCAACATTAACTTTGAATAGTATTACAATTCCAGTACTTGTCTGTGCCTTTATTTTATATCTAGCAAGTTTTCGTGGCTTCTTTTAAAGCTAGGCTAAGTACATTTGTCTAGCCAACACCACTGAAGCAGACATGAAAACAGGGTAAAAACCGGGCTTCCATTTTAACACTGACTAATTTGCATTTAAAGTGCACATATGTGTAGCGAGTGTGTTACGAGAAATACATTTAACTGGCATATACTTAAAATTTTTTAGCGTGACATGGTTCAGTGCAGTGGCGGACTGGCCGGTTGGAAAAGTCCTGTGTGCTGGTCACGAACGTCTCCTGTCCAAGAGCCGTTTATGTAACTTAATACAAGTTAAAACAGAAAAAACGAATCCACAAAGCTCTAAAGAGATTTTTTTATGTTGTGCATATGCAATTTTTATTTTAAACGCAAGTTGTTCTCATTTTGTGCGATTTTTACTGTTTCTCATTCAGGTGTAAGACATGCTTGTTAAAGTTCAGTTTTGGAACTCCAAAAAATTCATCAAGCTTCAAGATGGAATTACATATGTGGACTTCATAAATGAAGGTAAGTTTCATATCTGATTTGAGTTCTTTGCTGTAGTGCTTTTTTCATGCTTGGAGTAATTTTCATTCTTCATTTTTAGTTCACAATAAATTTGGACTGCCTTCAGGGACAGCTCTTCGTATTTATGATGACACTGAAACTGAGATTGAGGAGGACATTTTAGATGATTTACTTCAAGCAAAACCTGACATGATGTTAACAGTCAGAGACAACAATACTGGTAGGTTTGGTTCTCTTCTCTTTCATTTTGTCATATCCTCATCTCATAGAATGCTTATTTTTCCTTCCAGAATTGGAGATGTTAGCTCCAGGAACCAGTTCCTGCACTGATACTTTGTCCTTATCTAGCCGTTCATCAAGTGACCTAGACCAAACACCGGAGCATCAGGCCAAGAGGTCCAAAAAATTAGAAGATTCAGCAGCTGCCGCCAAAGAGGTTTTAAATTTTATCTCTGCATTGCATTTGCATTTTTTGTAATCCTACAGCATCAAATCATAAATGTCATTGTCTTGTGCTGTTTGTTAGCATTGTCATATTTTGCCATACGGTCATATTATGTGCCCTTTATGTGCCTTAAAGTCTATATTGTTAGTCACATCTAATCAGTTAACAACTTTAAATACTGAATTCAGAACTCATGTATTTGAGTTGTGTTGAAGGTTGTCCTTGCTGCCTTAAACCACAAAGCCGGTGGCGATGCCATACTTGCTGAGTACAGGTCCAAAAACACTCTGACAAGTGAAACAAGGCGTGTTCTTGTCAACATACTGGTTGGACACATGGTAGAGATGCATGGGTAAGTCCAATTATTTTTCCCCTATGTAATTTGATCTCAATTTAACCTTAATATTCCCTATATTTTGCATATTTATGCAGTCAGGCAGTATTTGGGATATACCAGCTGTTGATCTTAAAAATACTGGCTAAATACACCTTTCTTTTGAAATCCTTTCAATCATTTTAAGGCGGATTCCTACACAGAACTAAAGAGAGCAGTATGCCCTTGGTATTGTGACACTTTTACCAGCATTGCGAGATCCATACTCAAAGAAGGGCAATGTGAGTGTACTTGTTTTTGAACTCTATTGTGTATTTTGCTTTGACTGTGATCACAGTGATAAGTGAATCTTTTGTTTCTTAATTGTGCAGGAGCACTTCTATGATGTTGACAGCAGAACTGGCTACCTTGCCTGGCGACTAAAGACGGTGCAGAGGAATACATCTCATCGTGCTGCTAAGGGTGATACAGCTAGCTATGACCTGGGAGGACCTTCCTTGAAGAGATCTATCAACCCTGAAGAGCACCTTGATGAAGACGCAGTGAGAGAGGCCATTGCCTTGCTTCGCCATACTTCTGAAGAAGGTCAGATCTTCTTTAAGATGAAGGAAACGTTCCATCACAGACATGGACTTGTCCATGACCCGGATAAAACCATGGATATTCTGAAAACATTTCCCTGGTTTTTAGACACCAAAGGACTGGTAGGTTTATCCAGTGATTGGCATAATGTGAAAATAATAATGTGAAATTAACTAATGGTCCTGATATGCATGTTTTTGGTATTTTAAAGGTTAATCAAGACTTCAGACTCCTCTTCAATTCTGAAAAAGCTAATACATTGCTGGAAAAGTGGGACACTGTATTCAAGCCAGGAATCATTGAGGAAGCCATGGGCTTCACTTTAACTCCTGCTGTGCGTTCCCTCATCTCATCAGCAAGAAAACAGACAATCGGTGAAGACAATTGCAGTAAGTTGTATTTCCTTATACTATTACCTTATTATTATATCAGAAACAAAGATTTTAGTATTTTTTAGTTATAAGACCTGTGTAGCAACAAATGTATATGATGGGTTAAGGCTAATTCATTAATTCATCTTTGTTATTGTCAGAATGGGACAGTGACTTGGCCACTCTGCTTTTACTCGTTCATCTCCTTCCACCTCAACCGGGAGGCAAGAGAACTGCCAAAATCAGTGCTGCTGATCGCCTTGTTGTGTATCATAAGGTAATGGTGTGTGTAAACTGTTTTTGTAGATCCCATGTTCTTAGTAGGCCTAGTTGATTAATGTAATGCTTTCTTGTTTCTTTATAGTCTTGCAACAGCATTGATGAACATGTTCAGCAAAGAGAAGAACGGCAGCCATACCTCCTTGCTGTAGGAAGAAGCCAAGACCAGATTGACAACTTTTATGTAGTCCTTGACAAAAATCTCATCCCCTGTCAGGTGGTTGGTTCCCTCAGTGCATTCAACGAGCTTTTCAAAGCTCACTTTGTTTTTAATTTAACATATGACAATGCACTCATAAACATCTACGCTTTCATTCAAACAACCATCTACAAAATTGATGTAGGCAAGACGAGAGAGTCCCAAAGAGTAAAAGAGCTTCGCACTGAACTACTGAATGACTAATATTTGACAGATGACAATGATGACAGCATGTATGTGGTGCTTCTCCATTGTTTGATACAAACTTTTATACTGGATTTATGTCTGAGTGTAATTGCAGACAGTAAGTTATTTAAGTTGTATTTAGTCAAATACAAAATGTTTGTATTGTTGACATTCTGAGGACAGTTTCATAATGATTCAGACGAGGTGAGGCTTGTTTAAAAAGCCCAGATTTTATTTTTTGCTCAATAAAAAAAGTAAAATATGTGTAGATTTGATTTATTAACATTTTTAAACCCTTAAGACAAGAAAAATTTAACTGAAATTCTTTTGTCCAGAAATGTTACTAAAATGTCAACTTATTAGACTTATAAAATCTTTATTCCAATGGATGCAGGCCTAATGTTAACACTGTTCAGAGTTTGCTTTCACTCCTCATATGTATGATGAACCCATAATCAGTGTTAAAGTTGCGCCAGTCAGGGTTTTTTATTTACACTTTGTAGATATGAATCACACTTGTATGGTGTTTAAACAACACTAATTAGAGCTACGTATTTACTCTCCTGACTAAACATTTCACCTTTAGTAAGAGTTAAAACAACACTATCGAGAGTTTTTTATTTAACACTAACAGAGTAGATTGAACAACACTGAGAGAGAGTTACGTAAATTCCTTACACTAGAATGAGAGTTAAATTAACACTGGCCAGAGAGAATTATATAAACACTGCAAAAGTGTTAATTTTAACACTTACAGAGATGATTTAACACTGGTGATTTTACTGTGCAGGATTTTGCTCACTTTATTTTGTAATTGGTTTCACCTTGTGTTCTTGAATAAAACACACTTTTAATTCTGGGCATGTAGACCAACAGCATACAAACAGTAATATTTAAAAAAAATCTGTGCACTTCCTCAATGTGAGAATGTCTTTTATAAATTCCATTAACAAAACGTATACTTGCTGCCATACATTTTTTACATTCATGTTCATTTCCTATATAGTACACCGACGGTCAGCTATTTTTATGTGATTTGTTGGCAAATCAAAAAATTGACTTAAAAACGCTAAAATTGGCATACCCTGCACACTTGATTTAAGCAGTTTTCTAGGAAAAGTATGCAACTTCACTAAACAGTTATAATTCATTGGGCTGACAATATACTATTTATAAATGTTTCAGAAAACTTAAATACAGTATATCCATTTTTTATTTTAGAGTTTTTGCTCATAAAGTCTGTAAAAATCTGTCAACATTAAGTTAAAAGTTTGAACAATTAAGAATTTCTCAGTTGACCACTCCATCGTCATCAAAATCTAATTGCTGTGTATTATAAATGCCAGTTACATTTTCCACTATCACCTTTGTTTCATTTAGAAGCATATGGCCAACTGTATATAAATTTGCTCCCAGAGATCAATCTGCATAAGTAACTGGCACCCTGCCAATGCAAGGCAATCACAAACTTCATATTCAGGTGCGTGTCTGAATATCTTTGGCACTCTCACTCTCAACCTGGAATTATATCATAGGGTTCTTCTTCCTTCTTTAATTTTTCCTCTGACTTGTCAATTTTTATCTTGTCTAAAATATTAACAGGCATGAATAGACAGTCAGTCAAAGTAACATGTACAGAAAAACACTAAAAATTTAAATATTTTTTTTGTTTGAACTGCACCAAACAAAGCAGCCATTAAGAGGCTTGTTAATGCCACTAGGTAAGTCACAGAGCCCAGGGCATCACACATAACTGAAGTGCCAGCTGTCTGCTGCCCCACACATAGCAGGTCAGATAAGTGGCACAGTTAACTGTGCTCTGCTTATTCCCACATAATAAAACAGCTCTCTGTGTACTTTTTGCCTACTCAGATTTCTTTTCCATGAAAAGCTCAAGAGTCTCAGTGTCCTGACTTTAGCTCAAATTATAATAATTGTACCTTGTGTTCAGTAATCATATCAAATTATTGAAATTATTTTCAGAACTAATTCACTCTGTACTCCTTGACCACAGACTGATTTCTTTCAAAGGAGAGATGTATCCCATAATCACAGAACCAAGCAACCTTCACCTGACAGATTATTCCAGAGTTCAAGATTTGGTCTTTGCTTTCCTGTCACATTTTCACTTACCTGTTGTAGCATGATGACTGAGCAAGTTAAAACTCCTGAAAAAATCGTAAAGTCTTTAGGAAGTTTTTGATTTTCTACTCATCTAAAGGTTTTTTTTTCACTATTATATACACAGAATGAACAAGAACTTATAAACAAAGGTTATGCAGGAGTTTTATTTCTTTATTTTCTGATTAACTGACATACAGTAGTGCAAGGTTTTTGGAAGCATTGCCAATGCACTATTCATTTTTATACTAAACTCTGAATATACAGTACCAGTAACGGCATACTGCACGATAACGTGCAGTGAATACACTTGAGCATTCATAGTTTTCATGCTCTTTCTCTGTATCTGTTTAGCATTCGTATACTCAGAGGTTGATACACTTGCTTCTTCCTGAGCAGCTCTTCTTTTTCTCCACCCTAGCGGCCCGCTGCTTCTCTTCTTTTGTTGCCATCTTTTTACATTAAAACTGATTAAGTTAGTTTTGTGTTGCAATTAGTATGTTTTCTTTAATTTTTCACTTAAACTGGCACTTAAGTCTTCAATCTGCTTCAAGAATGATTAAAGATATGAAGAGGTAGGGGAAGTGACCACGAAGGTGGTAGGGAATGAGAACGGCGCCCATACGCATGCACCGTACGGCCACCCTGTTGTGCACTGCCGAGAGTTGATTCTACAATAAAATAAAAATAAAAACAGTAATAAAAATCATCACCCCGAAAGCGGATAGTAGATGCCACATAGTATATGTGTACCAATTTTCAAGTCAATAGGTGAAACGGTTTGCGAGCTACAGGTGATTTAATATCCTGGACAGACAAACGAACCGCCACGGTAGTGTATTATACAGGGTGGTCCAGGAGCCAGGGCTGCCCTTTGTCACCGATTCTATTCATAACTTTTATGGACAGAATTTCTAGGCGCAGCCAGGGTGTTGAGGGGGTCCGGATTGGTGGACTCAGGATTGGATCACTGCTTTTTGCAGATGATGTTGTCCTGTTTGCTTCATCAGGCCATGATCTTCAGCTCTCTCTGAATCCGTTCGCAGCTGAGTGTTAGGTGGCTGGGATGAGAATCAGCACCTCCAAATCCGAGACCATGGTCTTCAGCCAGAAAAGGGTGGAGTGCCCTCTCAGGGTTGGGAGCGAGATCCTGCCCCAAGTGGAGGAGTTCAAGTATCTCGGGGTCTTGTTTATGAGTGAAGGAAGAATGGAGAGTGAGATCGACAGGCGGATCAGTGCGGCGTCTGCAGTGATGCGGGCTCTGCATCGGTCTGTTGTGGTGAAAAAGGAGCTGAGCCGTAAGGCAAAGCTCTCAATTTACCAGTCGATCTATGTTCCTACCCTCACCTATGGTCATGAGCTATGGGTAGTGACCGAAAGAACGAGATCGCGAATATAAGCGGCTGAAATGAGTTTCCTCCGCAGGGTGTCTGGGCTTTCCCTTAAAGATATGGTGAGAAGTTCAGTCATCCACGTGGGGCTCAGAGTAGAGCCGCTGCTCTACCGCATCGAGAGAAGTCAGATGAGGTGGCTCGGGCATCTGATCAGGATGCCTCCTGGACACTTCCCTGGTGAGGTGTTCTGGGCACATCCAACCGGGAGGAGGCCCCGGGGAAGACCCAGGACACGCTGGAGGGACTATGTCTCCCAGCTGGCCTGGGAACGCCTTGGGATTCTCCCGGAAGAGCTAGAAGAAGTGGCCGGGAAGAGGGAAGTCTGGGCCTCTCTGCTCAAGCTGCTGCCCCCGCGACCTGACCTCGGATAAGCAGAAGAAGATGGATGGATGGATGGTCCAGATCTAATTATGCAGATCCAGATCGTCTGGATCGTCTTTAGCTAATGTGACATTTCTTTGCACCTTTTCAGGGAAGAATAATATTTGATTTTACAGACTGATCACTAGAATTAATGTACACCAGCATAACAGACATCTTTGTACAGAATATAAACAGAGCTAAATGATACAAATGAGGTAAGATGTATGTAAAACTAGCTGCAGACTATTTTAAAAAACTCTTAATTCGGTTTTAGGGTCACAGGGGGCTATGCTAGCAATAATACAGTGGCAAGAAGAAGTTAAAATAATGAACAAAAACAGTCTGTTTTAACTAGTAATCTACAGATGTTGTATTATTTTTGTGCATATTGAAAACATTATTCAAACATCAACAGTGTAGGTTGAAAAAAGAATGTGAACCCCAAGGCTGATGACTTCAACAAAAGCTAACTGGAGTCAGGAATTGGTAAACGTGGAGTCTACCCAGTGAAACGAGTTTGGAGCTTTGGAGATTTTTGACCAATATTAAAAATAAATTCAAACATTCTGAGTTTGCTATTCTCAAGAAGCATTTGTAGATGAGAAATATGCCTTACAAAAGTGAGATCCCAGAAGATCTATGATCCAGAATTGTTGGAAAAGGTTACAAAGTAATTTGAAAGTCTTTATGTATTCAGTAGTCCACAGTTAGACACACTATGTATCAATGGAGATGACCTAGTACCGTGGCAACTCCCCGAGGATGCCCAGCCAAGATGATTGAAAAGACACAACGTAGATGCTCAGTGAGGTTAAAGACCTCAATAGCAAGCTGAGGGCTTGAAGAAATCATTGGAACAGGCTAACATCTCTGTTCCTGAGTTAATCATACACAAAAAAATTGAACAGGCTTGGTGTTCATGGTAGGTAGGACACCAAATAAAAAGTTGCTGCTCTCCAAAAAATAAATTAATCAATCAATCAATCAATCAATCAATCAATTAATTAATTAATTAAAATCTCCCCATGCCTAAGCTTCAGTTGAATTGTTAGTATTGATAGGGCAACAGGATAATGCCAGAGTGGCTGTCTGCCAGCTGATGCTCCAGAGAAATTTGCTGATGCAATGGGACAATGACACTAAAATTGAAGTATATAAGCTACAGAATGTCTTCATAAAACAAAAATCTGTTATTTGGAGTGGTCCAGTCAGAGTTTAGACAATGACCCAATGACCGCAAGAGAGTTGTTCACACATGACTAAATTAATGCAGTTCATTAAGGGATAGAGGTCCAAAGTTCCTTCTGAACATTGTTCATTTCTGATCCACAGCTACTGGAAACGCTTAAAAGAGGTTATTGCTGCCAAAGTAGGACTGGCCAGTTATTAATTCCAAGGGTTCACTTACTTTTTCACAGTACGCTGTGAGTGTTTAATGAGTGTGCTCAATAAAGACATGAAAAATTATAATTGTTTGTGTGTTATTACTGTAAGCATATTGTGTTTGGCTATACGTAGGACTTAGATGAAGTTCATGTCACATTTTCTGACCTGTTAATACAGAACAGCAGGTAATTATAAAGGGTGAACTTACTTTTTCTTGGCACTGAAAGAGCAAGGCAGAAACCAACCCTGGGCCATAAATTCATTTATAGCCACATCCACACTAATTCGTTATGGAACTATTCTAAGCTGTTAATTATCCTAACGTTTTAATTTAAAGTTCCCAGAGAAATACTCTCATAGAAGAAGAGATTGTGCAAACTACACACCAACAGTGACTGAGGTTCAGAATCAGTATCCTGGAGGACAAAGTGCTAGGTATTGACACACCATGCCAGCTTTTACTGATTTTTAAGATCTTAAATCCACCATAAGCACATCATTGTAGTTATGGCACTTCTTAATCTGGAATTTGAATCTCCTCCAATCTGCCCTTTTGTAGCCACTTTACAATTTTTTAATCTTTCATTCAGTAGAATAATAATCATTTTCTGTTCCAGTCCCCTCTTCATCTATACTAATAAAAGGCAAAGCCCTCACTCACTCACTCACTCACTGACTGACTCATCACTAATTCTCCAACTTCCCGTGTGGGTAGAAGGCTGAAATTTGGCAGGCTCATTCCTTACAGCTTACTTACAAAAGTTGGGCAGGTTTCATTTCGAAATTCTATGCATAATGGTCATAACTAGAAGCTATTTTTCTCCATTTACTGTAATGGAGTTCAGCTCGAGGGGCGGAGTTTCCTGTGACATCATCACGCCTCTCACGTAATCACGCATTACGTAGAAAACCAGGAAGAACGCGCTTTAGAAAACATGCATTATATAATTAAGAAGGCAGCGAAACAATTAGAAGCGAGCGAGTGACATATAAAACCATATTCAGCGGCTCACGTGAACTGACGCAGTGCGCAGACAAAAAGCAACACTTCCAAAGAGTGCTGAACAAAAACCGAATTACACTGCTACACTCAAATAAACAAACCACACGCCGTGGCGCAATAGTAGAGCATTTGCCTGTAGCGCCCACGTCCGAGGTTCGATTCCCGAGAGGGGATGCACTAAGTATGTACGCGCGCTTCTCGATTTATTTTAACCTCGCATCCCCTTAGTTTGAGACGTATGAAAACGCATGCGGTTAACGCAGAAAGACAGATCACCTATTGAAACTTCATGAATAATGGTTACTTTATTCGCGATCAATGATTGTTTTGGTAAAGCCATACTCGTTGTATTCATTAGATGAACGGTAAAAAAGTAAGAGTGAGGGGAGGGTGACTTATTGAGGCATGCAGGCAAAACCACAATAGCACACGGGCTCGATGTACTGTAGTGTGCGTCAAGTCGATCTGAATTGCGCAATCACATTCGAAAAAATATATCTTTTCAAGTTCTATTTAGTCCATATGTGTCAAACTCAAGGGCCGCGGGCCACATCCGGCCCGGCGTGTAATTATATCCGGGCCGCAAGATCATTTTATATACTGTATTATTGTTATTAATGGCCCGGGTATATGAAGCGCTGGTAACACAATAAACTACAGATCCCATAATGCAGCGCTTCAGCTGCCTTGCCGAACACTTACCGCATTAATCAAGTCTAGCTTATGATGCTGCAAGTTATTGCGAAGCTAGCCCACACGATGCCGAAGAGAAAAGTTGATTCTGAAAATAGAGCCTTTAAAAACCGATGGGAGGCTGATTATATGTTTACTGACATTGCCGGTAAACCCGTGTGTCTCATTTGTGGAGCTAATGTGGCTGTAATTACAGAATTTAATCTTTACAACGACTGACAAACACAGAATGTAACTTGAACACAACACATCGTACAAATACGACCCTGATTGAAACAAATAATGATAATCGAATCCTTGATCACAGCAACACTCAATAACACTCACAAAACAATTACTGTATATTGACAATCATGTTACGTTATTTTTAAAATGTTCCCTTTTCTTTTTCATAGCTTCTTTAACACACTACGTCTCCGCTGCGAATATATATATATACCTCGATCTACATACTCTCAAATACTGTAGATAAGCCACACACCGTGGCGCAATTGTAGAGGCTTTGCCTCTATCGCCTACGTCCGAGGTTCGATTTCCGAGAGGGGATGTACTGAGTATGTACGCGCGCTTCTCGGTTCATTTTAACCTCGCATCTCCTTCGTTTGAGACGTATGAAAAAATATGCGGTTAATGCAGAATCATGTTACGTTATTTTTAAAATCTTTCCTATTCTTAGCACAAGCACAGCTGAGAAGCTTCGATGCATCTACTCCATAACAAAAAATAACGCATTTAATCACACTTTCAATTCCAAGCAAAGGGGAACTTTTGTCAATGCATGATTTCCTGGTACATTGATTACACTGATGCACACATCACAGCTACAAAAATGTTACAGTCGGAATGAAGTGCGTTCCTACGACTGATCGGATGAAAATTTAATTTCAAAAAACTACCCGAATTTTGGCTAAGGTTACTCAGAGTTTAAAGATTAAGTTGGTCAAATTACCTTTTATGTTTCTGACTTATTTTTTTAAGAAGAAAAACTGCACTTTATGTTGAAATTTTGGTTATTATTATTTAAAGACAATACCATTCTGAAAATGTACTTAAAGTACTTAAACTACCACTTTATTTTTAAGTCTGCCCAATTTTAACCAGGGATGATATTTTTGCTTCTGTTTTGAATTCAAATGCAGTTTAAAAGCATTTTTTTTTTTTTCAGAAATTAAAAGAGCTTGAGTTTACAATATTCATGTCCATGTCTATTATTTGATTCTGTCGCCCACTAAAACCCTTTTAAATTAAAAAAACACATTTGCGATTTGGGGCAAATTTACGTGTGCGATTACATACGATTAATCAAGATTAATTATTACACAGCCTCTAATTAATTGGATTAATTTTTTTAATCGAGTCCCACCCCTAATATATATATGTAGATATATATGTAGATTTGTATATATATGTGTATATACAGTATATATGTAGATATGTATATATATGTGTTTGTGTGTATATATATGTGTGTGTGTGTGTATATATATGTGTATATATGTATATATATTTATATGTATATGTATATATATATGCATATATATATATATGAGATGTGTATATATATGTTTATATATGTGTGTGTGTGTGAGTGTATATATATATGCCAGCAACACTCATGACAATGACAAAACAATTATATTGTGAATCATGTTACGTTATTATTAAAATGTTTCCTTTTCTTTTTACTTCTCTGCTGCGAAACGCGGGTATTTTGCTATGTGTGTGTGTATATATATATATATATATATATATATATATATATATATATATATAGAGAGAGAGAGAGAGAGAGAGAGAGATATGACAACAACACTCATATCAATGACAAAACAATTACATTAACAATCATGTTACGTTATTTTTAAAATATTTCCTTTTCTTTTTCATAACTTCTTTAACACACTACTTCTCCGCTGCGAAGCGCGGGTATTCTGCTAGTTTAATATATATTTATGGATTCATTCCCAAGAGTAGCTAGCTACCTAATATGCTATGGGCAACAATCTACAGGTCCATTCATTTTCCAAACATATTATTCCACCGAAGGATTGTGGGAAGCCATAAAACTCTTCAGGCACAATTCAAGAATCATCCCTGGAAGGGATGCCAGGCAACTGCAAGGCACTTTCATGGACCTGATTTATAGTTGTCATTCATTACAAATTGCACATCTGAAGGCTGGTTACTAAAATTGGAGCTCAGGTCCCTGGAACTGTGAGACAGCAGCTGTGCCACCTGGCAAAAATCTACAGGAACATAAAATCAAAAAAACACAAACCTTCAATTTGGTGCAGTTATCTCTTTTAAAGTATCTCTATATTATGTGTCTTAAGTGGATTGTCTGTCTAGCAACTGGTTATTTCCTCATTACAGATTAGTAACCCTAAAAACACCTTAGGAATTACAGTATACAGATTTACTGCCTCTGTTAATTAAAAAAAAAATCAAACTGTTTTAACTCCAGTGTTTCCAATGGCTTTAGGTCTGTTTAGAGCAATTATAAGAACCTTTATGATGATTTCCGTTCTTAAAGAAGCTGCTTTCCCTTTTTAATTAGCAGCTATTCTGTTGCCATTAACTACTCTATAAATATTCTACCTATAATATATTTTCACTATAAAACATATTAATACTGTTATCAACATAACTTATCCATAAGTGCTATGTATGGCTCTCTGCACACATAAGGCGAATCTCAGTTTTTAAATTGATTTGGTTTGAATTGAATTATGAATTTGAACACTGTCAGAGTCAATGTAACAATCTTCTTGTCCAGTGTGATGGACGGCTGGGGTCCATGCCCGGCCACCGGGACACCCCTTCTCTATATGTTCAAGGGGAGCAAGCATGGACTGCGCAGTACCTCCCCCGGACCACTTGGTGGCAGCCTCCCTAGGTGACTGTGGTGCCTCAGATACCCACAAGGCTCCCCCAAGGGAGATGGAGTTCTCCACAGCCCTGTTGGGATCCTGGGTGGGCACCAGGAGGCGCTGCAGGGGTTTCTGGGCCCGTAGTTCAGCCACACCCGGAGGTGCAATCGGATGCAGGTGGTGAAGCACCTGAAGCATTTCTGTGTGAGCTATAAAAGGGGCCAGCAGCGACCACTCCGAGAGCCTAAGTCGGGAGGAGGAGGACAACGTTTGCCGGGAGGAGTGGTAGTAAAGAGAGTAGTGTGCCTTTTGTTTTGATTTGGTGCTTTTGGGACTGTGTACTGCCTGTGGGACATGGGAAAGACATGCCCCACAGGTGAAGAAAAATAAATCCTTTTGGTTAAATTTTAACGTGCCTCCGTTGTCAGTCTGTGTCGGGTCGTGTGCATATATAGCGCCTTTGTTACACCAGAGAATAACACTTCATATCAGTTTTTATATATATTTTGTTTTGTTTGATGATAGTTGCAGCAAGTAGAATACTAAGAATAACAGGTATAACAGAAAGCCTAGCACTGGATAGAATACCATTCAAATATAACATTCTTCTACACGACCAACGCTATTTTTGAATCACAAAGTAACTTAATATCACGTCTTATAACTGTGAAAGGAAACCCAAATTCCAGGCTGCACATGTAGAATATACAAACTTTACACAATAGACACCACAGCCCAAGGTGGAAGCAGTTTCTAAGTGGGTTAAGGTTTAACACTAGAA
>JANRMT010062837.1:72635565-72748653 GCA_026402145.1 Polypterus bichir lapradei | reverse complement strand
ATATATATATAGATATAGATATGGGAACAACACTCATATCAATGACAAAACAATTACATTAACAATCATGTTACGTTATTTTTTAAATTTTTCCTTTTCTTTTTCATACCTTCTTTAACACACTACTTCTCCGCTGCGAAGCGCGGGTATTCTGCTAGTACACTAATAAAAGGCAAAGCCCTCACTGACTAACTCATTACTAATTCTCCAGCTTCCCGTGTAGGTGGAAGGCTGAAATTTGGCAGGCTCATTCATTACAGCTTACTTACAAAAGTTATGTAGGTTTCATTTCGAAATTCTACACGTAGCAGTCATAAATGGAACCTACTTTCGTCTATATATACGGCCATAGCCTGCAGCTTGGTCGCCGTGTGGGGCAGAGTTGCGTCCCGCATCATCATGCCTCCTACGTAATTGAGTGCCTGCCCATATAAGGTAAATATTCGCGGGTGAAGAACTGTGATTATGCAAACAAAGATGAGATGGTCAGGGAGACACCCTGCCGCTAAATATTCACGGGTGAAGGACTGTGCTTATACAAAAGAAAATGAGATGGTCAGGGAGACACGCTGCTGCTAAATATTCGCGGGTGAAGGACTGTGCTTATGCAAACGAAGATGAGATGGTCAGGAAGACACGCTGCTGCTAAATATTCGCTGGTGAAGGACTGTGCTTAGCATATTCATAAGTGCAGCTACTGCGGATACCCTCTGACGCTGAACAAGCCTTTGTACACATATCAATAGGAAAGCAAGGTATAAAGCTTAAGTTTAAATTACGTTCATAGACACGCTGCCGCTAAATATTCACAGGCAAATCCACAACTTAATACCAGGAATGCCTGTTAAACATCTTAGATTCACAAGTACCGGTTTAGGTAGTTATCACTTCGATGAATGAAACCTGTTCAAAAAACGCATTACACAATTGAGAAGGCAGCAAAAGAATATGAAGCGAGTGACACATACAAGCATATTCATAAGTGCAACTAATGTGGAAACAAAGCACGGTGTAAACCTAAAGTTTAAATTAAGTTCATAGACAGGCTGCCGCTGCCGTTTGTCATGCCTACGACGAATACGATATTCGCGAGATACAAGTTTAATGAGAAGACGCAGGGTATAAACGAGACTTTTGATCACTTTGTAACAGAGTTACAATTGCTGTAATGGAGTTAAAATTGCTGGTGAAGGACTGTGCTTATGCAAACGAATAGGAAAGCAGGGTGTAAAGCTTAACTTTAAATTAGGTTCATAGACACGCCGCCGCTGGCGTTTGTCATGCCTAAGACAAATATGATATTCGCGAGATACAAATTTAATGAGAGGATGCAGGGTATAAACGAGACTTTTCAGCACTTTGTAGCGGAGTTAAAATTTCTGGTGAAGGACTGTGCTTATGCAAATGAAAATGAGATGGTCAGGGATAGAATAGTGTTTGGCGCAAACTCAGCAAAAGTGCGAGAGACACTTTTAAGTGCCGGGTCTGAGCTAACATTAAATAAAGCTGTGGACATCGTGAGATCGCACGAGATAGCACAAGCACAGCTGAGAAGCTTCGATGCATGTACTCCGAGCGGCTCACGTGAACTGACATTGCAGGACTGGGAAAGGTTAAATTAAGTTCATAGACACGCTACCGCTAAATATTCGCAAGGAAATCCACAACTTAATACCGGGAATGCCTGTTAAACATCTTAGATTCACGAGTACCAATTTGGGTAGTGAACACTTCGATGAATGAAACCTGTTATTTTCACAACGGTTGACAAACATGGAATATAACTTGAACACAACACATCCTCCAAATACGAACCTGATTGAAAGAAATAATGATAATCAAATCCTTGATGACAGCAACACTCATAACAGTGACAAAATAATTACATTGACAATCATGTTACGTTATTTTTAAAATGTTTCCTTTTCTTTTTTATAACTTCTTTAACACACTACTTCTCTGTTGCGAAGCGCGGGTATTTTGCCAGTATATATATATAGTGGCATATATATTAATATATATAAATTGTTTTATTCTGTTTACTTCAACACGTGTATTTGGGTTATTTGTGAAAGTAAGTCTATTACTATATTCAGATCACAACAGAGAAAGTGAAAGTGTTTAATGTAGACTTCGTCGATTTATAAACCTCGTTCATAAATTGTACAGATCCCTACATAGTTCTGGCATACCACTTGGAGAGTAAAAACACAGATCCCTCACTCAATCTACATTAATTTGGCATCTCCCTTTCTGGGTAAATTAAATTAATTAATTAATTCAGTGATTGACCTCCTTTTTTACAGAGGTAATGAGGATAAACTCATTAACCATTCATCCATTCCACCACACATTTCCCGCCCTGCTTTTTCTGATCATGATTGTAACTGCAACAGGTGTGGCACACAAGAGGTTTACAAGGAGTATATGGTAGAATTTTTAAGTTTAATTTATTAAAGTTTTAGCTACAGAAAATTATTAGTATTTAAAACTAGCCAAAATACCAAACATTGCCTGGATATATTTGTATAATGAGTTACGGTAAGAAAATTAAAATTTAAATATTGACCTTATTGTTATTACTAAATGAAACACAAGTATTCCATCCACCATCTAAACCATTCTCTCTGATATCAATCAATTTCTCTGCTCTCTTGAGTCAAGTGTTTCTTCTTTTTGTGTAGGATTGAATTCCATATTTGCGGTAACTCCTTTTTGGATTAGAACCATGAACATTATTTCTTTGTATTTTCTGGTTTGCAATAGTTTGATGAATAGAATGTTTAATCCCACATTAACAAACTTGATGGACTGTTGAATAATTGAATCATTTTTGCTATATGAAAGCTGAGGGAAACTACAGGTTTTCGTCTGGTTCCCTCTATTAGACCCCTATTCATGATGAAAAATGTAATCTCCATAAATAGTATGTTAAGTTGGAGAAACCGCAATAGACAAGCTAAATATCATTAACATCCACTTAGCTAAATCAGAATAATGAATGTTTTTTTTGTGGTGTTGGCCTTCCCATTGAAACTCTTTGAGACTCTGTTGAGTGTATACTTTAAATTGCATGAACAATAGTTTAAATACAAAATTTAATACAAGCAGACACAGTCATTTTTGAGTGATCCGTGATTTTTGGACTCCCATCACCCTTTGCACCCCACCACCTTTTCCACTGAATCTCTGATATGGAATGTAACCTTTACTTTAAGTAGGTCCAAGCCTAAACAATTTGCCAAATTCCCTACCATTGGCTGAACAGTTTTGGCATGAGAAAGCAGTTTTGGTTTTGATCCCCCCCATTACAACTACATTTCTTAATAAAACTTTTGAAAAGTCTTAAAATGTATATTTTGTATTGCATCAACAGCCTTCATGGAGTGATACATATCTTGCCTTCTTAAAATCACTCATCCTGATGGAATTTTTGAACTGCCATGTGGCCTAGATTTAAAGTTCATTCAGCTTTATTATAAATGCAAATTTTAATTGAGATTAATTCATTCATTTTGGAATAAAGCAATTTTTGGGTCCCTCCCATTATAACCCTTCACCCAGAATAACATTTTTGAACACCATTAAGTTTCTATTTTAGGTTGGGCCAATCGCAACCTACATCCAAGATTTTGTGAAACTTTCTGCTGTTTTTGCGTGATTGGTATACAAACAAAAAGACAAGATGTGATCTGGGTGTTACAATTTAGTCCTTAGTGCAAATGAATAAATAACATCATATGAAGCTGAAAAACTCAGCAAACAGATGGAGGGTATTATGGTATGGTAGTTCAAAGTCTAGTGGTGATAGCTTAGAGCTCTAGAGTTCTTGGTTTGTTTAGTCCTAGCACGGATTTTACACATTTTTCTACATTTGACAGTTTGACCTACAGGTGAATTAAACTGATGGCTGGGTGGATCTTGTTGGCCTAAATAAACACATACTGTAGATGGAGTCTTTATTTATAATACAACACTAAGGGTATTGACTATTAGCATTAAACACTTTATATTTCATCATTTTTTTTACAGTCAGTCATTTTGCATTTTTCATTCATTTTTATTCTCAGTCTTTCCAGTCAACATAAAACGTTAAAGAGAGTGTCTTAGGAGTGAACACTCAAATACTGGTTTTTATATTTATTTTTCTTCTTCGTGTTGTAATGTGATATTGCAGTTACACAGTTAGTAACAAATCTCAGATTTAACTGTTAAACAGTCTTTATAAGGAATTTCAATATTTTATTCATGTTTACTTGGTTTTCTCATTAAGTCAAAAAACATGTTGCTATGTCAGCTGGCGATTTTACATTACTGTATTGTGTGTTTGACAGTTTTTGCAGGCAGCCTATGATGAATTAATGCTCCTATAAGGTAAGGCAATCAGAGTTTTAAGACAATGACTATTGACTAGAACTTTTATATAAAGGTATGATTGTATGCAGATTGATTCCCTGTTTATGACTGACAAATGATCCTCCCACATTCTAATTCCTCAGACATACGTCCTACAGATGCCGAGTTTCTGTAACATAGTCACATATTTGTAAGATAGACTCAGAAAAAGTAATGATTGGGTAAAAGCTTGCTATGCTAAAAGGCTGTCCAGCAGACTCAATCATTTTGCTTTGTGTGGGCTGGCCATTCATTGCCTTTCATTTGAATACAATATTTCAAATTCAACCTACACATCAAAGATTCTTTGCTGATTTTTTTTTTTTTTTTAATTTTTTGAAAATTCTAGATTCTTGCTTTTGTTTTGAATGTCTAGTGTTTATATTTGATTCTGGGTTTGGATGGCTAAATGATTTCTTACACTAGTTAATAGAGAATTTCCTTTTGATGTTGTTAGTTCGAACAGCAAGTGGGCAGATTTTCTTGGCATGTTTAGTCACTTTAGCAGTCTGTCTATCTATACATAAATACAATGGATTTAGAAAGTAGTACATTTAACTGTAAATTGACACATTTGCCATATTTGCTGATCAATCTACATGCAATAACCCATGATGATGTGTTTTCAGAAAAAAATTCAAATTCATTAAAAAAACAAAACAAATCTCTTATTCAAATAAGTTTCAGGCCCTTTGCTGTGGCACTCCAAATTGTGATCAGGTGTTTATGTTAATTATCCGCGAAATGTGTCGAGAACTTGACTGGAATGCAACTGTAGCAAACCAAACTAACTGAACGTTGTATCGAAAGCCACACATGTACTTGTGTACAAAAGGTCCCACAATTTACACTGCATATCAGGACAAAAACCAAGCCAGGAGGTCCAAGGAACTCTCTGTAGACATCTTAGATTAAAGTATGGTGAGACATCGATCAGGTCACGGACATAAGACAATTTCTAAAGTTATGAGGGTTCTCAAAGGCACAGTGGCCTCAGTACAGGTAGTCATCAACTTACAACCTATGCGTCTTACGACTGCTAATGCGTCTCCGGGCAAACAACAATTTTCGCCATGCCAGCGCAGTATGCCATGACTCATTCATCTTGATCTCAGTTTATTACCAGCAGCAGTTTGATTATAGTCAGTTACATTTGTCTTACAATTACAGAAAAAAAGGCAATTGATCTCGACACAAAAATGAAGGTGATCAAGCAGTATAAGGGAGGAAAGAAAGTGAATGCGATAACATGTGACTTTAAATTATCCCATTGTAACCGTTGTTCACCATACTGTTACGCTGTGGCTTTGAATCCAGTTAACCTCTGAAGCTTCTGAGTTGTGACTCATGATGTGCCGCTTCGTGCAAACTGCCACATAGGGATATGGAAACCACACTGAACTCCTTTATCTGTTAATGTTTATTATTAACAGGCTGAAATGTTAAAACAGAAAACTTATGAATGCTCAAACTGCCGGTAAAATTCCTCCTCTTACAGTTAACACAATGAACACTGGGAGAGACTCATACTGATGACATAACATAATACAGACAAAGAAAGGACTCATGAAGCTGTTAAAGGTTCAGCACCCATGCAATCAACAGTAATAACAAAACAAAAAGTAAAAAAATTATAAAAAAAAGATAGAAAATCTACACAATGTGATAAGAATAATGATGAAAAAGAATATAAAACAAACAATATGACTTAAATGACTTATTGCGTAGTACTATGCATACGGTCAGGTTTAAACACATATACCGGTCTGTAAACGTTCAGATCAAGTTACGATCAGTTCGTCGGACCAAACATAGTCGTGAATCAACGACAACTTGTAATTGTGAAATGGAAAAAGTTTGAAAGCAGCAGTGATCTCCCTAGAGTTGGTCATCTGGCCAAACCGAGTAACCGAGCAGGAATTGCTTTGTTCAAGGAGCTGAACAAGAACCTAATGGTCACTCAGATATCCTCTGCTGACAAGGGAGTGCCTCTCCAAAGGACAACCATCTTAGCACTCATCAATTAGGCAGTTATGGTAAAAAGGCCAGATAAAAGCGACTCTTGAGTAAAAGGCATGTGATAGTTTAAGTATAAAGACTGTCTGGCCTAACAAGACAAAAACTGACATCTTTGCACTGAACTCCAAGCAGTGTGTATTGTAAATCTACAATATAATAAAGTGTGTAGAAAGTGAATTCACTTTATATATACACTACAAACATCCCTAATCCACTGCAACACCAAGTGCAACAATGAGAACAAAATTTAACAAAAATGGTGGAATTTTGAAAATGGTGGAATTTTCATTTTAGTTTTATGTCCTAAAACCTTCTTGTTATAATACAGCAACACATTCTTCTCAAAATAGGATGGAAGTTCTCAAAATAAGCAAAAAACCTCATCAGGACTTCACAAGCCTTCCTTAGTAACAGACATATCCCAGGTCTCCGAATGTGTGCTATGTGATCCATCACCACTACTGTACGTGTATGCCCTTTTTTTAATTTGGTACTTTAAGTGCCATCTTATTGTGACTCATGTTAATACAGGTGTAAATGGATGTATTTTATTTTAGCCAAAAATACACACTGGGGCCTGGACCATTGCTCTCACTTGAATTTATTAGCTGGTGTAAATTTTTTACTCAATGCTGATTTGAGTCCTATGGCTACTGGTAGTCTTTCTAATTTATGGTAATGCCCAGTAAAAGAAAAGCTGATAAATGGCTAAGACTTTCAAAATAGAGATGTTTTCAGGATGTAAAATTGTGACAGGTAGAGAGGCTCCAGTGTATGTTCAGAAAATCTGTCATTAGTTGCTTCTTGATGCATTCTTGTCTGTGTTGGGTATATAATGTGTTATTTTTGGCTCTCAATTGACACCTGATAGGAAAAAAAATTCTTGATCCCTCTTGATTCCTCTTTTTTGTTGATAGAATACAAAGGCTTCCAGTACTCCACTGAGTATATAAGAAATTTATTTAATAAAGACATCTTGGGAACATAATGTGCAAGATGTTGGCCTTGCAATGTAATCATGAATTTGCTAACAATTCTTTGTACAGACAAAGCTTTTATAGATAAGAATATACAAAAGCATTTTTAGCATATAGGCGTTGGCATGCAAATCTTCAGGTGAGCGCATTGTGAGAGACGGCCAGTAGCTCAGCCTGGCTGGTACGCCCCTGAAATGGAAGGATGGGCTAAGGCAGCTACTTATGGACACCGCTTTCCCCAAAACGCTAGATGGCAGCTCCCCAGGAATGTAGTGGTGCCCCGGATTCCCACTGGGACTTGGAGTTCGGTTTCTCAGCCTTGTTGGATGCCATGGATGCCTCCAGGGGAGCTGTGAAAGGACTTGGGGAGTCATGCTTCCCTTGTGGCCCGAAAGTACTAGGAAGTCATGAGGATAGAAGCCCGAAGTACTCCCGGGCTGCTTAAATGCATGGAATACTCCAGCTGACCCGGAAATGCTGGCAACTCAGCATGGGATGAAGAACAGAAGCACTTCCGGGTCAAGACTATATAAAGGAGTGCTGTGAACCTAGCAGACGAGCCAGAGTCAGGTGGAGGTGGGCAAAGCTTGCTGAGAGGTGTAGAGGAGAAAAGAAGAGTATGGTATTGATTCATTTAATTGTCTATTGGTGGCTGTGGTGCTTGAAGGGCATTGTGAAAGAAGAAACCTTTAATAAATATCTTCCTAGTGCTTTTACCTTGGGTCCTGTGTTTCTGTCTGTTGGGTTTAAATGGATAACAGTGCCATCTAGCATCCACAGCATTTACTTAAAAAGCTAAAGGAGGATGATCTAAACATGAATAATTAAATAAATCCATGGTGCTGAGACACAAATCAGGCTGATTCCTAGAAAAACATCTGCATACTTTAAAGCAGGCAGACAAAAGTTAGTATAAAGCACCTTTGGTAATCTTATGACATACTTTCAAGGTTAAGTTGCACGCAGTTGTATCTTTTAAAACAATATTTGGTTTATTTAACACAGTTAGAAAAACCTTGTGAACCTAAGAGTCCAAGATGTAAATGTGTTATAAAAATATTTTCTCCGACACACTCTTGCTCTAGGCAGAAACTGTTATGATATGGAGTCTCGGAAATGGTGAAATGGGACGTGAACCCTACAAAGGACTATAAAGCAGGCAAAGACATTTATTTACTTTTACTTTTATTTCCTTAGCAGATGCTTTTATTCAAAGTAACTTACAAAGTTGGTCAACATATATTGAGTAAACATCAGTCTGGGGGACTGTTTGGGAATAAGTGTTGTGCCCTGAACACAAGAGACAAGTCAAAATGAGAATCCTTACAAATTAATATTTTTTTTTTACAAAAAAAGTAGAAAATAAAGTGTTCAAAAGAGTAAAAAAATACAACTGAGACAAAGTAGTCCCAAAGCACAATCCAAATACCAGAATCTAATAACCATATGTGATTTAGCCATGGGCACTTCTCCCCCCATGGGGTATCTTGTAGTCCAAGAACTGAGCATTTGCCTGAAAGTAAAGACGTACAGCAACAAGTATGTTAACAGTGCTACTCAGTATTGTTATTTATTAAAACCAGTGCAGTCAATTATGTTTAATGTCAATGAGCATTTTCCTCATATAAACCATTGGTCATGTAGGCTCACTTCTTAAAGAGAAAATAAATTTTTAAAATACATAAAAATAATCCCAAATCAAAATCTTCAACATTGACCGATCCACAGAAATCCTCCTCACTGACATCTTCGCCTGATCTAACCCACAACACGACTTCTGTTCTACTTTAGATAGATAGATAGATAGATAGATAGATAGATAGATAGATAGATAGATAGATAGATACTTTAGGAGACCTGATCAAGAGTACTTCTCAATGTGTTCCCCTGTGCGGAAATTCTTTTACACAATTCTCCCCATTCTCAAATCTTACGACATCACCAGTCCCTTCTGTGCAAAATTACTAAAATCTGATGGCTGTCATAAGCTTTCCTGCTTTCAGCAGGTCTGACACACAAATTTCCTGACATCCATCATTCCCATATGGGCAGCACCATAGGAATCAGATTGCTGACCCTAACTTCCCTGCCCCACTCTGGATCTGTGGAGGAGATGAACTAGTGATCTGTAATTAATAATGAAAAAAACTTGGTTACTCCTCAAGACTTGTCATTTAGTGTGTGGCTGCCCCGTAATTAATGAGCAGACTAATTACCCTGCACACCAATATCATCTGCACACTACTGCTACCCAATATCACCACACTTTTTCCAGAGTGCTCACTCAACACCTCAATCTGCTGGCAACCTATTCTGTGCCGCATTGGCCAACAAGCTGCCAGCATACCCTCACCAAATGTGGATGTGGCTGTATCCCCAAAACCCACGCTTACCCCAAAAGAACCCCAAGCTCTATAAGAAAAAGTGGGATTTATCCTACCCACCCAGAGGGACACGAATAAATGTTGGAAATGGAAAGATCAATTTTAACTTTTAACTATGTGTTCATGTGTAGGATTCTTCTGGCGTTGGAGTGCACTGATTCTCTTTGCTGCATGATCTTTTGTTTGTGGTGTTCTGTGGTGCTGCTTTCTCAGATGGCTTTCAGCTGTTAGGAACCTTGGGTTGTCATTTGCAACTTCATAGGAAAAAGGATTACTCTTTCTGGCACAACAGTTTAGATGCTTAAGTTCTTCTTCTTGAAGTGATGACGGTTTCCCAGCCTTTTCTGTTCAGTGGCCCACAACTTGGCTTGGCATAGAGACTGTCAATTTCTGACCCACAGAGGGAAAGTGGTTGTCATTTCTCTGCTTCCCAAACAAAGAATGGCTCATCAGATTTTACTTTCAGGGAGAAGTTTCAGAAGGTCATTTTGAAGAGTGAGAACACAGTTTTCCCTGGGGCACAGTCTCTAAGTGTTTCAGTGAGAGTGTCCTAGATGGGATGAATGCAACTTATTTTAAAGGAATGTTTAACTTCTCATGATTGGATCAAAGTCACTTTCAGTTACAAAGTCCTTCTGTCCATCACAGTTATTATTCCTTAAAATTATAGCTCTTTGTTCTTTCTTGAGTCCATTTTATGCCTTCTGGCTCAAGAAGTATCCAGAGGGGCCTATGGAAGTCAGTGCAGCTTTGATTACCTTTGTTATCAGATGAAGACCAAGCAGATCCTGGTACAAGCTGGAGTTGTTTGTTAGTTTGGAATGTAAATGGGGGTATTGTACAGCTGGATGTCTGTTACATCTGCTGCCTAACAGGCCCGGTATGCCACTAAAACCTAGCAGAATGAGCAATGCCAAATTTAGCCTACAAGTCTAACATGTTTCCATGTCACTATCTGAGCGACATACCACCTGCACCAACCCCCTCTAAGGTTAGAGTGTTTATTTAACTACCTGTGCCTGCTCCTAAACAAATAGCTGAAATCTGAGCCCACGTTTTATGGTTCTGTGATGTGACCAGAGAAATAGCAGATGAAACAGAATACTTCCTTAAACTCCTACACAAGTTCACTGCACTACTGCTGGTTTCCACTTCTGATTGGGGATATAAAACCAGAAGGAGAAGCCAACAGCAGTAATCACAGAGTGTCCCCCGCCTACTGGGGCTCCACCTTACAAAGCACATGGAATTGATGCCACTTAAAGGGACAGTACATAATAAAGAAGAACAATATATAAAAAATAACCACAAAACAGAAAATCAATTCAAGTGAGGGAAAAACCCTTGGCTGTAACATAACAGATTTTTTAATGTTTCCCGATATGAGAAGTGGAGTAATAAATGAATCATGAATTCCAATCTTTCAATCACCTCCTCCAAAATCCTAATGTTCAAAGACACAGCGAATAATACAAAAATAATGCATTAAATATAATGTCACAAGGGAATCATATTTGGGTTAGATAGTTTAAGATAACGCTAGTAGTGTAGTAGGTTTTTGTATTGCCTGACCTCAAAAATCAGCAGTAAATTCTTCTGGTTATAAATGTGTACATACCATCCAGAATGCAGCAAAATGTATGAGTCCTCAGAGAAATACAGAGTGCATGACAGTCTCTCCAAGGCTAAATTATATGGCTACGTCTTATCAACTGAGTTTCTGATGTTTCACGATACAGTATAAGTCTGAAATGATGCAGTATACCAAATGGGTTAGATGAACTTTGACAGGTTTTAAGTTATTTTCTTTGCTGTATTAAAAATTTATTAAATGATATACTAAAGAAAGGTCTGTAATATAATATTTCATGACACCAGAATAAAAAAAGCTTAATTACAATCAAGCCAGAATTAATCAAGTTAGAGTTAAAAAATTAAATGAAACAGTACATAGTTTTGAAGACTATAGTGAATTTCTACACAATTTATTTGATGTAGATTTAATTTTTAAAGGATAAAGTTGCCATTTTTGCACATCAATCTACAGTCAATAATCCATTATGACAAACCGAACGTGTTTTTAGACAGGTCTGAAAATTTATTTAAAATCCAAAACTGAATTCTCTCATTCATGCAAGTATTCAGACTCTTAATTCAGTACTTTGAAAAAGTCCCTTTGACAGCAATTACAGATTCAAGTCTTCTTCGGTTAGCCTCTTCAAGCTTTGCATATCAGGATTTTGGCAGTTTATCCCATTTGTCCTGGCATATCTAGTCATGCTCTGTCAGATTGAAAATGGGGGGCATCTGTAAACTGCCATCTTCAGATCACACCACAGATGTTGTACTGAATAGGGTTTAAGTCCAGGTTTTTGTTGGGCTACTCACAGGCAGGCACTCAGACTTCTCCCAAAGTCATTCCAATGCTGTCTTGGTTGTATGTTTCAGGTCATTGTTGTGCTCAAAGGTAAATCATCACCCCAATATGAGGTTGCATGCATTCTAAAGCATGTTTTCTTCAATTACCTCTCTGTATTTGTCTACAGTTATCCTTCATGTCCTGTGTTTGTCTACAGTTATGTTTTTCCATAGGGATGGAATTAGACAGGTGATAAACAGTACCTGGTCATCTCCCTGACCAAGGCCCTTCTTACCCAGTCTCTAGGTTTGGCTGGATGGCCAACTCCAAGAGGTGGTTTCAAACTTCTTCAATTTTATATTTTTGAGGCCATTGTGCTCCTGGAAACACTCAAAGCTTTAGAAATGGTTTAATTCCCTTGGTCTTGATTAAGGCATCATCACAATATTATTTGTCTGTATCGAATTCCACAGAACTCTTGTCTTGGTTTTTTGACTTGACGTGTACTGTGAACTGTGGGATCTCAAATACACAGGTGTGTGCCTTTCTAAACAACGTCCAATAAATTCAGTTTGCCACAGGAGGACTCCAATCAAGTTCTAGTTCACATCTCAAGAAGAATTAAAGCAAACAGGATATGCCCAATCACAATTTCGAGTTCCACAGCAAAAAGTCTGTGAATTCTTATGTGAAATGAGAGATTTCAGGTTTTGTTTTTTAATGAATTTGTAAACATTTCTGAAAACATGTTTTCACTTTGTCATTATAGATTTGTAACTGTAGATTTATGAGCAAAAAGGTAAACTTACTCTTTTAAAATGTAATCTACAATATAATAAAGTATGCAGAAAGTGAAAGGGTCTGAATGCTCTCTGAATCCACTATATGTATGTACATCATTAGGCATGCATTTTTTAAACAATATAGTTGTAAATTGTTTGACTGCTTGAAAGAATCCCTTAACTCTCCTATGTTTTAATTTAAAAAATGCTGTATATGTCAACAGTTGTACTGTAGCACTCCAGGACAGTGTTCTTTTGCATTATATACTAGTCCATGTAAACTGCATCTATAAACATTCACAAAAGCAATAATTAACATATTTCTCAATCCAACCACTTTTTTCGTCCAATTAATCACATTTAATAGACACCACTACTGCTAGACACATTCTAGCTAATGGGCAACAAAGAAGGAAGTCACCCAGAACAGATTTCTAATCCATCACGCCATGTAAGCATTAACTTGTAACACCAGATAATTTGTCTACATGGCTTTGGAAACCAGTGTCAACAGTAGGAATCACAGAAAAGAAGATGGAGAGAGTGTGGTATGTGGTATGTGTGCATAGAAACTACCTTAGAATGGCAACCATACTTGGCTAAATGCACTTTTTTTCTCCCAATTCCTACCAAAACTGCTTAATTAGGGATCAGAGGTGCTACAGTTTATCTCAGGAGTATTGGATGCAAGGCAAGAAATTACCCTAAATCTGCCTGTTACAGGACATAACCACACACAGACAATTGCGTTACAGTGATTAGCTAAATTATGTCTTGGGATGTGGGAATAAACCTGAAGCAAAGCATGTAGACAAAGTTAGAAAATGCATGCTTAACATAAACAATGATCAGAGACATTGAGGAACTGTGAAGAAGCAGTGCCACCCAGTTTTTTTTTTCTCTCAGCATTTTTTATCTATGCAGGCACAACATCTTTTGTGTGTCTTCTAGGTGGTGACCAATGGCAAGGGAAAGGAGCAGATGGTGTTGGGTTGTGTTACACATTCTTAACTGTCTTACTGTCAGGAAGTGGATGAAAGGGTAAGAAGTTTGTTTGCAACTCTATTCCTTAAACCATGAAAAAGGAAGATACCATCTCGAAAACTGTCAACTCCAGGAACAAACAGACGTTTTGAAAATATGATCATTTTCCGCCAAAGCCAGTTCACTCCCTGAGGTAAATGCATGAACAGCCAAATTGCAATCTATAAATGACTGGGGAAATACAGTATATACAGTATATAATATACTGAGGCAATAGCAAGATTCAGGCAGTAGTTTTAGAAAGTATTCAGACCCCCTCCAATTTCTACACAATTTATTGTGTTATAGATTTAATTAAAAATGGATAAATTACCAGTCTACACTAAAGAACCCAAAATGACAAAGTAAAAACGTGCTTTAAGGAAGATTTGTAAATTGTTTAGAAATAAAAAACTGAAATCTTTCATTCATGTAAGTATTCCAACCCCTTGTTCTGACACTCCAAATTGTGGTCAGACATATTCTGTTTATTTTAATTATCCTTGCTGTTTCTAGAACTTGAATGGAGTCCCCCTGTGGTGAACTGGATTGGTTGGACATTGCTTAGAAAGGCACACACCTGTGTGCTTAAAGTCCTACGATTCACATTGCCCTTCAGGACCAAAAAAGAACCATGAAGTTCAGGGAACTCTCTGTAGACCTCTGTGATCAAACTGTGGTAAGGCATAGTTCAGGGCAAGGGGATAAAATGATTTCTAAAGGTTTCAGTTCTTCCAGGAGCACAATGGTGCTCAATAATTATAAAATGGAAAAGGTTTGGAACCATCAAAAGCCAATCTGAGTAACTGAGCAAGAAGGAACTTGCTCAGGGAAGAATGCAAGACCTCAGTGGTCACTTTAACAAAGCTTTAGTAGCCCACTGAGGGCCTATAGGAAGGATAACCATCTCAACTGAACTCCATCAATCAGTCATTTATGGTAGAGTAGCTAGTTGGAGGCAACTCTTGAGTAAAAGGTATATATTAGCAGTTTCAAGGATTATGAGAGCACAAAGAAAAAGATTCTCTGGTCTGATGAGGCCAACATTGAACTCTTTGGATAGAACTCGAAGCACATTGTCTGTTGAAGACCAGGCAATAATTATCACCTGTCTAATCCAATCCCTACGGAGAAGCCTGGTGGTGGCAGCATCAGGTTACTAGGGTCCTTCTCAGTGGCAGGGACACATTTAGGAAATGGTGAAGATGAAATCCTTTTAAAACAACCTACTATAGAGTGCACACAACCTCAGACTCGGGTGGTGATTCACCTTTCAGCCCAACAGTGACCCAAAGCATACAACCAGAGCAACACTGGAGGGGCTTTAGGACAAGCCCCGACTGTTCTTGAGTGGCCCAGACGTAGATCCATACAACATCTGTGGAGAGACCTGAAGATTGCAGTCTACAGACGCTTCACATCCAATCAAATGGAGCTTGGGAGGATCTGCCAGGAAGAATGGGATAAACTGTCAAAATCCATGTGTGCAGTTCTTTTAGAGACTTACCCAAGAAGACTCTAAGCTATAGTTGCTGCCAAACGGTTTCTGCTGGGCACTAGATGTAGGGTGTGAATACTTATATGAATGAGAGATTTCCTTTTTTTGATTTTTAATAAATTTGCAACCCTTTCTGAAAATGAATTCACTTTGTCACAATGGGCTATTGAGTGTACATTTATTGACAAAAATGGCAAATTTATCCTTTAAATATTACTAGGGGGCTTCGCCACCTGCTTGCTTCGCTCGCCAACCCCCGTGTTTAGTTTTCCAGATACACACTTTTAAGATTTTTTTTTCTTTGAATTGTTGCCATTTCATTAGTTTCACTTTTACTTCAGAACTTCTATAAAAACAATATTTGGAATTTTTTATGTCCCAATATGGTGAATCTTTTAAATGATGTCTGTGAGACTTGTGTTTAATGACTTTGTACCATAATTTAGGATAGGTTTCTCTGTTTGGAATTTCAGCACAGACAAAACGATCCACATCATCAGCAGTTATTAATTTTTTTTTGCAAAGTAGCCAATAAATGCATATGAGTTAAACCCCGTTTTGGAAATTCTCTGACTTAAACTAATTTCCTTTTGTTTGCGTCAATGCGATATGTTCTATCTTTTTTTGATACTGTAGCGACTGACGTAATAAAGTGTCATAAAAGTTCTACTTTAACACTTGTCGAGTGCGTAACCCCAAACACAACTTTCTAGCACCCTCTCCAACCCCTTCTGTCACGGGTCTCGCCTCTCCCTTACCACATCAATCAGCACCCCGCTATCAGTCTTCCATGCTGTACTCTGCCCTCCCTCGAATGGACCTAACAGCCACTTAAAACAAAAAGGCTTCAGCTTGGCTGTGACACTAAAATACTTTCGACTGTTACTGCTTTCATATTCTGTACCTTTCTCTGCATGTGTATCGCGCCTTGGGTCTCTTTTCTCTGCGCTGCTCTTTCTTCTTTGCTGAGAGCACAGGCTCTGTGTGTGCCACGTGACTTTACATGACTGAATGTTTTGTTGGGCTGTCCAAGCTCTTATTTGATAAGAAGGGTGTGTCTTACAAGACTCTTATGTTCCACGTCCCCGCAAGACTGCCCTGGGACAATCTCTTGGCACCAAATCTCGTGCTTTTGTCTCGCGGGTCTTTAAAATGTCTTTCGAGAACTTCCGAGAAGATCATGTATCGTCGCCTTGCTTTTCCATTCCAGGATTTTCTTTTATATATAGAGAGAAATCTACAGCACAATGAAGTGTGCAGAAAGTGAAGGGATCTGAATACTTTTTTAATTTACTGTATACTTGTAGTATCGATACTGAGCAACAGACAGCAGAACAAGTCAGCTGTCTTCTTTATCATTTAAAAATTATTCAAATTATTTGCCTCAGAAAAGTAAAGCAACCTATAAACTTTAGGCTTAGGTAACTAAATTAACTATGCAATCCACAGTCATGAATTTGGATCAGTTCAGATTTTGCAATATAAAATACGTTATCAGGGAAATGCTAACAGAGGCTATGATGCCTACAACTGAATTAATAAATCATGATGGGAAGAACCTTTCTGAAAAGCACTCAAACCAACAGCCTGAGGTGCCGCTCTGTGTGCAACATGGATCCTAGAAGAGGTTTGATGTGAAAACTTATATAGGCAGCATCACTAGATGTCCTTTCTTATCATAATTTGTGCAGAATGTCTTTTTGATACCAGCAGCAGCCATACCACCTACACTTCAGAACAGGTCAACCACCTGAAGCTAAACATGTTCAGGCCTGGCCAGTACTTAGATGGAAAACCAAGGAGAAAAACCAGGAAAAGCAGGGGGCGCTTAACCTGTGGTCAAAATAAGGAACCCAGTGCAGTGATGGGGACACCGTGCTGTAAAAAATGGCACTGTCCTTCAGAAAAGATGTAAAATAAAGCTCCTGACTTTTTCTGGTCATAAAAGATCCCTGGGCATCTTTTGTGAAGTGTAGGGTGTATGCCGATGACCTGTCTAAATTGCTCACCTCCGCTTAGTCATACTGGCTCTCTAATCATACCCAGTCTCCATACATCCATCCATCCATTTTCCAACCCGCTGAATCCGAACACAGGGTCACGGGGGTCTGCTGGAGCCAATCCCAGCCAACACAGGGCACAAGGCAGGAATCCAATCCCGGGCAGGGAGCCAACCCACCACAGACCCAGTCTCTAAATGGCTAACTATCGCTCACTCGCCCATTCATCTGTTAAATAAAAACAATTAAGACTTTATGGCATTCCAACATTTTGTATGAGTTGGTGGTCCACAACACCGTATACAGTATATGTATAGCTGGAAAAGTGGTCCTTATAGGACAAAAGGATGGGAACCACTGTACTAGATGAACTGACACTTGTGCAGTTACCTTCAGTCCAATTAATTTACTTCAATTTTATTATGGTCCACACCATATCATCAACATATTGGCAGTTGTTGACTGCTAATAGTAGCAGCAATGGATAATAACAGTGGACAACTAACACACTGAGCCTCAGCTAAGACATATCTGAATGTGGAAACGTGCTTTAAGTTAGGTGAGATGGGCTGAAGATCTGGAGATGAACCAGCCTTATCCTGCATTGACTGATTCTTACAGTAGTGGCCTAGAATGGATTTGATTTTGGCTATTTGTTGGAGCGGGCAGAAGAAAGGAATTTAAAGAGATAATAGTACTTGTAATGGATCCTTCATTAGAGATAATCAGGGAAAATCACATATTTATAAGGTCACTTTAAAGCAGAAAATAAGTTGGGCCAGTTGCTCTCTGGAGAGAAGTAGAAGGTCTAAAATAATAGCAAAAATAATATTTTTAGTGGCTAGTTTTGGTCATCATTTTGATGAGTCATCACAGAAGAATATTGGAAATCTGCCAAAGGGACCAATAAAGGTTTACTCATTTAATTGCTTGCTTATCATTTATTTATTAGTGTGACTCTGCACATCCCTTGCCCAAGATTCATTAATGCTTTGTGCCCGATATTCCCACGACAGGCTTTGTGCTCAGTAATCCTGAACTTGATTAAGGGGGTTGGCAACTGCATGAATAGACAGCTGTTGTGAGCACTATTTTACACAGCCTAAGGATTCACTTTTTAAGACCAGGGCTGTGCCGCACATGCGTTCCATAATAAAATAGAAAGTGGAATAGGGCTATTTTTATCATCAGTATTACTGCAGGATTGAGTGAAAACATTCAGGTTTACTACCTTT
This sequence comes from Polypterus bichir lapradei, assembly GCA_026402145.1. Taxonomy (NCBI): domain Eukaryota; kingdom Metazoa; phylum Chordata; class Cladistia; order Polypteriformes; family Polypteridae; genus Polypterus; species Polypterus bichir. Next base: position 72,729,981 of record JANRMT010062837.1, on the reverse strand, counting down.
ATACAGTACAGGCCAAAAGTTTGGACACACCTCCTCATTCAATGTGTTTTCTTTATTTTCATGACTGAAGGCATCAAAACTATGAATGAACACATGTGGAGTTATGTACTTAACAAAAAAAGGTGAAATAACTGAAAACATGTTTTATATTCTAGTTTCTTCAAAACAGCCAACCTTTGCTCTGATTACTGCTTTGCACACTCTTGGCATTCTCTCGATGAGCTTCAACAGGTAGTCACCTGAAATGGTTTTCACTTCACAGGTGTGCCTTATCAGGGTTATTTAGGTAAATTTCTTGCTTTATCAATGGGGTTGGGACCAGCAGTTGTGTTGTGCAGAAGTCAGGTTAGTTGGGCGATCATTTATTTTTCAACAGGACAATGACCCCAAACACACCTCCAGGCTGTGTAAGGGCTATTTGACCAAGAAGGAGAGTGATGGAGTGCTGTAAATGGTCATGAAAATAAAGAAAACACATTGAATGAGGAGGTGTGTCCAAACTTTTGGCCTATACTGTATTTTAGACACATCAGCTTATGATCTGGGGTGCTCATTGATCCAGTGGTTAGAGCTGCTTCTTCACAGTTGTACAAAATTGGGCTTGATTATCAGGTCTGTTGCCGTCTGTGTGAAGTTTTCACGTTCAGTCTTTTTGTTAGGGTTAGGGAGTTAGGGTTAGAGGGTTCTCTAGTATACTCACTTAAAGTGGCATAGGGAGTACACTCATATAGTATATTCACATAAAATGTCATACAGATTTGACAGAATAGGGACTTGACTTGATATCTCAAAAACAAGCATGTTAGGTTAATTGACAACTCTGTATAGGCCCACATGAATTTGTATGGATGTGTGTTTGAATGTGTCATGTAACAGACTGTAATTTTGTCCAGTAACAGTTCCAGCCCTGGACCTGATCATTTTGTAACTGGCTCTGCAATTGAAAAAATGAATTGAGGAAATACATGGATTGTTCATGAAATTCCACCGTGCGAACATTTAATTAATGCTTTGCAGAAGGCTTCTGTTAAAAGGGCATAGGCAAAGTCAATGTCAATTTATTTATACAGCACATTTAAAACAACAGAGTAATGCTGTGGCCAAAGTGCTTTACAATATTAGAATAAAAGAAAAACAAAACAATTAGCATAAAAACATAAATAGAAATAAAATATATGAACATAAAATAAGATGCATAATAAATAGAAATAATGTTAAATAATCACAAGACCTGTAAGGCAGGAATCTGTGCTCTTAGCACATGCAGTGAATTCAGCAAGTATTCTGACCCCTTCACATTTTAATATGTTACAGACTTTGATTTTAGAAATTTTTGCAAATTTATTAAAAATTAAATGTGAAATATCACACTGAAACAAGTATTTAAACCCTTTGCTGTGACACTTTAAATGTGGCGCATGTTCATCCCGTTGATATGTTTCTGCACCTTGTTTGGAGTTCACCTGCAGTCAATTCTTTATAGCGTCCCACAGCTGACAATGTGTTTCAGAGCAAAACCAAGCTTGGAATTGACTCCAGAGCTTAGGGACAAGATTGTGTTGAGGCATAGATGCAGGGGAAGGTTATAAAAAATCCCTGTAGCACTGAAGATCTCCAAGAGCACAGTTGCCTCCATAATTCTTAAATGAAAGAAATTTGTAACAACCAGAGAAACTGAGCAGTAGTAACAGAATGAACATGGGAAGAGAGGTGACCAATAACCTGATGGTCACTCTACCTATATTCCAAAGAACCTATGTGGAGATGGGAGAAACTTCCAGAAGGACCAATCTGGGCTTCATGACTGAGTGGCAAGACAGAGGGCTATCTTCTGTAAAAGAAAAATGGAAGCCCACTTGGAGTCTGCAAAAAGGCACCTAAAGGACTCTCAGACTGTGAGATACAAGAATCTCTGGTATGATGAAACCAAGATTACCGTCAAGTTGGGAGTAAACCAGGCACAATTTGTCACCTGTGCAATACCATTTAAGCAGTGAAGCATGTTGGTGACACATCACCATGTTTTTGAGATAGATAGACCTGTCACATCCACGAGCCTCTTGAACCCGCCACCATCAAGAACGTAACCAAGGGATAAGCCAGGCAAATGAGGATGCATACACAAAGCAAGGGGTAGGTGTATAAAGGTGCCAAAGTGATTTAATTGAAACCATCAAAACAAACCTTGTTCAAAGTAAAAAGTGCAGTGCTCAAAAGTTTTCAATAAATAATCAATCCATAAACGTCAGTGAACATATGGAGGTTAAAAACAAATCCAATAAATACTTCCTTTCAAAAAATGAGGTTTAAAAACAAAGTCAGGAATCTTTCCTTTCTTAGTTCAGTCCCTGGTTCAATGCTTTCGATCAACGCCTCCTCTGATAACCCCAGATGGGACCTGGCAACAGATGAGATGCCCCACCGATAGTCACGGCCATCCTTCTCAACCGGCCTGGGTCCCTGCTGTTCCATGGCTCATCAACAGGGCCTCCCATTGGAGCCCAGACTCATGTCCTTGCTGCCCATGGCTCTCAGCAAGGCTTCCAATCCGAGCCTTCTCTCTCTGACTCCCACCACCTTCCCGGACATATACACAACACTCCTGATCACTTTGACTCCCTGAATCGCTCAGCTGGAGCAATCCATTACAGCAGGCCTGAGTGTCGGCCTCACAGTCTCCCAAGGGCTCTCCTTCCTGGTTGTCTGCCTCTACAGTATTTCTCCATCATGCATACTCACACTGGCCCTCTCCACCTCCTGCCTTCTCTCCCGTTACTTAACTTCCGTCTTTCTTCTCTTCACCTCTTTACTTTTTCCTTCTCATTTTTTTGTTGTCTCTCCCTTTTGCCCCATGCAGGCTACTCATTATACTGCCTGTTTAATTGGATGCAGGTGTAAGGTGCCGTTCCCCCCGTGGCACCATTGAGGCGGCTGACTGATCCGGCCACCTCCACATTTGTATGTGCTCCCCGATTAACTGCAGGGTGAAATGCACCCACGCCCAATCAGAGCCTGCTTCTTCTTTGAGGCGCGATTATTTCAAAACTGTCTACATTTTGTTAAGCCGTGGACCCGCTACACCACCCATCTCTAGTTTATACGAGATCAAATTCATTTGCCAACTATGTGTCTTCTTTTAAGAATTTCTTGCTGTGCACTTTGACTTCAATTTTAGGGTTTGCATTTCTGGATTTGTCATTTATCTCTTTCATCTGTGGTTTTGAACTTTGTTATTTTTTCAGTCTCCTATTTTCTCAATATGTCAGCATGTCAATGGATAAAATACTGATTAGACAACTTGAAGAAAATCTGTAGTAGAAAAGTGTGCTATTGTGCTTGACTTTATTCAGCAATGTTTTCAAGTCAATGTCAGTGCTGTCCAGCATAGCTTTTTAAAAAAAGTTAAAGATTAGCAGAGGAAGAGCTTGCTGGAGTTTGGGACACTAATAAAAATTAAAGGTCACTGTGATAAAGAGATTTTAAGGACCTGGTTGAAGCCCTGAACACTAATTAAACTAAACTAGAGTGGTAGGAATTGTAGAAATAATGTTCATGTTCATAATAAAAGAAAATGCTGAAAATTACATTTTTGAAAAAGCTATGGGCAATAATATTCCTCTTTCCTGTGTGGCTTTGATTCTGTAGTGGAGGGAGGCCATAAAATCATTTACTTCAAACCACAACTTCTCTCACCTAAGGCCCTTGATTCTGAAATTTTTAATTATACTGATAATTAAACCATCTCCCATAAAGCTAGGGGAACTACCATTTTGTCATACAATGGGCAGGGCATTAGAGTCTTTCTAGCCACAGTTTAGTCTAGGAAAGCTATAGCTCCTGGTGTTATATTCTGTTCTCTGGATTTTTTTTATATTTAATCTTTGCTTCCTCACTGACAGACTGAGGAGATCGTTCCTCCCTCACACTATGCGACTCTTCAATTCCACTTTGGGGGGTAAAAGTTAACACTACACAAGATTATAGACTGTTATACCTGCCTCACACTCTCCACCTTGCATTTTTTAACTTGCAGTATGCTGCTGCTGGATTATGTGAATTTCCACTTGGGGATTAATAAAGTATCTATCTATCTATCTATCTATCTTTTATAGCATTGTTTATTTTAGTTTTATTTTTGTTATTCGTTTTCTTTTTGTGTCTTATATAAGGTTTGTTATATCTTTAAATTACTTTGTTAATTCTTTTAGGGTGTTTGATAGTGGTGTGGTTGGACCCCTAATTACAGCAGTTACAGACCCCAGGTCCTTCATTGTTTGTCTATGTGTAGTACCTGGGAACTAGTTAAAGAATCTGTAGTTACTGCATCGATGCAGTGGCATTAATCTTTTGTGTTGTTTTCTTATTTTTTTCATTCCTACAATTTACTTTGCAGTCTCTGACCATTTTGAGTAGGTTTTCTCTAGTTTTGACTTTTTGGCTTTGTATTTTGGGTTTTGATTATTATATTTCAGAGTTTGGTTTAGCACATTTATTACATTTTTTTGTCGTATTTTTTCATTCCAGTTAGGCTTTTTTTGTATTTGGTGTTTTTTTATTGTTTTTAATTTTTAATTTTATACTAGCTGTGCAAGCCTGTGCTGTAAAAAGCCCAGGCTCCTAAAAACTATTGAAATTGTCTGAAAAAAAATTTGTTTTGTTTCGTGTACGTGTTCTCCCCCCTGCCTATCAGCGGCTAAGCGAGTTTCTCTCGTTTGTCTTTCCCCGGCTGTTTCACTTTGGCGACGAAGTCGGTTTTTATGAGCTGCATGGTGTAGCCTCGTACTTCTTTCTTCTTCCGACTCATTAACTTGGGGCCACCTTGCTGGCTTTTTGAGCTTCATGAAGTACAGTAGCCTCACACTTCCAGGCCGGACAGACAAACACACACACTTCCACTCGTAGATGTTTATATATAAGATTTGAGTTATTTTTTATTTTTTTAATTTAAAAAATTAAATACAGTAACTCAGAATTTATATTGTGCCCTGGATTTTTCTGACCATTTCTCAATTTTGGCATTTTGTTTTTTGGGCCAAATCACAACAGCAATCAACAGTAAACATGAAGAGTGCAACCATTTCTTTTGTTTCTAACTCATCTTAATTTATGATGACCAGAAGCAAAGAAAGTCACTGATACTTTCCAGACAAACACCCCGTCTCTCACTTCCAGAATCCTTTTCTCCTTTGCTGCTCTTCCTGTGTGATTAGTACCTGATGTGAAGATAAGTGGTATAGCATACTGTTTATTCTGCTTCTGTTATCTAAACTGTTTTCGCATAAATCTATTGTCGTGTTCATTTAGTTAACAAAATTCAGATTCGTCAATTGGAGGGTAGTTAAACCTCAAGTTACTCTTAAATTTCTGAAGTTTTGGGTACTAAGGATGACCCCATTGCTCTCCTCATTATCCGGTGTTTATTAACATCTGTTTTTTGTTGCTTTTATAATATTTGCCATTTTATAACATTTGCTGCTTTGTTTTACTTTTCTCTTTTTATTGTTGGATATCAATTTCTCTTTTCTGTTACATCTTGATGAAAGGAGGATATTAGATAAAAAAGGACCAGATGATGAAACACTGTCAGAACAATAAACCAAAAATCAATGCCGAAAAGTAAAGCTATTTTTTATGAAAGCCCTGGCAGTAACCAAAGTTGTAGTCAAGAAATCATAACAAAATGTTTCTTTTAGTGAGATGAAAGTGAGTAATAAAGCACATGCTAGCAAGAAGTTTTGTTTACATCCAAAAATGCACAATATGACCTTTATGCCATCGCACAGAGCAACATCCTGACCACCATAGACAAAAGGAGTCACTAACTAGCTACTTACATAGGTAACTGATAGTTAAAATATCATTAATGTCTTATTGCCACTATGTGAAAAATGTTGTAAAAATATAAGAAAAAAAACCTTAGATTTGTGTTCTCCAATGTACAAGCGATAAAAAGAGCCCCAAAAAGACATAAAAATTACAGGAAAGATTGTAAACAATTCAAAAATAAAACCAATTCCTAACATTTCCTTTACTCTCTGGAAATCTTTTTTGTTTAGCTTAATTCCACTTGAACTTTCAGTGGTGTAGCTCAATATATTATTTGGCCCCAACAATCTGACGTGCGGCTGGTCCAGATTTGGATGGGCAGTGGTCAGCACTGTGATCATGATTTCTAATTCTCCTCTTTATGGTGTTTATTCTTTCATATTCACCTCCGTGGAGCCTGCTGTATAAATGCTGAGGTAGTTCTTTTGAAAAATCTTTGAAAATCTTTGTGACCTTCTTTAAAGGGATGGATTGGGTTTCTGAGTGGGCGAAAGATGCTGGTGTGAGGTTTTGACTTCTGAATTGTTCAAAAACTGACTAATAAAAAATGTGAACACAAGAAGTTAAAAAATAAATAAATAAATAAAAGTCAGTAGGTACTGTCACTCAATCACCATTGTCATAAACATGCAGTGCCATCAAAGTCATAACAGGTGCCTTGAGTACAGCGCTTTTATATTTCACAAGTCAGCTTGTTAAAACACTGCATAACTTTTCACATATACATTCTCCAGCTGGAATTTGCTTTGCCTTTTATATGATGGTTGAAAAATATTTTTGCATTTACTGTAGTGAGACCCTTAAAAAAGAAATCAGTAAAAAGGAGTCACATGCATACCAGTCAGATCCCCACATTATTACAGTATTGCCATTTCAAAAAGAAAGTCATTGACTTTCTAAATACACAATACATTATATATATATATATATATATATATATATATATATATACAGTAGATATTGTCACACGGAAGCGCATGGGGAGCAGCTAAAGGACCTGACGTGCAACGCGACAAGTCATGACAGGGGACAACAGCGGGGTACTAACCTCTCCATGCAACATTTCCAGGTCCCTTTCTCTACTCTGGTCCCCGTTTGATGATGTCAACCACCCATCCATCACAACGCTTTTTTCAGCATCCCACTGTTTGATTTCCGGTCCAGCTCCATAAGTCTGTGTCTAATGATTTGTTGGAATTATTTTGATCTTTCTTTACAGTATACGGGGCTAAAAACCCCAAAACTTTATGACATTGTTGTCTGTATTTAGTACTATATATATATATATATATATATAGTCACACACGTGCGCATGGGAGACAGCTGAAAGGCTTGAGTAAGGGCAATTCCGAGTCATACCTGGATGTGGCAGAGTGCACTGACTCTTTCTCCCTTTCCTGTAGACCATTCACGTAAGATCCCAACTGGCCCTCTTGACGTCACTTCCGGGACCGAGCCTATGGAAGACCACCTTGCCAGCTCCAGCCCCTATGATGTCACGTCCGGGCTCGAATCTATGGCTGAAGACCTTCTTGAGCCTGACCCCTTTGACCTCTGCCTGTCTTCCCCTTTAAAAGTCTCCACCTTTTCCCTATTCCCTCAGCTCTGCTTTGGACTGGGTTCTGTGCACATCAGTGCTGTATTCATTTGATCGACTTTGCAGCCAGGAAATCAGTTATATGGGTGGCTGCCCCAAACCTTTCTATGACTCTGAGTCGAGTTTCTTACTATATATATATATATATATAATACTATATGTTAATGAAAATATTCATACTGTACCTATAAAGTGCTAATTGAGTGTGTAATGTGCTTATCTTTTAGAACTCATTAAGACTGTACAGGTATTTGGTAATCCTGCTATATGACTGAATCTGTTTCAAACTTAAATGTTATTTAAGAAAATGGATTACAGTCCACCTATCCATCCATCATTCAGTTCCAATTTATTTGCTCACCCATGATGGACATACATGAGATCAGCCAAGACAGACACACACATACTCATAACACACACTAGTTCTGCCAGTGAACCTTTCAAGCAAATCAAAAGGCATTCCATTCACTCACACTAGCTAAAGAATACATGCACAGGCTAAAAATCTATCCAACTATGTCCATGCCTATTAATGGCTTGAAGAGCAGAAGCCTAACTTGTTATAATGATTTTAAGAAAATGTTGCACTTATTTCTGTACTGTGTATTCTCAATACTATCTTCTTATTTGATTCAGTTATTTTTGTTCTTTTGAGTGACGTCATTTTGTTACTCTTTCAGACTCAGTGTCCATTTACTGATTAGCAGCCTGATTTGGTTGCCATCATGTGATTGCCAGGGTTTTGCAAATCATGATGTTATTGCTTGGAAGGCATATAGGATGATGATACACTTCTCTTTGCAGCCAAGATTTTGGATTCAATCCATAAACAAACTTACACAGCATCACGACTAAGATTTTTGAACAAAAGATACTTTTTGTATATATTTGAAATTTTTTTTTTCTTTGATTATTGTGCTGGTCATGGTAGGTTCAGTGCCATTTTTGACCTCAACATATTATTTCTTAACCATCCTTTTATTTCCTCCATCTCTTGTTCATGCTAAAATATTTTTTTCCTCTGCCTTCATTTGTTTTTGTCAGAGCACCTACCACCAGCTAGAACCTTGTGGATGGGATGCCAGATCAAAGCACAGTGCAGTCATACTCTGATTTTCTTACATAAGAATCAAGAACTGGAACCCATTATTTACCAGGGCTTGAAATAAACTAGAGATCTCTGTGTTTTTCCCAGTTAATTCTGGGGTCTGTCAGGGGTGTGTTCTTGCTCCTATTCTGTTCAATGCAAGCATGGACTGGGTGTTGGGCAAGGTTGTGGGGAGCAGCAGCTGTTGGGCATCTTTTGGTGAAGAAAATTAGTGACCTTAAGATATATAACTGAAAAGAGGATCTATGCATCGAGCTGAAGACAAAGAGGGGTGTATGAAAGAATGGACTCACAGCTAAATTTCTTACTTTTCACCTTTGCTATCCACAACTGTTCATTTTTTTCAATCAGACTCTACAAAGGTGTGTAACAAAGCTTAGCAGTACTATAACCTCTTTTGGTTCAAAAGATTTCTCAGTTACCACAGTGCTTTATTCAGTATTCGTGACGTGTCCTTTCCATGCTCTTCCTAGTATTAACCAATACCACATTCTTTTTAGAGCACCCACTAGTATTTCTAACACATTATTCCAATGTTTTCAAACTTGATATTTATTTGTGCTCATATTAATGCTATAAAGAGTCTTACTGCATATGATACAGTGTGAATGTTGTTAAAAAGTAAATAATTATAAATAAATAAATATACCTCGCAGCTTCAGCAGCAAATATTCTAATCTCAGCCCCCACCATCTATATGACATCTGCATGTTTCAAGATGCTCTTAAAGATGTGTATGTATATGTGTGTGTGAGTATGTGTGCATTTGTGTTAATTGATTGGAACATCTTAGTCGGCCTGCTGTGAGTGAGGATGATCTGTGATGAACTGGCATCCTCTTGACAGTTGGCTCCAAACTTGGGCCTATTTCTGCCAACACAGCACAAGACTTTTTTTTTTAGTTTGAACAGATTTGCAAATATTTCTAAAATCCCATTTTCACTTTGTCATTTGGGGATACTGAGTATTAGCTTGATGAGAAAAAAAGTGAATTTAAATTATATAGCATAAGGCTGTACCACAACAAAATGTAAAAACATGAAGGGGTATGAAACTTTGGAAAAGTCGCTGTGTGTCCAACTCTGGTGAGAGCACAACAAACTCCAGGACTTGTGAATTTAAGGTCTGAAAGCACTTTTTAACATAAGAAACTTGACAAACAAGAGAAGACTATTCAGTTCACCAGGCTTTTTATTTTAGCTCAGCGGTTCATAAACTTTTTTTCCTTGTGACCCTATTTTGTCTTTGTTGCGTCCGGGGCATTGATTATCATCATCGACAGTCATCCTGCTTCATCCTTGAAGAATCGCCACCAACAGTCATCCCTTGTCCCCCTTGGAGAATTGCAAAAACAGGTTATAGTGGAACAAATACGTTTGCTTAACTGCCCGTGGTGACCCATCACAAGGCAAACCATAAATAGTATGTGACCCTTTCCCATGGAATGAATTAAGACAGACCATAAACCAAATTTAGACAACTTACCCATACTTTAAGAATCTATGGTATAACTAAGAGCTAAGCTGTCTCACTATCTTATCAGAAACTTCTTAAAGAATGCCAAGGTTTGTGCTTCAACTATATGACTCTATAGTTTATTCCAGATTCCCACCACCTTTTGAGAAAAGATGGACTTCCTGGCTTTACACTTAAATCAATATCTGAATAATTTCCACTGGTGTCCTCACATACGCCATTTTGCCATTTATTCAAAATAATTCATCTGCATCTGCTTTATCAATGCCTTTAGAGGCATTTTCTTAGATGGATTTTGAGAATCTGCTTTGTTACTGTATGTAAACTACACCCATATTGATAGTGAAATATTGAGTTCAGTGCAAATAATCGCATATGCAATCAAAATAGTGTGCATAGAATCATGTCATTATGATGGTTAAGTGTTAAGAGATAAGCCCAGCTGTAGCTCTTAAACTAAAGTCATGGCTGTATCTAGTGGTAACAGTTTAATAATTTTCTACATGACTTGAAAGGAGACACTTTTATTTAAAAGGCCGTCTAGTAAGTATAGTCACTTTTCAAACAGTTCACATAAGAAGACCTTCTGCAAATTAAACAGCCAAATCTCTCATGAGGATACTGTAATGGCTACCATTAATACTTTTATACACATGCCAACCTGAAATTATAAGGGGTGGTCAGACTGGGAAATGACTGTGTCCATTTTCCTGGGACTCTTGACCTAGCTTTATTTGCATATGCACTAATGAATTCCTGGCATAGCCTACTTGTGTAAAAGGGCTGTCACCATCATAAACATAAGCAGCAACTTTGCCGTATCCAAGATGAGGTCCCCTTTGTTCTTTCTTTCTCTTATACCGAAATAGTAAGTAGGATTATGGCAAGAAAGGATATAAGAGTAAGGTCTAATATGCTTTACCCCAGTTTTCACATAAAAATTGAGTGATTCTAAATGCTTTTATTTTAACAGTAGAACATTAATTATATACAACATAATGTAGATGTATTTTCTGTCAATGGCTGTACTAAATGGGATCCTGGTGTTAGAGAGCTGGATATTACTAATATAGCAGTTTCCATTAACCACAAGAAAATGCAGTAGTTTTGCACATTAGATGCAATAATAATATATTATAGAAAGATTTATTCTGTTTATGTCATCTTCTTCTTTCGGCTGCTCCCGTTAGGGGCTGCCACAGCGGATCATCTGGTTCCATATCTTCCAGTCCTCTACATCTTGCTCTGTTACACCCATCACCTGCATGTCCTCTCTCACCACATCCATAAATCTTCTCTTAGGTCTTCCTCTTTTCCTCTTGCCTGGCAACTCTATGCTTAACATCCTTTTCCCAATATACCCAGCATCTCTCCTCTGCACATGTCCAAACCAACGCAATCTCCCCTCTCTGACTTTGTCTCCCAACCTTCCAACCTGAGCTGTCCATCTAATGTACTCATTTCTAATCCTATCCATCCAAGTCACACCCAATGCAAACCTTAGCATCTTTAACTCTGCCACCTCCAGCTCTGTCTCCTGCTTTCTGGTCAGTGCCACCGTCTCTAACCCATATAACAAAGCTGGTCTCACTACCATCCTGTAGACCTTCCCTTTCACTCTTGAGGATACCTGTCTGTCACAAATTACTCCTGACACTCTTTCCCACCCATTCCACCCTGTCTGCACTCTCTTATTCACCTCTCTTCCACAATCCTCATTACTCTGTACTGTTGATCCCAAGTATTTAAACTCATCCACATTCGCCAGCTCTACTCCTTGCATCCTCACCATTCCACTGACCTCCCTCTCATTTACACACATGTATTCTGTTTTGTTCCTACGGACCTTCATTCCTCTCCTCTATAGAGCATATCTCCACCTCTCCAGGGTCTTCTTAACCTGCTCCCTACTCTCACTACAGATCACAATGTCATCAAGCAACATCATAGTGCAAGGGAGATCCAGTCTAATTTCATCTGCCAATGTGCCCATCATCATTGCAAATAAGAAAGGGCTCAGAGCCGACCCCTGATGTAATCCCACCTCCACTTTGAATGCATCCGTCACTCCTAACGCAGACTTCACCACTGTCAAACTTCCCTCGTACATATCCTGTACAACTATTACCTACTTCTCTGCCACTCCCGACTTCCTCATACAATACCACAACTCCTCTTGAGGCACCCTGTCATATGCTTTCTGCAGGTCCACAAAGACGCAATGCAACTCCTTCTGGCCTTCTCTATACTTCTCCATCAACACCCTCAGAGCAAACATTGCATCTATTGTGCTCTTTCTAGGCATGAAACCATACTGCTGCTCACAAATCATCACCACACTTCTTAACCTAGCTTCCACTACTCCTTCACATAACTTCATGCTGTGGCTCATCAATTTTATCCCCCTGTAGTTACTATAGCTCTGAACATCCCCCTTATTCTTTTATATTTTACTTTATTATAAATTATATTTATGCTGTTTATGTAAAACTGGAAAATAACAGAATATCTCTCTGCATTTAAAAAATTGAGGTGAAATGTTTTGAAAACTTACACCTCTTAAAACTGACTGTTGCGTTGACTTTTTAAAGAGAGTGATACAGTAGGCATTTTATTTCCACGAAGAATGGTTACATTCTAATTGATATAACTCTGTTACAGTATTTAATAACAGCCAGAAACCCCTTAGGTATTGTTGAATAAACTTACCTGTAAATGAAAGTTACTTAGGCTTTGCAGTTGGTATTATGAATCTAAATAAGGAATGTTTTTTATTAGAAGAATGGTTGTTAATACTTCTAATTATGCTAATAAACTAAAAAGAGAGCACAGCAGCAACTCTAATAATCTCATTACAGTGTCTCTAATCACATTTGACATTTCTTCAAGGCTGGCATGTAATAAGCCGTGTCTAGTTTAACTTAGCAGTGAGGTCTGTAATAAGCCATGTCTAGTTTAACTTAGCAGTGAGGTCTTTAAATAACAAACTTTGTAATATTTTACTCTTATTGTGTTTGCTCAGAAACCATCAGATTAGGGATAAACAATGCAACTGTGAGCATTATTATTAAAATAAAGAAAGAAATGTTAGCAGCGGCCATTTTTCCTTATTTGAGTTGCTTGAATTAACTGTGGCGTATCAGTGTTTGCTTGTAACTGTTTACTGGCCTTCTCAGCCAAACACGCTGTTTTATCCAGGCTTTACCAGTTGTTTCAGTTAATTACAACAGGATTCTTACTTTGGTAATTTACATGTTCATAATGTCTCAGACTTAAAGGCTACAGACATCTTTGTATTACAGAAGTCCTTTCATTTGATCCTGCATGTCATTAGAGTTATACTCATGCCGGGGTGTTCATTAGAGTTAATTATTTCCTGTGGATTTGAACCTTCTGCGCCTTATTTTAGAGACTTTTTGCAGTTTCACTTCATTTGTGTATCTTTTTTGATGCTGGTACTCAATTAATTTGTAAAAACTTCCTAGCAATTAAAAATTGGTGTCTGATTAAAGACACACATATTCATTTGGTGTTAAAATAAACAGTGATGTTTCACATGTATTTCTGAGTTCTTTTTGGCTGCAGATGCCCACCCCTCATCTTTCTGGTTGTTGTCTTTAATAGTAAACAAAAATTGTTCTCCAAACAACTTGTCAGTGGTGCTTTTGGGAATTTATTAATAACCGTGTTAAAATGATAGCTAATAACGTTCCTGTTCTGCCTCTGAAAGAAGGGCACACAAAGACAGAAACGGTTAACAATAAGAGAGGAAAATGTAGTCAGATAGGCAAAGTCTACCATCAGGGACACACTAGCCATGGTAACCAAAGCCCAACACATAAAGCAAAAATTAAAAAAAAAAAAAAAAAAGTCCTTCCCCAAATTTTTTTTCTTCTTCTTCTAAATACACTAACTGTTCCATACTGTACAATTTTCTGAGCAGGGTTACAGTGGAGGGTGGAGCCTATCCCAGAGTACACTGGGTCAACGTACAAACAATCCTTGGACAGGACGGTAGTCCATCACAGGGAGAATACACTCACACACATTCTAGAGATAATTTAGCGTTGGCAATCTACCGAACCTGCAGGTCTTTGAACAGTGGGAGGGAACCCCCACATAAACATAGGGGGAACATGCAAACTCCATGCAGGCAGGACGTGGAACACAAACCCTGCTCTCCATACTACAGAACAACTCAGCAATACTACCACTGTGCCACCGTGCCTCCCAACAACTACAGTACTTCAACACAAATCCAAAAACTTACATTTTTGCAATATCATCCCATGTTGCATGATCCAAAATCACACAGCAATCACGAGGCATTGTCATCAACAACAATGTTGTCGCTGCTACTCAAAATGCCAATGCAAATGATCAAAATGCAGATTCAAAAGATCACAATGAATCAATAATTCTCCTCCTTTGTACCATCACTATATATTCCTTCCACAGCTTCTGAACATTCCTCTCCACTTTCTGGTCTCTCTGATTTTTTTTTAAACTAAGTAAACATACCAACAGCTTTTCACCATAAATCCAAAAATACGCCATGACTAGTGGGTGTCCACCTTAAATACAATCATCTTGATGATGTCACGTATTGCATGTTCCAGTATCACATTAGTGGTAATGAGGAGGTGTTGTTAACAACACTATCATGAGACCTTCCATCAAAATACAGATACAAAAGGCGATCCAGTAACAGCATCAAAATAACAATAGAAAATAATTAAAATATCAAAGATGAAACAGAAATGCACAACTTTTTTACTAGCTAAACATACCAACAGTATTTTACCACACCTCCAAAAACCTGGACAACACCTGGATACCTAACACTCTTAAATGACTATCAACTATCCAGTAGCCATACCACCTGCACTTCAGAAGAGGTCATCCACCTGAAGCTAAGCCTGTTCGGCCCCAGCCAGTACTTGGATGGGAGACCATCTAGGAAAAGCTTGGGTTGCTACTGGAAGTGGTGTTGGTGAGACCAGTAGGAGGCCGTAACCCTGTGGTCTGTGTGAGGCTCCTAATGCCCCAGTGCATTGATGGGGACACTGTGCTGTACAAATGCCGCTATGCTTCTGACGAGACATAAAAGTGAGATCCTGACTGTCTCTGGTCATTAAAGATCCCCGGAAAACCTTCTGTAAAGAGTAGGGTCATTCCCAATGTTTTGGCTAAATTGCCCACCACAGCCTGGTCATTCTGGTCCCTGTCTCTGTAACCCTGTCTCTGATTGTCTTTCCCTTTCTCTCACCACTTCACCACCTAATAGCTCATGTGTGATGAGTGCACTGGGGAAAATGGCTGTCATTGAATCATCCAGGTGGATGCTACACATTAATGGTGGTTGAAGTGGCTACCCATTAACTATGAAAAAATCACTTTGAGTAGTCAGTAAAAAGCCATATAAATGTAAAGATTTATTATTATTACTACTACAATATAATAAAATGGTGGGGTCTGTGTATGTGTCCCGTCTCTAATCTGATTGGCCAGTTTGGCTTTGATGATGCAATCAAAAAGGCACAATCAAAGAAGGAAATGTGAGACAGACACAGAGGAAATTCCATAGGAGGCACGCTGACAGTCACCTTCAAAGACAGGAAGTGTAAAAGAGGATAGGAGGCAAACAAGATGCCTTGAAAATAAAGACAGATACTGAAAAGCAGAGAGAGGAAGTGCTGGTCAGGAGAGGATCAGATATACTGCACAAGATTTATGACATTTACTCTGAAGCTTTGCTTTCTGTAATACTACAGTTTTCTACTTTATATATTTGCAAATGTGAAACAACTGCCTACAAAATTTAAAAGTCATCGAGGAATGGCGAAGAAGGTACATGTAGGGCAAGAGTTAGCAAATATTTTAAAATGTATTCACTATTCTGTTAAAAGGATTTGACAGGTAACATGGTTGATGATCATCTAAACATGTAACATTGTCAAATGCACTTAGTCCAATGCAGGGATTATAAATGTAAAATATAATTTGTATCACTGTACCTGTCTATAATTCCACAGAGGTCTATTTGTAAATCACTGAAATTTCCAATTATTCTTTGCTGCACTTGGATAAGATCAATAGGATGGTTGTCTATAATGATTAGCCTCATGCATCCTTTAAAGCCGGCAAAATCATTCTGACATCCGTGGCTATTGATACCTTCAGGACAACCTATGGGAAACATGAAAAACAAGATAAAAACATGAAAAAAGAAAAGTGAACATGTATAAAAAGCAGTACAGTACCAACTCTGAAAACGTGACCGCACAACAACACTAAGGAGGGTCTCATTTCTGTATAATTAGCTGCCAACCCATTCTTTGCAGGTGCATTTTTACCATGCTTTGGTGTCCAAAAAATATAAAAATCTAAAGAATCTGAGGAAAAGATTTGATACATAGAGTAATTACTGCACCTGAAAAACTGGCTTGACTACAGAATTCTTGACTAAAGACTTGGCATTTTGGTGAAAAGTGTGACATTTAAAAGTCAGACGTTCTGGCCAATGTACCATATTATTTCTTGACATTTACTCTGCAGCTTTGCTTTCTGTAATACTACAGTTTTTATAATGTATATTTTTGCATATGTGAAATAACTATTTTATACATTTATTCTGTTATATACGTGTATGGTAGTATAAAATATATATAAATGTACTGTACAAATACAGATCAGGGACCTGCACCACAGTCTGAGTAAGGATGCACATTTTCATTTCAGTTCACAGAAAGTTCCCTAATTATATTTACTGACCTGCATTCATTTTATGATTATTCTGTAAGAACCTGTAGAACTTGATTACATGTTTTCTAAATAACTGACAAAAAAGCAAAATATATTTTTGAATTTTAAGCAATTTTTAATTTTTGATGAAACTGCATGTTAAGGGTTCTCCTCTCTTTAAATTAGTTGCTAATCAGCCACTCAACCCTCCATTTTCAAAAGACATTTAACCACATACAGTGCGGTATGGACCTGGAGCCTCAGGTACCGTCTCCAAAAATGACCCCAGTCCATTACAGCGTGCACTCACACACTCTATCACACCAGGCCAATTTAGAGTTAGCAGTTAATTGAACCTGCCTATCACCGTGGGGGAAAAACACAATGAAAGCAGAAAATAACCCACACTGACTCAGAAGAAGTGGACAAGCTGCACAGACAGAGAGCAGAGACATTAGGGAAGGAACCAAATCCCAGCCTCTGAAGGTGAGGCAATAGTATTAACCTTTGAGCTATGTTGCCAATCATTTGCTAATCCATAGTCAGAAATTGAAAAAAGCAAGTAATGGAAAAAATCAAATCAGAGAATTTTGAAGTAAAGCAGCCTTATGCAACAGATGGAATTCTTTTACTTGGTCATTTAGAAAATTACAAGACTAAGCATAAGATGGTCAGAGAATGCACTCTTCTCTACTAAATGAGAAAACAGCGGCAATATCATTATAAGTGCACGCCCTTGTGCAAATAAAACAGGAAGATAAAAAGTGTAATTAAAGAAAGGGATCAAACTGATACATCTGCACTCACATTGCTATTCTGAAACACTAATCCAGTCTGTTCCTGTTATATCAGCTCCTAATAATTTAGCCACAGTGAGTATCTGGAATATTGTAAAATTGCTTACCTCCAAAGTAGTAATGACTTCCTGAATGCATATGAAATGGTGACTGGGCATATAATGCATTTGAAACATCTTTATCAATAATTAAAATTAGACGGTTTCTCCTTCCACTAAGTTCTATTGAATGCCATTGGCCGTCACTGAGAGCCACTCCTACAAAGAAATGAAAAAAAAAAAAAAATCAGGAAATTAATACTTTAGGTCAATATTGTTAACATTTATGATTAAAAGAAAATGTTTTAGTGAAGGTGTGTGCCAGACTGGAATAAGAGCCGCTGGCACAAGGAGCATCACAGGAAGAAGCTCCACAAGGCCCCAACCATACACAGAAAGGTTACAGAATAATATTGCACATGGCTGTGCTAGTTAGTTAGAACAAATGTCACTATGGACGGTAAGGTTTATGATCATGGAGGCTGCTAATGAGTTCAGAAGTATAAAAGTAGAAGAATACAATAACAAAGTGGATTATCCTGAATATTAGCTATAAGGCATCCTAATTTCCAGAGACTAACTGAAGAGGGAGTCGTCAATGAGACAGAAATGGATTTAACTGCAGAGAGAGTGGGAGAGAGAGAGACCAGAAAGTGGAGAGGAATGTTCAGAAGCTGTGGAAGGAATGTATAGTGATGGTACAAAGGGTGGAAAATGGACCAGCTACCCAAATATAAACATGTGTCTAGTGTGCAGGATGGCCCACAGAGGCAAGTGGGTTGTGTTATAATCCCTTTCCTGTGAGTATGCATATGTATGTATGTATTTTTAATTATATATATATATATATATATATATATATATATATATATATACTTACTGTGTGTCCATACACATACACACACACGCATACTCACATATATATATTATACATAAATGCACACACACCCTTCACTGGGACCAGAAAGGATGCTGTCCCTAACAGTCTTGTCTCCATTTGTTTCCTTCACAGTGCCAAGAAGATGTCCAATGAGGGCAACTGAGACAGAGAAGCCCCTTCTGCACCACACAAAGCAGACATCCCCGAAAGAGCAACAAGCAGTGTGGATCTCTCCAATGCTTGACCCAGCCTTTAGAGAGACATTTTAAGGCTGATTTTCAAGGTGAAATGCCTTTATTTTAATTGCTGTGCACCACAGTGACTACTTCTTTTGACCGCGTCATAATTTTTGTTTTGTGCATTAAACAGGGTGGCTTGTTGGTGCCCCAACTTTTCTCCAGGAATCTGTCAAATAGGTCTTGTAGACCACAATAAAAAGAAATTATACACACACACACACACACACACACACACAGAGAGTGGATTCAGAAAGTATTCAGGCTCTTATCAATTTCTGTGCACAGTATTGTGTTGTTGATTTAATTTTATATGGATAATTTTTCCATTTATGCCCATCAGTGCATACTCAATAATCCATAATGACAAAGTAACAACATGTTTCAGAAAGGTTTCCAGATTTATTAAAAGTCAAAAACTGAAATCTCTCATTTCTATGCAAGTTTTCAGACCCTTTACTGTGCAACTCAAAATTGTCTTAAGGTGCAACCGGTTTACTTTAATCCTCATTGAGATATGTCTAAAACTTGATTGGAGTCCACCTATCTCAAAATGAAATGACAGGGCATTGTTTAGAAAGGCACACTCCAGTGTATATAGCGTCCCACAATTCACATTGCTTGTCAGGACAAAACCCAAGCCATAAAGTCCAAGAAACTCTCTCTAGACGTCTATGATCAAACTGTGGATCAGGGCAAGGGTATAAAACCATTTCTAAAGCTTTGAGTGTTCCCAAGAGCAAAGTCACCTCAATAAATGTAAGATGGAATCATTTTGGAACTACCAGTATTCTTCCTAGATTTGGCAGTCTGACCATACTGACTAACCAGGCAAGAAGGGCCTTGTTCAGTGTGGTGACCAAGAACTCAATGGTCATGCTAACATCTCAGCAGCACTTAATCAATCATGTGTGTATGGTAGTGTGGCTAGAAGGACGCCACTCTTGAAATTAAGCTTTTTAGGCAGAACTCCAAGAACTATGTCTGAGGAAGATCTGACATAGCTTATTACTTACCTAGTACCACACCTACAGTGAAGCATACTGGTGGCAACATCATGCTATGAAGAGTGCTTACCATGATGGTTGGAAATGAGGGAAGGATGAATGTAGCCAAATACAGAGAGATTCTTGAAGAAAACCTACTCCAAGGTGCACATGACAGACTGGAGCAATCCCAAACTTAAACCCCATAGAACATCTATGGAGAGAATTGAAGATGGCAGTTTACGGACGCTTCCCATTCAATCTAATGGAGCTTGGCAGCATCTTCCATGAAGAATGGAATTAACTGCCCAAATCCAAGTATGCAAAGCTGTTTAGAGACCTACCTAAGAATACTTGAAGCTGTAATTGCTTCCAAAGCAGCTTTAATAAAGTACTAAATTAAGGGTCTGAATACATATATGAATAAGAGATTTCAGTTTTTGATTTTTAATTTTTCGCTTTGTTATGGGTTATTGATTGTAGATTGATGGGCAAAAAATGGGAAATTCATCCTTTTAAAATTAAATCTACAATATAATAAAACGTGCAGAAAGTGAAGAGGTCTGAATCCACTGTATATGTAAACACACGTGTACATTAACAATAATATTCTTTTATATACTTTGGCAATTATTCTGGGTTTAGAGACGGTTATAATTATAATATTTAGAAATTGAAAACCTTGCAAAAGTGCTACCACTTTGGAAATTCTGTTCCCTGAGCAAGCACTGTATTTAGGAAATTCAATACAAACATACAATGGCCTTTTACATATGATGGCACTTCAGATTACTTTGAATCCTAGGCTTTTTTCCAATTATTGGAGTTTAATTTCTTTCTTTCTATCTTCAGGAGTTTCTTTCAGCTTCATTCTATTACCAAAAACCACATAGATATTTCTAAATTTCCATGGTGTTTCACTTTCTATTTGCTGTTTTTGGATGGGATAGTCAGATTTCCATGTTAAAAATATTCTGCCAGGATCATGTCAGGCTCTCCGAGACTCTAATAAGGATAGCAGGTTTACAAATGGGTTATCATACCTACTTTTATATTTTAAAATGTTATCTTAATATTGAGTTTTAAAAAAAATATTTAAAACGCATAAACAGTTTACAATGACCATAAACAGTTTCATTAATGTATTATGTTCATTAAATTAAATGGTACACTATATGAAATAATCCTGGGTCATTCATTCAAAAAATACATTAACCTTTAATTCCCAAGTGCAACTGCTCTTGGTGTTATGTACATTCCTCTAAACCTGCACCCTCTCACAATCTGTAAATGCAAAACACTCTCAGTATGAACTACCTATATTCACTTATTGCCCTTCTTTTCTGAAGCAACAATCAGACATTAATTTATTTCTAAATGTTTAACTAGTGCATAACACAGTGGCTTAACAATCAGTACAATTATCTCATCCTCTGGAGCCTGGTGAGAATCCCAGCTCAGTCAGCTTCTGTGTGGAGTTGGCGCTCTCTCACTGTGTCCATGTAGGAGTTTACATGATGTTCTGCTTTGTTTCCCCATCCCAAAAGCAAGTGGACTTGCAACTTAGGTAGGCGTTTAAGTGAATGTACTCTGCAATAAACTGACGTCTCCACCAGTATCTGGGTTTCTACTTTGAACCAGATTTTATCTGGATTGGTTTTGACCTCCCAGCATCCTGCAGTAAATTAAAAGCATTTGGAAAATAAATGAATGAGTGAATTCAGCAAGTAAATTACAGTAAGTAGTGGACTTGGTGCTTGTCAGTTTATTTAAATCTGTTATTTTAATACATGAAATCAGAGAGTAAGATTCACAGAGTAACAAACATAAAATGGCAACAGACAAACAGTAATAGGAAAACAACACATAACAGCATTTATTTAAGGAAAATGACTTTGGTACTTGGAAGAATGCCTTTTAAAAAATGTAAAACTGTAGGCAGTGTATCATAGAGGGTAAAATGGTAGTGTGCACTTGTGTTGCAAGTATATTTACACATTTGAATTTACATAACCTGACAACATTTTTAAACCTACTTAAAAAGGTTCAGGGTTATAGGGGTCAATATAAGCCATGAAATAAGTTCACATTTGTTTGAAGTCCATACATGAGGAAAAAGCTTAAATTTTACTAAAGCATTCTACTGGCAAATAATCAGGAGTCATATATGGCATCTTTAAAATACAAGGTTGAATATTATAATTGGTTCTAACAGTTGTTAATGGCAACAGGCTGTTTAACACTGCTGTCTCACACCTCTCTAGAATCTTGGGCTCGACCACTGACCCCAGCCACTGTGAGGCTTTTTATGATCTTGTCGTGCCTTTCTGATTTCTTCTTCACCCAGATCCTAAATTATATTCTTAACAGGTTAGAAAAATAGATAGATATCAAAGATACAATAAGATAGATAGATAGATAGATAGATAGATAGATAGATAGATAGATAGATAGATAGATAGATAGATAGATAGATAGATAGTGTGATGGGCGGCCGGGTCCCATGCTTGGCCAGGACGCCCCTGCTGCATATGTTCCGGGGGAGCAACCGTGGACAGCTCAATACCTCCCCCGGGGTGCTTGGTGGCAGCCTCCCTGGCTGACGGTGATTCCCCAACCTCTCACATGACTCCATGGGAGATGGAGTCCTCCACAGCCTGGTTGAGAGCCGGGGTGGCCGCTAGGGAGTGCTGCCTGGAGTCAACAGCCTGGCTAGATGAGTCTTCAGCCCCACCCGGAAGTGCAATTGGGAGCAGGTGATCAAGCACCTGGAACGCTTCCGGGTGGGCTATAAAAGGGGCCAGCCACCACCACTCAAGAGCTAGAGTCGGAAGTAGGAGGACTAAGCTTGAAGAGTAGTGGTGGTAAAGGAGAAAGGAAGAGAGTGTTTTGGTGGTGTTGTGTTTTGCTTTGGGACTGTGTTGGGCTGTGTGACACGGGGAAGACGTGTCCCACGGCTGAAGAGAAAAATAAAAGTCGGTGTTTATTTTGTACATGCCTCTGCTTCAGTCTGTGCCGGGTCAGGCGCTGAATAGCGCCTTATTACAATAGATAGATAGATAGATAGATATCAAAGACACAATATGACAGGTAGATAGATAGATAGATAGATAGATAGATAGATAGATAGATAGATAGATAGATAGATAGATAGATAGATAGATAGATAGATACCATAATTATTTATATAATAGTACCACTGTAATATGAACAGACTTTAGGGAGGAATCTATTAACACTTTTATGCACCAGTTTTCTAGAATAAACTATTAATATGGCTGACACATGAAGTTAAGGGGGGCAGAGCTAATGAGAATGATGCCTACTTATTACATTCTAAAATGCAATAAGATTCTGACAGCATCTCAGAGTGCTCTGCTGCCTCAATTACATATTTTTCATCATGTTGAATCACACTGGCTAATACAACATGCATAACTGACTCTCATCTATTTATGCCCTCTCTCTCTAAACTCATCCTTCCAGTTTTCAAACCTGCTGCTTTCCTGGCCTGTTTTGAAGAGAGAGATGAAGGCGCAAGACAAGATTACACAAGCATCTCCAAATTCTATACAAATATATTATAAACAGCTCTATTTGCAAAATGTGCCATTTGAAGCCCAGCTGCACAAATATTGAATGGAAAAAGGTAATGCAAAATTCAATTTAAATGCAAATTAAATTTTACTTGTACGGAAGTGTATCTTCCTTCAAATTTTCTTCTGTATCATTGTGATCTTTTCTTTATTGGTCTCTCAAATTAATGTTTTTATTGTCTATTGTGTGAATTTCAGATGGCACTTTGTTTTGGAAAACTGTTAACAAATGTCTTATTCGGTATTCTAAGTTCATGTTTCTTTAGATTACTTTTTTTGTATATTTTCTTAAATCCAGTTAAGTGTCTATCCATCCTTTCACTTTGTCAGAAGCTAGACAGAGCCCTTCCTAGTAACATTTAGCACACGACAGGAACCACCTCTGATTATCCTTTGCAGACCTCACACATACACAAGCATGCACTCATTTAGTTGTCAGTTTACTCAGTTTTCTTATCTTGGAAATATGACAGAAAAAAATTATATCTGGACACAGGGAAAATAGCAGATACCACACAGACTAAAGTAAGATGTGGACCAACAAAGTTATGAAGTAGTAACTAAGTGCCTTGCAGGATTATCTGGCATCCTGTCCAGGACTGGTTTAGTAGCTTTACCTGGATAGGAGAACAAAACAAAGGCACACTGGGGCTTGGGACCTTATTTTGGAATATGTTTATCCCCCATAAGCTAGATAACAGCATCCCAGGATCTCAGCAACCATGCTGCAGGGAGTCACTATTCCTGTACTATGGGACTTCCACTTCCAGGTTATTTCCTGGCAATGGAAGTACTCCTAGGTCCGACATAAAAGGAAGCTGTTCAGCCTCCTTCAGCTGAGTGAGAGACAGAAGGAAGAAAGGCAACACTCACTGGAGGGAGGTGGATGGAGAGAGAAGAGAAGAAAAAAATATAAAGATTTTGTTTGTTTTTGTGGTACAAAAACTTTTCAAGAAACCTTTGTGAGGTATTTTGTAATAAAACACTGTTTTGAACCAATGACTGTATTTGTGTTGGTTGTGTCCAGTGTTTGGGGCTCAGTGGTGCCCCCTGTCTGTCCCAACGAACCAACCACTGAATCACCGGACTACCAAGAATTTATATTCAAGACAGGTTCACTACAAGCTGGTAGACTACTGTTACACATGATGCAATTAAAGAGACACAGGTTGGTGTTGTGAGCACGGAATGTGCTCAAAAAAGCTGCACAGGCAATGCAGACTGGGAAATGGGAAAATGTACCACGGAAATGATCAAAAAGTACAGTCAGGGTCCAGCTGAGGTTCAAATACCAAAAAGATCAAACAAGAAACAATCACTAGAAGTTGATAGACCATAAAACAATTTTCAAAAGACAGGTAAAATCCTTAAATCAAACTAACAAAGTTCTGTCGCTAACTAAATCTAATACTTACAAAATCTGCAGTTTGATTGTTGGAGTTTACCTAGATGTTTGGATGCTGAGCACTGTGTGTTACCAGCTTGTACAATGGTAGTGTGATGACGTCAAAGGCTAGGCTCACAAATTATTACTCTTAAAATCTACATAATTGGGAACAGGTTTCATTACAATTGATTCAAGCAGGTGAGGGGACGCTGGTGCATGCCTTTTGCTGCTGCTCCCCTCTGTTAGCAACACTTTTTGCAAAATTCGCCTTAATTCTACACTTTCTTATGCTTTTTTTATTTCTTTTATTGTACGTATAGTTTGTGGATACAGCCGACTTGAATTGCATGGATTTGGCTTAATATTTACAGATTTTATGGACTCTACTTTGATTGGAAACAGCTGAGTCTGTGGATCACGGAATGAGACCTACGAACATTTCTTTGTACCTGGCAATCTAGGATCTCGGAATGATCTGTCTCGGTGATTATATTCGCTATGCTGATCTGCTCCCGTTTCATCTTACAGTACTCTACAATTGGGAACTGATCTGATGTTCATACAAACCTGGCTTATGGCTCCGGGGTGATCATGCTTGAAACTACCAAGCGTTACTGTTTGTGGCTGTGTATTGGAACCTCCAAATCCTGCTACCTCCTCCTGCTATGCTTTCTGCTGCTTTGCTATCGCCGATCATCTATGCTACCACACCTGCCTGTCCTACCGGTTCCGCTGTGTTGTGCTGCTTCTCCACTGCTTTTCAGATAAGTATTGCCCAGTATCATGCTAAAATACTCTCATGACAAACTCCTTCTTATTAAACAGTTTGTCCAGAGCAAATGGTCTGACTGGAACATCCTAAAAGATGCCGGTATTTTGCAGTGCCCGAAATATATACATCGCAGGTCAGGTCGTCACCACTGCTGGGCAGCGAATGAAAAGACAACCGGCAGCATTTGCTCAGGAATAAGCCATCATTCTCATGGCCCTGGAAATAGAAGTGTCAGTGTGCCAAATTTACATTATGTGGAAATAAACCCTGATCACGGCTCTGTGCAAAAAGAAGCCTCATTAACTAATATTGCTCTGTTTAACTCGAGATCTCTTAATGGCAAAACATTGGTGCTGTCAGAACTCATCACTGACACCAAACTTGATATACTGTGTTTAACGGAGACTTGGCAAAAACCGAACAAATTTACGTCTCTCACGGAGGTGACTCCACCTGGTTTCACTTTCCATACAGAACCTCGCAGCTCTAGACAAGGAGGTGGGCTAGCGGTAATTATCAGAGCAGACTTAAATATCAAACGAATCCCAATTGTCTGTCCACTGTCTTTTGAGTGCCTGGCTCTTAAACTAATAACGGAAACAGGTCCTGTCTCACTCATTGTTCTTTATCGTCCCCCAAAATACAATGCATCTTTCTTATCTGATCTGATTGAACTTTTAACCCACCTAAGCTCTTATTCTCAGAGAATTATTCTTCTCAGTGATTTCAACATCCATATTGACACTACTACATCTACGTAAACTGAGAAATGAATTCCTATCCTTACTGGACTGTTTTGACTTGACACAACATGGTGATTTTCCCACCCACTCTGGTGGTCATATATTGGATCTGATCTGCACTTCTGGACTATCTGTTGCCAATATTTACAGCACTGATTCGGGACTCTCTGACCATAAAGCAGTATTTTTCACTGTCTTACTGCCTTTACCTCCTCTTACCTGTAAACGACAAATTTCTTACAGAAACCTTAAAAATATCTGTCCCTCTATCCTTTCTGGATCAATTTCTGATCTTTTTCTGTCTTCACCTATTCCATCAACACTAGATAGTCTTGTTGACCACTATAACTCAGCTTTTCATTCAGCATTAGATAAAACAGCTCCTTTAAAACATAAGGAGGTTTCCTTTAAACGTTCAGCTCCTTGGTATAATTCAGAATTGCGATCTATGAAAGCAGCTGGCCAACATCTTGAGGGAATGTCACGTAAGACTGGCCTCACCGTGCACATCCAGGCTTTCTTTGACCACCAAAGAGCTTACAGAGAAGCACTAACTGCTGCTAAGAACACCCACTATGGCAGAATAATAGAAAGTGGCCACAATAACGCAAGGGTTTTGTTCTCTGTAGTTAATAAACTACTCGAACCCACATCTGGCCCAACTACCTCTTCTACTGAAGTCTGTGAGGAATTCCTCCACTTTTTCCGCAACAAAAAGATCTAAATTATTCAACTAACATAAATACATCATCTGTTTATATATCTCCCTGTTTTCCCACTCCATCCAGCTCCTTCTCTAAGTTCTCACCAGTCACACCTGCTTTTGTTAATGACCTGCTTTGTAAGATGAGGCCGACTACTTGTGTACTGGACCCCATCCCCAGCACACTACTTAAATCCTGCATTCATGCCATAATCCCAGCTGTTACAACAATAATAAACTCATCCCTTGACATTGGCTCTGTGCCGCTCACTTTTAAAATCGCTTCTGTAACCCCAATGTTAAAAAAGTCTGGTCTTGAGGCTGACAGTCTTAACAATTTCCGGCCTATTTCCCATTTACCTTTCCTGTCAAAAGCGTGTTGTAGCTTCCCAGCTCACCAACTACTTAACGTCTAATAATTTGATGGAACCCTTTCAGTCTGGTTTCAGGGCACGGCACAGCTGTGAAACTGCTCTGCTACGGGTAACCAATGATTTGCTTATGGCAGCAGACTCTGGACAAACCAGCATATTAATTCTGTTAGACCTCAGTGCAGCATTTGACACTCAGGTCAGACATGACATTCTACTGTCCAGAATGGAGAACATGCTGGGTATCTCTGGCACTGCCCTCCAGTGGTTCGTCCTATCTGACTGATAGGCAAGAGTTTGTTAGTCTTGGCAACAGCAGATCCAGCTTGGCGCCAGTCACACAAGGAGTTCCTCAGGGCTCTGTCCTCGGCCCTCTTCTCTTCTGTATTTATATGCTTGCCCTTGGCTATATTATCCGTAGCTATGGACTGGTTTATCATTTTTATGCAGATGATACTCAACTCTATTTCAATGTTAAAAGTGGACCTTCATCAGAGCTTTCTCAGCTCACAACCTGCCTTAGTGAAATTAAAACCTGGATGGAGCAGAACTCTTTAAAATTAAACTGCAACAAAACTGAACTCCTGCAAATTGGGATTAAAATGCAACTTAATAAAATGAGCTCTTTCCCAGTCCATCTTGGTGGTGATCTCATCAGACCTGCCTCTACTGCAAAGAATCTTGGTGTCATTTTTGATTCCTCCCTTTCTTATTCCGCCCACATAAATCACATTAAGAAACTTTCTTACTTTCACCTCCGTAAAATATCCCGTGTCCGCTCCTTCCTCACCTTTTCTAATGCTGAGAAACTTGTCCATGCTTTTATTACATCCCATATCGATTATTGTAATTCCCTACTGGCAGGTGCCCATTCTAATCTTATATCACAACTCCAGCTTATTCAAAACTCAGCTGCAAGAGTCCTTACTCGAACCAGCAGCAGCGAGCACATCACACCCATCCTGCTCCGTCTAAACTGGCTCCCTGTGTCTTACAGAATCGAATATAAAATCCTACTAATATCCTACAAAGCCTTAAATAACCTCGCAACAAACTACATCAGTGACCTTCTCCCTCACCATGTGCCTGCCCACCCATTAAGGTCCTCTGATTATGGCAATCTTGTTGTGCCCCACACTAATCTACACTCCATGGGTGACAGGGCCTTCAGCAGTATAGCGCCCAGACTCTGGAATGACCTACCGAAATTAATCAGATCAGCGGAATCCATGAATTCTTTTAAAAAACAACTCAAAACTCATCTGTTCAGGAAGGCTTTTAGCTCTACTTGACTTCATTCCCCTTCTCTCAGTTTACCTCTCTGTCAAAATGTAACCTGCATGTGTGTGTGTTAAACCATCAATTATGTTGCCCGTTATGCTTTTTTTTTTTCTCTGAATTCACTGTCGTAATCTTCTTTATTTATTTATTTGGTTTGTACAATGCTATATACTGTATACCCTGCCGTTCTTTCTTATATTCTGTAAGTGCCTTGAGCATGGGAAAGGCGCTATATAAATAAAATGTATTATTACAATGAACAATATTACCACCACCATGAAAATACAGAAATTAGCAGTGCCCATACGAACAATCCACAACTAAATGTTACAGTGAAATGTATCAGCAATGATAAAAACTAATAAAATAACAAAAAAGAATAATTAAAAGTAATCGAGGACACAATCAAAACAATGTTAATGACAGTAAGGGCACCAAAGTAAGAAAGAGAGAGAATATTCCTCCAGCCCAGACAATGCCAGGAAAACATTATGAATGGCCGTCAGCACTATAAGGTCTTTAGCTATAGAAACTGGAGCTTGGGTGTGTGTTTTAAGGGTAAGTTCATGGTGAAGTAATAGAAGGCCAATACTCACTTAATCATTAAAAGGCAGCACATGGACCACTATGTATAAATTATGTTTTTTCGTAAAGGATATGGGATGCAGGTTAGCTGCCACAAAGAACCGGGTCTCTTTAAGGTCTCATAGCTGCAGGAATGCTGAGGTTTCTCTTGAGGAATCTGTGGCCTGGAGGCCCTGTCACTATCTAACAGAGTGTGAAGTCAGGAGAAGAAAATGTTCAAAGGATTACTGACAGGATCATGAGAGATAGCAAAAGAGACAGAAGAGAAATAAGAGTGTTGTGATGATACTGGAGAAGTGGGAAAATGGGAGAGCTACTCCACCTGATACACAAATGCTCAGCCTTTTGTCTCAGTAAAGCCAGTGAGGAAGTTGGGTTTCCTTTCTCTTTTGTCTAGTGTGTGTGTGTGTGTTTTTTTTTTACTTTATGCCCTACCTTTGTTTATTTGTTGCTTGTATGTTAAACTTTTTTTACATTAAAGATCCCATTTGGTCATCTGTGACCCTGTGGTATTATTCACATTGTGCATAAATGCAACATGGACATCCTGTCCTTTTAGTATTTTATATACAGTATGCATAGAGTGTATGTAGGGGAAACTGGTCAGACACTGCACCAGGGAATGAACTCACATAGATTTCATATTAATCAGAGCAGTTTTGATCTTCCAGCGGCAGCAGACTTTAACAGTAATGGCCACAGCATAAAGGATCTGAGGGTCACTGTGCTTATGGGTAATTTCAAGACCCAACAGGAGCGGAGAGAATGGGAATACAAACTTATACTTAAATTCAATACTCTACAAAATGGTCTGAATAGAGACAAGAGTTTTATGACCAGATATGTGGACTAATAGACTGATTGACCAGCTGACTACATCAGAGGCCTATCTTACAGACAATGCACTTCAAAAAAACCTTACAGGACTTTCTCTAGTGATGGTTATCTTATCTCTACATTTTATTTGTTCATTCTTCTCTTCTTTCAGGGTTAATTTGTCTAAGGTTTATTCATTTTGCTAACATTTGAACAAAAAGGTTGTTAAGATGAAAGAAAAAAATCACTTTGTTGTCCCAATATAAGCAAGAGTATTTTTCAGTTTCTTTGTTACACCTTGCCTGATGAAGGGGCCTTAGCTGCCTCGAAAGCTTGCATTTGTAATCTTTTTAGTTAGCCAATAAAAGGTGTCATTTCACCCTACTTTCTCCTGTACTGTACACAGCATGCACATGGATAGACTGCTACAAATTTGAGAGCCATCCTGTTGAAAAGTAATATAAAAAGAACACATTCAAATTTCTAACTAAAATATAAATAACTACTTTAGATAACTATTTTTATGTTTACTTAAATATCTGAGTAATAGCAACATAATGCACATAGAACATGCTGCTTGCCTTAGGTAAAGACAAAATAAACCTTAAAATGATGGTTTCCAATTAAATGTAAAAAATGCAGCTGTTAAAATAATTATGAGCAAATAGACCGCAGGAAGCTAGTGACCCCTATGTTTTACTTACATTTTGCCTTACATGTTAACTTTGGAAATAATCAGTAATTATCTATATTAATGTGAAGAGACTTAACTAATATAAGTCAAGGAACAGTGTATCAATTAATTAAAACTTCTAAAATGGAAAAATAAAGCAATGAAGGAAGATTTAAATATACAAGAAACAACATGAATTTGATAAGCTAAAAGCTTGTTATGCCTCAAACCCATTCTGGCTCAAATTAGTTCGATAAAACCTTGGACCCACAGACAAAATATTTGGTGATGTGCTATTCTGGACCAACGTAAAAAGCAACACAAGGTCAAGGCTAAAAGATTGATTTTGTGTTTTTATTAGTTGGACTTTTGCCCTGCCCACGGCTGGTTCCCATCTTCCTTGCTATACTACTGGGATAAACTATTCCATGTGATTCTGAATTTAATAAGGAAGATTCAATAATCACTGGCTGTTCATCAGTGTTAGTTAATGGAAATGAGTAATACACATACTGAATTTTATTTAGTTCTACTGCTTAAGCATGTCTGCCTAGAAAATTATCTTAAAGGATATGAGGATTTTCTAAAGTTCACATGTTGTAAATGCTTAGTATGTTGGAGATTACTAACTTACTTTGGTGCCTATACTTTGGGGCAACACTGCAAGACACAGTGGGAAGATCATGAACAAGGATTTGATTTAGTACCAATATTCAGATATAGAAGTATGGAATGGATCATGGAGACCTTGGAATTATTATCATTAGGGGAACTGAAAGTAAAGAAAGCAGAATGCTAACAGGAGATTGAGGTCAACAAAACCATGAAAGGAATAAATACAGAAACAAAAAATACAACTGTTAGAGCAGCTGGTAACACCTGTCTATATAGAAAGCACAGTCAATATACTGCTGAATGTAACATCATGGACATGAATTAGTGGATATCAATAAGAGCTAAGTGAAATGCCGATACTGAGATACCATCAAGTAGTGCTGGGACTTGTCAGGAACACCTCAATACTTTATTTTACAACAGGATAATATTACAATGTAATGTTTCTCAGTATATTACATAGCAGTCTACTTCCGCAGATTTTAGAATGTATTAATTCCTTTTTTATTTGATTAGAGTTAAAGGGGAAATCAAATTTATATTGGCATTAAGAGTCATGTATTACATAAAATAAAAACATAAAAAACTTGTATTCATTTATTTAATTTAAAATTTCATCTAATGTTAGCTCTGAGTGATTCCTTGTGAGATGAGAATTCTGTTTGTAGCAGGGCTGTTGGATAGTAATTGAAAATAAAATGTTTATTATTTAAAATATACCATTTGAATATACACAAATTTGCATTTGTAAAAAACTTCCTGAAAACTGTTCAGATCAGTAAGGCTAAGAAAAAAAAATAGCATTTTGCTGTTCATACCCTTTCCTTTTACTTCCAAGTTAATTGAAGTTTGGTGATGGGACCAGATCAGGTTAAGTTCAGATTCTAAAGAGTTGATTTTAGAAAGGTGTCTGTATGTTATGTCTGTAAAATCCAATGTACAATGATAATTTCTTAAAGAAATTACCTATTTTTTCATGCAGGTATCATCATATATATCTTATTACAGACCTATTGTTTTTGGACCAGTTTGGCCAAGTACTTATCTTCCTATCATTTCAAAAAAGTTTAATCTACTGTATGTCCAACAATAAGCATTATAGTAACTATTTAATCAAATCAAGATTTTTGTAGTCTGCTCCATTTAGTCATAGAACAAGCCTTACTGATTAGCAAAATTTTTGTATGAGTAGTTTTTGAGATACATAATTTATTTAAATATACATGTGCACCTAACGGAGGCATACACATACTCTTATACACTAAGGAAATTTAGAAATGAAAATAACTGACAGCTTCTTTGCCCTACTAGAGCACATGATTGGATTATGAAGAGAAAGAAAATGCACACATACACACACACACGTAGATCTATAAAGTTTGACTTGTAGGGAGGCTTTAAATTACCCCTGTAACAATATGTCTATATACAGTTTGCAGCATGTTTACTTCACTTGAGCCAATTTGTCAAATTAAATATTATTTTAATTGTTCTCTTTATTCAATTTCCTATTTATTTTACTTTACATTTGTTGGTGTAAACAATATAAGTTAATGTACTTGATTGTATATTATAGTACAGTACAACAAATTGTATTATATTGTGAAATCTTCTGTTGCATTATTTGCTGCTGTCACACACGCTTGTTTAGGGGACAACCAAAGGGCCTAAATAAAAGTAGTTCCACGCCGGACCAGGGGGTGGCGAAGTGCGCTAATTCTCTCTCTCAATTCCTTACAGACCATTCTCGGGAAGTCCCACCCTGTTTTGGGGTAGCCAATGATGTCACTTCTGGTCCTGATGACATCACTTCCCCAGTGAGTGTTTAAAGATGATACTCAGTTCTGTTTTGGACTCAATTGTGTGAACATGTCTTTGTCTTCTGACAGATTTTGCAGCCGGGAAATATTATATGGGTGGCTGCCCCAAACCTTCCCAATGTCTCTTGGTTATTCTTGTGACACTGCATTATTACTAGAATGACGTTTACATGGGAATACTGCATGGATTATACCAATTTTTATTTTAAATTACTAACATTTTTCTTTTTGCTTGTTAAAATCTGTTGCAGGTCAGGCCAGATTTACAGTACATTCGATTTTTTTGCCAGTCAAGACAAGGGCAAAGTGCCCACAGGATGTAGGTGAACCCCTCAGCCCTTTGTGATGATCCATGTCAGCTGAAGGATTCTTACACAATAAATTCTCATAATCCCCTCTGAGCATCAGGTCAAACAAGATTAATTGTGTCTTTTATTCATTTAGTTTGTATCTAGGTACAATTCCAAATCCAAAAACAATCATGTTCCAAGAACTCTTATAAGCTAGAGGGGAAAATAGTCCTAGTTTGTACTGTTGGTCAAATTATTAGATTTCCATATGGTAATGATTGAAACTGCAGGTTGGATATTGAACAGTTTCCATGTTACATTGTGAAAAACAAAATAAGCCAAAATGTTTGACACAAACATTGACATGGATATAACATTCACTAATAAAAATGCATTGCTTCTAAAAGTCTCATAGATGATGTAAAAAAACAAAAACAAACCTGATACTTCTTTTCTGGAAACTAATGATCTTTATACGAGTAATACGCCCACCGTGGCTATTTGTTTCTCTGTCCAGGATTTTAAATCACCTGTAGCTCGCAAACCATTTGACCTATTGACCTGAAATTTGGTACACATATACTACATGATGTATACTATCCTGTTTCGGGGTAATGATTGACCTCCAAGGTTATTCCTCTTTTTATTTTATTTTATTGTAGAATCAACTCTCGCCATGGCCAGTAGGGCAGCCATGCGGCACATGCGTACAGGCGCCGTTCTCATCCCTACCACCTTCGCCATCACTTCCCCTACCTCTTCATATCTTAAATCATTCTTAAGGCAGATTGAAGTCTTAAGTGCCAGCTTAAGTGAAAAATTAAAGAAAACGTACTAAGTAACTGCAACACAAACACTGACCTAATCAGTTTTAACACAAAAAGATGCCGACGAAAGAAGAGAAGAAACAGGACGTTAGGGTGGAGAAAAGAAGAGCTGCTCAGGAAGCGTGTCAACCTCTGAGCAAACGAATGTCAAACGTACAGAGTAAGAGTATGAATACTATGAATGCAGTGTGTCGTTACTGACACTATATAATACAAAAATAATAATAATAATAATAATAATAATAATAATAATAATAATAATAATACTATGTCATAGTGACTCTTTTATTCCATTCCTGACAAGATGTGAACAACACTGAAACAAGAGGAGATTTAGGCAGTCTAACTTATATTATCATGAAGAGGCTTTGGAATCTTTCAAGCAAAAATAGCAATTACTTATGAAATAGACTTTGCTTCTTATCTGCCATCTAAAGTGCTACTTTATTTCACTACCTACAGGTATCATCACATTTGAGATTATCCTATGATATCCTCCAAGTCCCAACCAATTGTTGAGATATGGAATCTCAAGGCTTAAGTTTCATGCACAAAGTTGGTATATTGGGCAGCAAACTATTGTAGAAAATGGCTAATGAGTACAAAAAAAGTCCTTTGATTATTTAACATTCCTTGAAAATGCGCCCAGTATTCTCCAGGTGCCCCTCAATATAAGTTCTCATCAGCATTTTTGCTGAGGAAGCTTAATTAGAATTGCAAGAATGATTTTTTTTTCTTTTGCACAGAAGGGACTGACCTCTGTTATTGTTATGAATGCAGGAAGGGAAGGTATTTAACTTGATATGCAAAGTCAGCAACACTTGATGACCCTAACAAAACTCAACAGAATGTTACGGTCACATTTTAACTGTTGTTCAGTTATTCTTAATAAGATGGGCTCTCGTGTTTACTGAAAATAAAAAAAGAGTCAACCCAGAATTATTTTCTTAAACTGGCTTTTGATCTACGCAATCAATCAGGCTTTTTATTACAATTTGGGTGCTGTCATGGAAAATTTTATATTAATTTCCTTTTAACTGTGAGTGCCTTCTGTGAGGAGTGTGTGTACACTCGCTATTTTTGTGTGGCTGTTCTTTAGCAGCTTTGCTTGCTGTTTTGTTGGTTAAGTACTCAAAATTGAAGTTTTAGTGGACTTGGGTGAATGTGTGGGTGTGAGTATGATCTCTCCTGTAACTTCTACAGAGACAGAAAGACACTGGATCTTAAATCACATACATTTTTAAAACTCTTCATTAAATTATTTTTCTGCCTTCAATGATATATGATATGCATTTTGATTAATAATGAGAATGTTTGATTTTTTTATCATTGTTTTATTAAATTAAGTTTAGAATACAAGGATGTGGAGGGTTAGGAGAAATATTTTGTCTTATGAATTTGTCATCTGACTATTACTAAAACTGTATACATTGGTATACAGTAAATATTAATTTAATATCTCTAAAAGTCATCAGTGAAATGAAGTACTCTAAATGTAGCATCAATGAAAATGTTTGATAACATTTTATACACAGTACATTACACTGTGCATTGTAGTTAATATTCACGATGTTTAGGGATTTCTTTAAATTTATGCAGTTTACAGGCAAACAATATTACAGATTCCAGAAACAATGGTTATTTGCATTGTAATTAGATTATACTCCAGACTCCACACAATTACATGATACAATAAATAGGGAAAAAAAACCTGAAAATTATATGATAAAAAGAGACCACAAAATTTGTGAATATTAACTGCCAAGGTACACTGCTAGATTGTACTGAAAAAAAACCACAAATTATAATATGAATGGGAACTACAAAATTGTAAATCATGCAATAAATAAGATCATAAACTGGTCACATAGTATACAATTACCTTTAGCAGTAATAAAATTGCAAATTATGCCAAAATAAAGAATACAAAACAGAAAATATGAAATACATTACACAATTAGATTAAAACATGACAAAACTAAACATTTTACATTAACTATGAACTATAAAACTGCAGCTATTAAAGTGCGCACAATAAGAATAAAAAAAGGACTATTAAAAGTGCTAATACTAAAAGCTATTGACCCAGGCAGACAATGAAAAACTGCAAATAATAAGCACTCTTTAACTAAATTTCACAAAACTTCTTTACTCTTCCGATGTCAGCAAGGTTTTGACTCCAAGTAAACCTCTTTCTCCACTTGTGCTGACCAACTTTGTGATGTCCTCCATTACTTGTTCAGTTTGTCACTAGGACTCCAGAAAATGCCACTGCTGTTCAAAAAGATCTGGCATTGTTCCTGTTTGAAAGATAATAGGTGTCTCTTCATCTAATAACTACAGACCAGTGGCCCTTACATCATGAAGACATCCGAGAGGCTGGTCCAGGGCTATTTCAGT
Source organism: Polypterus bichir lapradei (assembly GCA_026402145.1). NCBI lineage: Eukaryota > Metazoa > Chordata > Cladistia > Polypteriformes > Polypteridae > Polypterus > Polypterus bichir. The sequence goes on along the minus strand of JANRMT010062837.1, from coordinate 72,693,414 downwards.
CCACTTATGATAAACCATTTGGACCCTTGCAGTTTGCCTGTCGGGCAAAAATTGGACTGTCACAGATGGCTGGGGTCCTTGTCCGGCCAGGACACCTCTTCACGGAGAAGACTGGAGGAGCAAGCGTGGGCAGAACAGTGCCTCCCCTGGGACGTTAGATTGCAGCCCCCATGGGTTGCAGTGGTGCCTCAGATTCCCGCAGTTCTTCATGTGAGTTTGAGTTATTTACAGCCCTGTTGGGATCTGGCGGTGCGGTCAGGGGCTGTTGCAACAGCTGCTTAGCTCTCTTGGTTTTCCACCACACCCAGAAGTGCTGCCGGAAGAAGGTCAACGAGCACCGGGAGCACTTCCGGGGGTGTTATAAAAGGAGACAGCAGTCACCACTCTGGGAGAAGAGGGACTAAGCTTGCTGGAGAGGCGTGGAGGAGAAAAAAAGAGAAGTAAAAGTATTGTGTGTGTGCTTAGTGTAATAAAAACTTGTGTTTTTATTAGTGTGCCTCCCGCATCTGTCTGTGTCGGGTTAAGCGCTGGTATATTGCCATCTACAGTCACTACTGGAAGATCTATGTGCTCCACAAGGCTTATTCACATCTGCACAAAGCTGGCAGCACTGTGACAACTTTGTTTTTTGATTTCTCACGTGCCTTCAGTATTATCCAGTCATCCTGGCTAAGGAGAAATTTTAGGGATATGTAAGTACATCAGCCTATGGTGTCCTCAACAATGATCTATCTGTCCAGCAGACCACAGTTTATGATACTCAAAGACTGTGTTTCTGATATGGATGCAAGCAACACAGGAGCACCACAAGGAACAGTGCTGTCTCCTTTTCTCTTTACTCTGTACACCTCAGACTGTAAATATAACACCAGGTGATGTCACTTGCAGACATTCTCAGATGATTCTGCACTCATGATGTGTATTGATAAAGGGGATGAGACAGTTTATAGGAGTCAGGTGGAGACGTTTGTTTGTTTGTGCAAAAAGAATTGTCTGCATCTTAACATCAGCAAAACCAAGGAACTGGTTATTGACTTTGTGAACGAAAAATTAACTGCTAGCAAGCTACTAAGGGTTAAAAGCTGACAAAGCTGTTTTGCTATAACAGCAGGTTATTCATATCGGTGGCTGTCATAAAACAGGGTGCAGTAAGCTGACCCAGGACAACTTTCTCTTTAGGAACATATCTGTTAGACACAGGAAAGATGACCTTTCCTTCTTTAGGGCCTCATCAGACACGTATACAAAACAGAAATGGTTGGCCGATTTGTGCATTACAAGATGAAATGCTTAGATAAACTATATTATGCTTATTTATAAGTAAGGGGAAGGGGGAGGGAGGAAAAAAAAAAGAGGATCGAAAAGGGGAATCTGCGCTCTTCTGCCTTGCAACGCATGAATCCATGTACTCATCTGTGACTGAATAAGAGCTGATTGATTGAATTATTCCTGTCTTCCTCTGAGGTTTCTTTCACAACTTTCATCACACCAAAGAACAGGGATTGGATGTAGGGGTGGTACACTGTTACAAGTACTTAGGGTCCACATTAGTGACAAATTGGACTGGTTTAGTAACATAGAGGAACTATATAAGAAAGGGCAGAGCAGTTTCTTTTCTCCTTAGGAGACTGCATTCCTTTAATGACGGTATTGACATTATTTACATGTCCTGCAACTCTGTGTTAGCCAGTGCAACCTTCTATGCTTTGGTGTGCTGGTCTAATAACATCACATAAAGGCAGGTTCACCAAATAAAGAGGTTAATTAAGAAGGGATGAACTCCTGACCAACATGAAGTAATAGTAAGGGATGGAATTAAAACAAAGCTGGGTGTTATTATGAACAATGTGGCACATCCACTCTCTGACACACTAACACTGAGTACATTTGGCCAACAAATTAATTAGGAGTGTGTCAAGAAATGCTACCTGGGCTCCTTTACACCAGTAGCAAATTGCTTTTAGAACGCTTACATGCTGTTTTGCTCTCTCTCTAATTTTTTGCATTTTATTTATTTTATTGAAATCAAATAACATTTCATACAGACAAGTCAAGTTTTACAATACTAGGTTCAAAACAAATCAACCCCCACCCATGAGAAAGAGAGCTGGGCCAGCAGAATAAAACTTTAAACTAGTAAAAATAAGTCCATCCATCCATCTTCCAACCCGCCGAATCCAAACACAGGGTCACGGGGGTCTGCTGGAGCCAATCCCAGCCAACACAGGGCACAAGGCAGGAACCAATCCCGGGCAGGGTGCCAACCCACAGCAGGACACACACAAACACACCAAGCACACACTAGGGCCAATTTAGAATCGTCAATCCACCTAACTTGCATGTCTTTGGACTGTGGGAGGAAACCGGAGTGCCCGGAGGAAACCCACGCAGACACGGGGAGAACATGCAAACTCTATGCAGGGAGGACCCAGGAAGCGAACCCAGACTCCTAACTGCGAGGCAGCAGCGCTACCACTGCGCAACCATGCCGCCCAGTAAAAATAAGTAAATAGATAAATTAATAAATTAATAAAAATAAATAGAATAAAAAAAGAGAGGTGAGAATCGGCTTCCTCAATTAAAATGCTTATTTTAAAATGTTATTGATTAGAACCTTCCAGGTTTTAAAAATGTTTTGTACATATCCTCTAAGTGAGAATTAGATTTTTTCCAATTTCAGATAATATATAACATCAGTTACCCACTGACTTAAAATAGGAGAGTTAGGATTTTTCCATTTGAGCAAAACAAGTCTGCGTGCCAATAGTGTAGTAAAGGCAATTAAAGTTTATTTATCCTTCTCCACTTTAAGCCCATCTGGAAGAACACCAAACACAGTTGATAGTGGATTAGGAGGGATTGTGACACCAAGGCTATCTGAAAGGCATTTAAAGATTTTGGTCCAGAATTATGTTAATTTGGTGCAGACCCAAAACATGTGGCCCAGTGAGGATAGAACTTGATTGCAACATTCGTAGCTTGGATCTTGCACTGGAAACATTTTGGAGAATTTTAAATGAGACAGATGTGCTCAGTATATAATTTTAAGATTAATAATTGTATGCTGTGGTGGACTGGCGCCCTGCCCAGAGTTTGTTTCTTGCCTTGAGACCTGTGTTGGCTGGGATTGGCTCCTGCGGACCCCCGTGACCCTGTAGTTAGGATATAGCAGGTTGGATCATGGATGGATGGATGGATAATTGTATGCTTTGCACATATGGAGCTCGAGTGAATTCTGTGCATTGCTACTTTCCACTCCTTTTCTGAGATGTTGAGTGAGAGATCCTTTTCCCACTTTACTCTTGGATCTTTGAAAGGTAGGGATTGTAAAATGTTTTTATATATTACGGAGATGCTGTCGGATTCCTCAAGACAGATCAATATTTTTTCCAGCATAGAGGCAGGTGGGAGGGCAGGTTTTGTTTAACAAAGCTTCTAATTTGAAGGTAGTGAAAGAAATGTGTTGCTGGAAAGTTACATTTGGAGTGTAATTGTTGTAGAATGCAAAGACTTTGTCTATGTACAGATCTGTAAGTGATTTAATCGCGAATGTTTTCCACACATTAAAAATTGTGCACATTTGAAAGGGTGGAAAAAGGTAGTTCTCGTGCAAGGGTGCCACAGATAAAAACTTCTCTATCTTAAAATACTTCCTGCATTGGTTCCATATTCTGAGTGAATGAAACATCATTGGGTGGTTAGTATATTGGTGATGACTTGTACTTATTGGGGTACAAAGCAAGGAATATAAAGAAGTATATTTCCCACCCAGTAATAAAATTGAAAGTTAGGTAGAGATAAGGTCTTTGTAGGGTCACCCTTTGGATACGTGGATGTTTTGAATTCCAAATAAATGATTTATTGATGTGTATTGGAATGTATTGAAATAAAAAAAGCTTAGGAGAGATATTCATCTTAAAAATGTTAATTCTTCCAGCTAGAGTGAGATGAAGGGTTGACCATCTATGCAAGTCTTGCATAATTTTTTCCATACAGACGGCAAAATTTTTTTGATAAAGAGGTTTATGTTTGTTTGTGATGCTTACCCCTAGGTATTTAAACTGATGAGCGATGATAAAAGGGAAGGTGTCCAATCTGATTTAGGACTGTAGGCACAGTATTTTGTGGATCTGATATATACAGTACTATATCATCTGCATATAGAGAAATTTGTTTGCTTATCTTTAGCCAAATTAGAACTTTTCATTTTTGAAAAATTTGTGTGTAATTGATGGAGACTGTTATTGTTTTTGTTTGTTGTAATATTACTTTTGTGTATAGGCAAATTCCCCCCTTAAAGAGAGAGTACTTTTCCACCATTTACAGCAAGAAAGATGTTCTTCCCCATTTATCTTCAATATATGAACTAGATTAGGCAAGTCTGAAAATGTATGTATGTATATACATCATGTATCGTATTACTGGAATGTATGTATGCCTGATTTGTGCCACTGCCTTGCTTGTTTAAAAGAGATAGTATAGAGCTTATTGATGGTATGTAACATTTTATCTATCTACTTATTTTCTAAAGAGAATAAAACACAGATAAATCTGTAATTATTTGGGATAGTTTATCATACTTTAAACTGTACCCTAGCTTTATAGAAGATTAAAGAGCAGCTACTGCACTGTCATTTTCACTTGTTTTTACTAAATATATAATATTCTTTGTATGTCCAGTCAATAGAAGTTGATTAAACTAAAACATTAGATGTGATAAGATTAGATGTGATAAACAACGTTGCCCGTTTTTCAGTGTTAACAGAGAACTGAAAATGAGGACAATAATTTGTAAAGCATGTCTGCCGAATTTAATTATGGTGGTCAATGTTTTGGCTCCTAGAAATGCCATAGTGAGAAATAAAGATAGGATAGACCAGAGAAAAAAATATTATCCCACACATACAGCATGAGCCCATATACAGTAGGTACCTAGCTAATCCAGTCTTCAATTGGTTACTACTCACAATAAACTTTCAAAAGATGGTTCTTATCTGTGCATAATTTGACAACATGAACTATACAAAAACTTAAAAAATAAATAAATAAATATAACAAAATTATTTTTTTAGCTAGTTTAGGATAATGTCTCAAATACGCTTAGATCATTGTGCTGCAATGTATTTGGAGACCCCTTACTGCTTTTAGTTCAGGTAGCTAACTTTAGCTCAGTCTAAGTTTAGTAAATGTATATCTTGGATGAAAATGAAACTGCTAATCAAAATTATACATTTTCAGTATTTCACTGCCTGTGCCTGCAGTATACCTGTATGTCACAAGTCAGGAAACTACCTTGTATGGAGGATGCGGGATGCAACCTACTGGCTTCTCTGTATGAGACACCCATCTGTATTCACACTTCTGTGTTCAAGACTGTTGACACTCACTTGTGTATATTCACTTTCACATACGCAGCTCTCAGCACTCACTGTTACATCAACTGTGCTCAGGTTAAAACATTGACAGACAGGTACTCATGTATCACTTAAGCACATGTAGTATGTATTTAGCTCTTATATCTTCTGTTTTGCCCCTGAAGTTTAGGCTGTGTAATATGGTCAGTGGAGGCTGCTGGAGGAGCGAAGATCACCCTAATATCTGTCTCTGAGGTCTGCCAGAAATGACAACTATTTCACAAACTATGGATCAATACTCAGATTGCTGTGTATTAATTGTTTACTGTAAACAAATGGTTAATGGTTAAAACACATAAGTCCCATTGGCCAGTCCTTAGCTAAGTGTCTTGATATCACTCATTTCTATATCTCCAGCTTGTCATCTATCCATCCTGAATGTGGGGTGATTATCTCCCTCTTTATCAAGTCCAATCAAACAAGTATATCCTCAAGTCACCTCTTGGTGCCTGCAGTCTTCTTAGTCCTCTTTTCTCCTACATTTCTAATGCAACTTCAGGCTTTACACAAAACAGCAAGGCCAGTCAGCATCACTGGTTTCCATGGGTGTCTGAAAGCTCTTTTGATTTTGACTTCATCATTCACCTATATGCTTAAAACTAAACTAAAACTTACATACTATCTTGTAAAGGTGACATCTTTGAGATATTCAATTAAAATGTAGTGTTTATTTGCAACAGGTTTGGAGCACTCAAGACTGTACTTGGATTACAATTTTTTAAAAGCTAATTACCATTAATGTACACAAGGTTGACACTTAAAAGATGAGGATGTGGCACAATTGTTGACGTGTAGTTTTTACAACTGGAGTGCCAGCAGGTTAAGTGAGTTGCTTAGGCTTATTTAACACTAGAATCCCTGAAGCCTACAAAAAAACTTGTAATCCCAGCCCACCTTCAATTCCTTTGTACCCCTCCATTAGTGTTTTTTTGTTTTGTTAATGTGTCAATCAGCACAAGCAGCAAACAGCCTGCTATCCCATTCTCCCCACTTAATGGAGCTCAACTTGGGCAAAATGTTCTCCCAGCTCAAGCCAATGCTCCTTATCTGCATGTGAGGTGCCTGGAGTTGTATAGGGTAAATAATACAGTATATCATTATTTGGAAAAGCAAAAAAAAAAATAAAATAAAATTGAATAAACAATATTGATACATAGACCTTGAAGAAGCAATGTAAAGCACATTAACCACCACAGAATGTGGGAAATGAAACTTGAAAATCCCCATCTCTTACTATCTCCACAAATTGAATATGTTACTACATAAGCATCAACTTAACCCTCAATGGAGTTTTTGGTTTCCAACGTCATTATATAAATAATCTGAATAGAACTGAGTTAATAAACCTCAAAGTTCCCACCATATTATACAATAACTATAACATTTCACTCCCATTTAATTTAAAAGATAGTTTCTGGGGCCTGGGACTTTCTTTTGGCAGCACTGAGAACTAGACAGGAATCAACCACTGGATTGCCCATTTCTACAAACAGCTGCATAAGGCCAAATTGAATTCACAGATTAACCTCACACATGGATCTTTATGGTATGAAAGAACAAACAGAATACCTAAAGAAAATCCTACACAGACACAGGGAGAATGTACAAAAGCCACAGAGGTGTCACCCAAGTGAAGGATATGAACACAGAAAGTGTAATCCTTAAAGCATCAGTGCTGACAACTGCACCACCCATAATTACAAACATGGGCACTTCAGCAAAATTACAAGAGCATACAATTTTGTAAAACTTCAAGTTTTTTTTACCAGAACAGACACAATTCAGACTACTTCTAACTGCACTAAAACTGCAAAACCTCTCACCTCAGTAACCACCTGAACTGTTCTGGCCACAAGCAGTTGAAATCATTATGTAGTATAATTTAATTTGATTCTCTACCCATGATGAAATCCTCATATTTAAGTTAAAAGCATAAATATTATGGAATGGATTGTTACACTTGCACTAGCTGTAAGCAAAGCTTAATATATAAAAATTAAGATTTGCATGAATAAGCTTACCACACCAGTTCTACAACACCTGTAGTAGTGCAAAGGTCCTAGGAGAGCTGCAACGTATTAAGTATTTCATTACAACTCTGAATCAGCACTTAAAAATTAGATAACTTGTATATTAAAATCAACCAATTACCAGTTGTCCCACCTTCAGAAAATATTATTTAGTATTAGGAAATGTACTGACAAAACATGGACTCTAGCAATATAATAAATTACCAGATACACAGCAAAATCCTGGCATCCCCTTACTGAGTAACTTTTTAGGCCTAACTAACAAAGGACTTTCACCCCATCCCATCTGTGTAGTGAGATACCTTGTTCCCACACCAATACCACTCCTCTCTTTCTAATTCTATTACCTTTTCTTACCACCCTGGCCTCTGTTCTACCCACCAGTCATTATCTTGTTCACACTTAACTCACAGCTCCGGATTTTTGGAAGTATTAACAAGATGAGGCCGGGACTATTTATGATATAAATCTACTAGTAGTGTCTGGGGTCAAGATTTGCCTCCGGAAAGTCTGGGACATTTCTCGTAGTACTTATCCCAACTGTCCTGAATCCTGAATACACTTTTAAAGATTATGGCAGTCCCCAGGTTACCTAGTTGCCAACCAATATCTAGGGCCATAAATGCTACTGTACAATAATCTTCCTTATGGTGTTATCTAGCAGACTGGGGAACTTCCTTTCATTTATCCCCTGTCCCCTATTTACCTGGTCTATTAGCTACTTCCTGGAACAATCCCTTTTGGAGCATTATCTACCAACGTGCCTTTTATGTCCCTGCCAATATTCTACATAAATCCCCCATCCTTTTTTGTATACAATGCCTCTATCTCCTCCTGGTGTTCCCTCACACAATATACAGTATATCAATGGATATACAATATAACATTAACCGGTGTTCAACTTGCTTATACCTAGCATACTATGTACTTAACAGGTTACATTAGCTGCTATTAGAAAACTGCATTGAATGTAAATTATCCATGATTGAAAATATGATACAGCAATTCCAGTCTATTCTATATATAGTACCTTGGTGAAAATGTTTCACCACCAACAGTGACTAGAATTTACCAGTAATCAATTTAACTTTATACCACAAAATACTGCTTCATACACAGAAAATATTATTTAATTCCTTTTTAATATATCATGCATTATTAATAATACAGACTTCAAGAATATACAACATGACTCTGTTCTCCAAATTAATAGCACTTAACATCATAATAGTTCTTAAAGTATACCCTGGGAATGAATGACACGTTGTGGCAGACAGCTGGGGCTACTGGAGGATGGAAGGACCGGGAGAGGGACAATACCTCCCCCGGAACATGAGAAGGCAGTTGCCCTGGTTTGCTTTGGGGTCATGGAGCTTGGAAGCCCAACCCTATGGGGGTCTGTGGCCACCGCCAGGGGGCGCCTGGATAGTTCCAGAGACATGGACTGCAGAACTTCCGTCACACCAGGAAGTGCTGCCGGAACAGGAAACAGGTACACCTGGTGTGGCGGAAGTGCTACAGGAAGGTCATCATGGAGCACCTGGAGCACATCAGGTACATTATAAAAGGGGCCGCATCACTCCATTCGGGGAGCCGGAGTCGGGAGGCAGAGGACAGAGCATGCGAGTGAATTCAGGGCGGCAAAGAAGAGACTGTAGTGCTGGTGGGCTGTGTATTGTGTATGCTGTGCAAAGGACTGAAAATAAATTGTGTGTGCTTTTGGACGTTGGGTGTCCTAAGTCTGTCTGTGTAGTCAGGCCGATCTTCCACAACATCTATATTTTGAATTGCACTGCATTCTGTTCATGCTGTCAAGAATGACCCTTGTGGTAAACCAGCCCGGACACCAACACAGACAGACACACGAAGTCCCACACACAACACAGTGACCCTGCACCAAACACCCTTTCCAGGCCTCTTTCTGGTCCTTCTTCCACCACCTCTACTCTTCTCCTCTGAGCTTTGTCTTCCTCCTCCCGACTCTGGGTATTGACTGGAGGAAGGCGGCCTCTTTTATATCTACCCAGATGTGCTCCAAGTGCGCTCTGACGATCTTCCTGCGGCACTTGCTGGTGTGGTGGAAGTGCCACATGAGCACCTGGCAGCATTCCGGGTGTCCCTGGTATTCCTTCCAGCAGCACTTCCAGGTGTGGTGGAATTGCTGATATCCAGGGCTCCTCAATCCTCCGGGCACCCCCTTGTGGTGGCCATGGGCCCCAATAGGGTTGAGCTTCCATGCTCGGTTCCCGCGGCCCCCATACAGACCAGGGCGGCTGCCCTCTCGTGGCCCAGGGGAGGTATAATCATTCCAGGCGTCCCGGCTGGGCATAAGCCTCCAGCCAACTGCCAATCCCTATAAATTCTGCAGCATGCAAAAGAGAAGTTTTGCATGAATTACCTTCAATAGGACCACTCAGGTGGTGGCTCATGGACCAAACACATTTTGTCAATGTATCTGTTTTCTGATACACTGCAAAAGAGACAATCATCACCCTCTTTCATATTTAGTTATTTTCAACCCATTCCAAAACCTCAACCTGGTGTATTCACACCTGAGGAATACACGCCCCAAAACACAAAAACTGCCTTGAGGTACTGACTGAAAATTAAATGTCATGTCTATAATGTTCAAGCACAGTGTCTTCTGAATGAAGCAGAAGCACACTGTAAACCTTGCCTATTTTTCGTATGAAATTTTCAAATGTATCCAATCCCCCCAACAAACACAGTGACCTATGACCTCAAATATCTACATGTGACCTTTTAAGTTCTAAGAACCAACTCTGAAGAGCACTCGATTGTAGCATCAATGATATCAGATATTAAAATTAACATACCTGAGGAGACATCAGAAGTGATCCGTCCAGATTTAGAAAGAGTTAGTCTAACTTTGCCCTCTACAAGGCAAAGCTGTATATTCCCCAAGCTCTGATAAAGTTCAGTTGTTAGCAGCAATCCTGCCATATTCCAGGTGCGGAACTGGAAGCTTACAGATATACTTTCTTGTACTGGAGATCCTGGCAAAAGCAGATAACTACGAGGACTCCCAAAGGTTACAGGAACATTGGCAGGCTCTGAGCAGGAATAGGTTACATTACCCTGAAAACAAGCAAAAAAAAGTGTCATGAGATTTACAAAAATATTTTTAAAAGGTGAGCAAACAATAAATCTTTTAAAAAGTGATTACAATTTTTATTTTAGTTTCAGTTATTTTTGGGCAGCAGTGGTTATGTCAGACTGCAGTGGGCTAGTGCCCTGCCCGGGGTTTTTTCCTGCCTTGCACCCTGTGTTGGCTCGGATTGGCTCCAGCAGACCCCCGTGACCCTATAGTTAGGATATAGCAGGTTGGATAATGGATGGATGGATGGTTATGTCAGAACATACCATGCCATCTTACTTTATGTATATTCAGGATGTGAAAATATGGATAGAGTACTGTATATAAAACAATAAAACAAATGAGTTAATGAGTTTGTATAAAATATCAAATTGATCTACATATTGAATTGCCTTAAGAAGTGGTCAACTTAAAAGTCGGTCCTCTTAAAAGGCGGGTCAGCCTAGTTATTATTATAGTTTGAGAGATTTAGGCTATGTAACCAGTAGGGGGACCAGCCAAGCCCCAAACCCCAGACACAATCACACTAAACACAGTCATGGGTCTCTTTTATGAATCAAGGTACCTTGACAAACAGATAAGCACAATCAAAGTACGACAAGCACAGAAGTTCAGCTCCTCCCCCTCCCACAAAGAGTTTTGTCCTCTGCCTTCCAATGCTGACTTACCAGGTAAGGCAGAGTGGCTTTAAACCAGACTCCATGAGCCTGCTTGGTGCCAGAGCATAGCCCGTTGGAAGCACTTCCGGGTCAAGCAAAAGTCCGTAAGAGTGGAGACCATGAATCCCCGCAGCACTCTCCGGCAACACCCACAGAACCCAACAGGGCTGCTCCATGGCACTATAGTTCCCAGTATGCTCTGCAGGTGTCCGTGTGGATGCTGAAGCCCAGGGATACTGTCATCTAGTATTGGGGGAGCAGATAGTCCGATACAATTTCTTCCCCTGACTCTTCATTCAGTTGGCCACCCGGCAGGTTAAGAATCTTCAGTCCATCCCAGCTGGGATGCCACCAAACCCACTTCTGCAAGGGCATCTCCTGCCTGCCTCCTGGCCAAGGCAGCATGTTTGTCGCCTTTTTTCTTGTGCCTCCAAAGGACTGGCCCTCCTGTTCAGGATGTCCACCCGGGACACCCACCCATGTACACTGTCCATCACAACTCAAAATCAGAAAAACAAAAGAGGTCATTTAGGACTTCATACACTACAGTACTGACATTAATGGGTCTGCTTTGGAAAGTGTGAGTACATTCAAGTTCATAATATTCTCCATGGCTAAATGAGGTTAAGAAACCTCATTTAAACATTCAGGTTTTGAGAAGGCCAAGAAAAGATCATTTATCTTCTAGGATCCTCAGAAGATAATACACAGATGCACTGTAGACAGCTTACTAACTAGCTGCAAGACAATCTGATATGGAAAGTTTACTCTAGCAGAACATGTGGTTAAAACAGTCCACTTCGTCTCTTCTGTGTGATTCTTAGCCAGCCATACAGGACAATCATGAGAAGAAATGCATTTCCATAATGACAGAACCCACACCTCAGCAACAAACTGTTTTGCCTCCTTCCATCCATTCCATGCTGCTGCAGCAGACTCACAGTTTTTACCAATTAACATTAAACTGTGAACTCCTTTTCAGTCATTTAACCAGTGACCAAGACTCCCATTATGTGAGCACCTGCACTACCAGGCACCATGCAATGCCAGTTCAGTGTGACTAGCCACTCATATCTGACGAAAACTTGTTCTGTCTCATGCATGGTGCATACTTACAGTCTATGGTATATTTTGTACAGTTGTTTGCCACTACTACTAAATAGTTTGACTTTATTGTCATTGCATGTTTCTGTACTAGTGGAACTATTTACAAATGCTCTTCATTGTACTGCAAAGTGCAATGACAATAAAATTAATTAAACTGAATTCATTTGTAAGCAACAAAGTAAAGTTAAAAGGCCGGTATATTAACTTCTCTAAAGTAGGTGTTGTCAAATGTCGATTTCACAAGGTTGAAAACTAAATATTGAGGAAAGTCACCTAGAAAGTACTACTTAGTTTAATCCGTTAGATGGTGGCAGTGACTGTCAGATAAACAGAATCATGTGATTCTTACAGCACAACATCAATAATGCCAGTCTCTCGTTTCCAAATAAAAAAAAAAAAAATGAAGATTTTGTGTATTGTTGATGACAAGGATTCTTCACTTTAAGTGATAAGAAAGTGACAATGAAAGGGCTGTTGAAAAACAGTGTCACCAGTATAACACATATTGCAAATAATGTGACTTAGCATTGCATGCAGTTGGTTACTTTCAATGGTATAATATGCTTCAAAATTTCAGACTTTTCATGTATAAAGAGCTCATACATTTTGTACATAGTTGTATGTTTTTCATAATTTGAGGAATACATTTTTTCCACTTTTTATTAATTAGCCCGCAGCATTAAAATCAGTGTTAAAACCCAAAGCCACTGCAAACAATTGTTATAAGATATACTGTATATATATATATATATATATATATATATATTGTGACGGACAGCCGGGTCCCATGCCCGGCCGGGACGCCCCTGCTGCATATGTTCCGGGGGAGCCACCATGGACAGCTCAATACCTCCCCCGGGACGCTTGGTGGCAGCCTCCCCGGCCGTTATTCCTTTCCCCGTCTCCCACGTGGCTCCATGGGACATGGAGTCCTCCACAGGCTGGTTGGGAGATGGGGTGGCCGCTAGGGGGTGCTGCCGAGAGCCAACAACCCGGTTGGACGAGTTATCAGCCCCACCCGGAGGTGCAATCAGGGCCAGCTGGTCAAGCACCTGGAACACTTCCGGGTGGGCTATAAAACGGGCCAGCCTCCCTTCATTCGAGGCCAGAATCGGGAGGAAGAGGACGAGGTTGCCTGGGAGGAGTGGTGGTGCCAGGAAGGGTTGTTGGAGCGGTGTTTTTGGGACTGTGTTGGGCCTGTGGGACACGGGGAAGACGTGCGCCCACGGGTGAAGGAAAAAATAAAAAGCCTGTTTATTTTACACGTGCCTCTGCGTAGTCTGTGCCGGGTCGGGCGCTATATAGCACCTTTTACAATATATATATATATATATATATATATATATATATATATATATATATACTCAGCAAAAAAAGAAACGTCCTCTGACTTTCAACTGTTTTTACTATTCAGTAGACTTAATGTGTAAATATTTGTATGAACACTAAAAGAGTCAACACCATAAGACATAAACTAAAAATGTTTCACAATGTGTCCCTGAATGAAGGGAGGCTCAGAATCAAAAGTACCAGTCAGTATCTGGTGTGGCCACCAGCTGCTTGAAGTACTGCAGTGCACCTCCTCCTCATGGACTGGACCAGATTGGTCAGTTCTTGCTGTGAGATGTTACCCCACTCTTCCACCAAGACACCTGCAAGTTCCTGGACATTTCTGGGGGGAATGGCCCTAGCCCTCACCCTGCGATCCAACAGGTCCCAGACGTGCTCAATGGGATTGAGATCTGGGCTCTTCGCTGGCAATGGCAGAACACTGACATTGCTGTCATGCAGAAACTCACGCACTTTTTGCCACTCCTGTCTGGTCCAGCGAAGGTGGGTTTGTGCCCATAGGCGGCGTTGTTGCTGGTGATGTCTGGTAAGGACCTGCCTTACAACAGGCCTGCAAGCCCTCAGTCCAGCCTCTCTCAGCCTATTGCGGACAGTCTGAGCACTGATGGAGGGATTGTGTGTTCCTGGTGTGACTCGGGCAGTTGTTGTGGCCATCCTGTACCTGTCACGCAGGTGTGATATTCGGATGTACCGATCCTGTGCAGGTGTTGTTACACGTGGTCTTCCACTGCGAGGATGATCAGCTGTCCTTCCTGTCTCCCTGTAGCGCTGTCTTAGGCGTCTCACAGTGTGGACATGGCAATTTATTGCCCTAGCCACATCAGCAGTCCTCATGCCTCCCTGCAGCATGCCTAATGCACGTTCACGCAGATGAGCAGGGACCCTGGGCATCTTTCTTTGGGTGTTTTTCACAGTCGGTAGACAAGTCTCTTTAGTGTCCTGCGTTTTTAGAACTGTGACCTTAAATGCCTACTTTCTGTAAGCTGTTAAGGTCTTAACAACCATTCCACAGGTGCATGTTAATTAATTGATTATGGTTAATTGAACATGCATGGAAAACATTGTTTAAACAATTTACAATGAAGATCTGTAAAGTTATTTGGATTTTTTAAACATTATTGTTGAAATACACAGTCCTGAAAAAGGGACGTTTCTTTTTTTATATATATATAGTGTCAGGGATGCCAGGGGCCATGACCCGGCCGGGACGCCTTGAGGGACCGGATGTGGGTCTGGCCCACCCTGGATCACGTGGGGGTTGCCTTCCGGGTTGCTTTGGGGGCCACGGGTACAGGGCATGGAAGCTCCACCCTGTAGGGGCCCGTGGTCACCGCCAGGAGGCGCCCCGATGCCTTGGGGACCTGTTACCCCAGCACTTCCGCCACACCAGGAAGTGCTGGGGGGAAGACTTATGACGGCGCCCGGAGAGCAGCCGGGAGGACAGCCGGCACTTCCGCCACACTGGGGCGTGGCCAGAGGAGGATTGCCGGGAACACCTGGTGCTCATCCGGGAACCCTATAAAAGGGGCCGTCTCCATTCATTCAGGGCTGGAGTCGGGTGGAAGAAGGACGAGGCACGAGAGAGGTGTGGAGGCGGCCCGAAGAGAAGGCATTTGTGGCCAGGACTGAGAGTGTTGGGGTATTGTGCACGTGACTGGGTCTGTGTGACCATTATTGGGGTCTGAGTGACCAATTAATATAGCTGTAAATACTGTAAATAAACGTGTGGTGGTGTGTAAACAACATGTCCGCCTGTCTGTGTCCGGGCCGGGTTCACTATATATATATATATATATATATATATATATATATATACATACACACACTGCTTTAAAGAACTTAAAGGAACACTTTGAAAACACATCAGATCTTAATGAGGAAAAAAACATGCTGGATATCTCTACTGATATGGACTGGGTAATGTGTTAGGAACGAAAGGATGCCACATTGTTTGATGGAAATGAAAATTATCAACCTACAGAGGGCTGAATTCAAAGACACCCCAAAAATTAAGGTAAGAAAAATGATGCAGAAGGCTAGTTAATTTTACCGAAATTTCATTGCAGCAAAAAAAGTTTTTACATTGGGCAGTGTTCTTATTATACTGAAAGAGCTTACAGTAACAGTTGTTAAGATCAGTGCCCAAGAGTACAAAGGCTTTACAACAATGAAAATGCCAGTTTTGGCCATGGCAGAAGGAACACAGTATTCATGGAGTATTCATTGCCTTGGAGATTTTCTTAAAGCATCCATTTGAAACATGTCAAAATTCTACCACAGTTATTCTGATACACAGCAGAGAGGCCGTGAATAATAGAAGCAGTATTGGTAAAGTGATAAGGACGGTCTCTGGAGATGTTATACATGCAGTACAACAGAGTGAAACTTGAATGGTAGTCAAGATGTGAGACTGAAAGCTAAGAATATATCTCAGTCCAAAGCTGATCCGAGTTTTAAGATGGATCTCAAGTGATCGAAGTTTTGCTGTTGGTGTCTATAGAGGGATATCTGTTACATTTTTGTATATTTCTGGTACACTAGCAACAGTTAGTTTGTAATTATTGTAACATGGGGCATTTCGTTGTGTCACCATACTTTGAAAAAAGTTTTTTTTTTTTTTTTTTTAGTACAGATTTTGTTCAATATAATACAATTAAGGGAAATGAGTAAAAGAAAAAATACTCAAAGCATCAGAATAAATAGAACTAGATCGAACTCAAAGCTTCTCCATTTTACCTGGCTTTAATGTTTGAGTTCACAGCAAATCAAAAGGGTTGGCTTGCCCATGCTCCAGCTATCAAAATCACAGTGCAACAAGCACCAAGCACTGTTCCTACTGACTTCTGAACCTTTATTAGGAAGGACTAGGAGATTAGATACAAGATTGTGCCAAGTTCATTACCTTGAGATGTAATAGAGATTAAAATTATGCTCAGGAATGAACTATTTAAATGTATTTAAATGACTGCACAAAATAATTTTCTTTTACCTGTTGTTTAAATTTCTAATATCTAGTATTTTTGATAACTTGTCTGATATACAGTAATGTCTTTAGATAATAAGTTTGAATTGGATGTTTAAAAGAAAGAAAGAACAACCATATATACTGTATATGTTCAGAGATTTTTTTAGGAATGCACTAGGGGGCTCTGCCTCCTGCTCGCTTCACTCACCAACCCCCAGGTGGGTGCTACACGCTAGACACGTTGCGAATCTGCTGCTCGCGTATGGGGAAGCACATGTATAATTTAAACAGATTGTTATTTTCATAGGAATTGTTAAATATGCATAATAGAACTATTTTACATTACAGTAGTGGTTCTCAACCTGTGTTACGTGCCCCCCTTGGGGGGCGCGAAGTAACAAAAAGAGGGGCGCAAAGATGTGAAAAAAAGAAAATAAGAATCAAAAATATAAAAAAAAAATCTGTTGAAACCAAAACAAATTAACTTAAACTACATTCTGATACTAGAACAATAAATACAGAGTTAGATAAATGTCGATAAAAGTTAAGTAGGTATAATAAAATATGCATCTACATTTCAAAAAAATGTTGGGGGGGGGGCGCCCCGATTAAAACTGTTATGAAAACTCAGGTCACAAATGCTTAAAGGTTGAGAAATGCTGCATTACGGAGAGTAATTAACCATAGTAAAAAACAGTAAAATGTAATAAATTATAAGAAAATTATGTTTCATGTTGTGTTAGAGGTATTCATTACATTATACGTTTTTGTTCTGTTTGGCTTTGAAATTAGCACGCAAATACTTTTCATACTTACACTTTCACTGTAAAACTTCAGTAAAAACTTTTTGAATGAACTTTTAGTCAATATCGTATTGAATTTTGATTCCGTGTTTGGACAACGCAACGTATAACTGCCCATGAGTGAACATCGTTTCTTCCCCTCTAATAACTAAACCAACTTTTTCAAATTTTGTCTCTGTGATTAGTTAATTGTCATAGCAAAAGCTATTCTAACGGGAAACTGTGAACGTTTTAATACGAATGGCATATCAAGATCTCCATTGGTGTCTAATGTTATCCACTTTTTGCCTGTAAAACTTTTACATGTCAGAATTGTTCGACCAATTTTGAATACAACTAATCTTGTCCATCACTCAGACATAAATCACTCAATAATATTAGGATACATCCTTCTTTCAACAGTAATTCAGCTGGTGGAAGACCGGATGGTGTTAACGGTTGTAGATATTCTACGGGATATTGTAAGTTGATGTTTTCATCTTCCGCACCATTACCAACAACTGTTTCAGCATAATCTATTGATACGCATTTAACCAATTTGCTGTGCAAATGATCGACAATTTTCACATTAATTTGTTTGACTTCATCATTTCTCGCTGCTAGGACTGCCCGTGTACTCATTTCTTCTGTTAATAGCCCTTCAGGATGAAATTCTTCAATAAGATTTGGACATAATAAGTCTTCTTTTATTGGGAACTTAAAGTGAGTAAAACGTAAAAATTTATAAGAGCTGAGAGTGCAGAAACTGTGTCTGACAAAAGCATTTACATGAATGAGAGGTGAGAGAACCATGGGTGTGGTTGAAAAATGGTTGAGAAGAGGACAGGACTTGAAAAAATCTCTTGGCAATAGTCTTGTCTCAAGATTTTCTTTTAAAATAGAGAGATGTTTCATTCATAAAAACAGCTGTGTTTTATGATTCCACAACCCATAACCATCCTGATTGTTTTAGGAATGCTATCACTGATAAGAATTTCTATTAAGTGCTGCTCTGGGATGTTTAATTTGAGTGTGGGTTAAACGAAACAGGTAAAATTAATGAAACATTGGAAGAAGGACAAGTTTTTGATGCATGAGCACCTAGTCCCCTTCCAGGAAGGCAGCATGGGGAGATACAAGTAGCTGATATAAAAGGGCAAGCAGGTTAGTTCTAGTCAGGGATGGAATGGAGGCTGAGTCTGCCTGAGCCAAGAAATGAAGGACATCCCTTTGGTCCAGGAAATACAGCAAGAAATGCTGGACAAGCATTCATTTAGACTAAAAATGAAGAATGTCTGTACTGTTCTTTGCAAAAGCTCATGCTGTCTTTTTCTACCTTTCCCCTTGCTTTGTCTTGCTAATTGTTTTGTCAATGGCAGCTGGGCTCACTGCTGCTTCCTACTTAAGGAGCCTTCATATGCTTTTGCACAAGTGTCAGCCCTCATGTGTAGTCCTCCTCATGTGAAGACCTACTCATGTAAAGACCGATAAATATGTGAGACTTCCTGTGCGAATCCACCAAGCAAGGACACCTGACAAGGCCAAAACACTCCCACTTGATAAGGTACCTTTTTTCTTTCCTTTCAATATCTTAAACATGTGTCAACAATTCAATCCTGTGCTTAAAGAGACATTTTTCACAGCCCTTTAACAGGAGAGGGAGAAACCCAGACAACCTTCATCTGCTGCATCGAGCCACCATTTCTTCTCCTTCAGCTTTTGTAACTGCCAGTTTGCGGTCAACAAAGCAGACTTTTTTCCAGCTTTCACCAACTAAGGGGTCTCCAATTGCTGGCTCTGACACACACGGACACATGGATTCAGCCAGAAAACACAGTAACACTGACAGCACTTTCCTCTGCCTTCAGCTTCTCCCACTCCTGGTGGTTGGCCTTACATTGAAGTGCTGGAAATTTCACCCCTCTGGGTATTGTATACAATTTCACTTTTGAATTCAACACTATTATTGTCTCCTCTCCAATTAACATGACCATTATTGTTGTCTATCACCCTCTAGGTTTGTTTGAGATCTTCCTTGATGAGCTGGATGGACTGTTCTCTTCCCTCCCAGATGATGGCAGCCCACTTCCAGTTTTTGGGGACCTGGACATCCACCTGAACATCCCTCCTGCTGCTGACTTCCTCACTATTCTTTCCTCATTCAGTGTCACAAAGCTCCCCACCCAGCCATTCACAAGGCTGGAATTGTCACTCCTCTATACACACCTGACCACTTTTTCATTCAGTTCTCTCTGCTGCTTCCTTCTCACTCTCTTCCCACTGTATCCTTGTGCCGTAACCTCCACTTCTTCTCTTCCACCCATTTCTCTTCTATTGTCTCCTCTGCTGTCCCTCCTCCTGACCACTTCTCCTCTTTCAGCAACAACACTCTCACACACCAAACACTCACAGGGGCCAAATGAGTATCACCAGTCCACCTAACCTGCATGTCTTTGGACTGTAGGAGGAAACCGACATAGACCAGGAGACATGCAAACTCATCACAAATACAGTAAGTAAGAACAAAAAAACCTACACTCTCTTAGATGACAGCCGAAAAAAAAACAATTTATGAAGTTGGTTATTGAATGAGTAATCAAAAGTAAACAGGCAGATGCTGTTACAGTAGTAGGTATAACATGTACACAACTAAGGTAACAAGAAAGTTAAACAATGCAAAAAAGGTCAAAATCAGAATAAATTCTCAAGAAAAAAATATCAAATCAAGGAGCTTTTACAGTGGCAGAATGCACTATGATCATGTGAAGATTTTCAATACAATTCCCTTACTTCTCCCACCTCAGGACTGTCATATCAGTAGTATTACACAGCAAAATATATTGATAGAAGTGATTGGGGCAGAGAGCAGACAAAAGAAGTGGTTAAGTGTGGAGTCCTAAGCCAAATCCTTGCATCTGCCATTTCAGTGTACATCCATGCTAACCACCTTATTCAGTATTTAATGAGTCACTGGCAGGGAATAACCTTTTACTCCTCACGAGGAAGATACTTCTAGGGTAACTCCAGGAGTCACATTTTTGGTCAAATCACCCCCAAAGTCCTAAGACTTGCTCATTAAAGCTCCTCCTGACAGGATAGATACACCTGCACCTCTGAGCACAAACTCATAACTAAAGGACCAGGCACTCTGGTCCTTCACCATACTGTATACAGCAGGGGCCAGTATGTCACCCACAGAAATGCCATTTATTGTTCTCAGATGTATTACTTGGAATTCATGAGTTCTCCTTACATTCATGCACAGACAGCGATTACTTCAGAAACATTCTTTAAATAAGTATGTTCACACTGCCCCTTAGTGGGGCCCTTCTTTGATGAGGTACTTTATTTTATCCTGAATCTTTTCATAAAATGATCATCCGGAGTTGTCACTGCCATTTATAGTTCAATTCTCTCAGCAGATGTGAAACAGTATTTCAAAGTATTCATGACACTGCTATATAAAGTGAGTTCAAAATGTGAAAATGTTTTGCTGCACTTTTGAATTTATTTATTCTCGGTGCTCATTTTTCAAGTACAAGCTTGCAGACATCCACAACCTATTTGGTAGTAACTGGCAAAACACAGAAATCAACTCCTGATGTGGTGCCAGTCCTTCATGGACCTTTTTCCAACCCAATCATCCATCCATATTCTCAGACTGCTGAATGCAATTTAACATTTAGTGGTGCCCAAACCTATTTTGGCAGCACTGGCCTCAAGGTAGGAGGCAACCATGCATTTGACTTGAACCGCTTGCACAGATCTTCAGGATGTGGGAGGAAAACTTGAGTACTAAGACAAAAATATTCCAGATACAGGGAAAACACCCGGACCACCTAGAATTTGAACCCAGGATTGTAAAAGTATAAGGCAGCAGCATTGTGCCCAACGGATTTTGTTGTACAGTGAAATTTAGAAATGTATTTACTTTAGTTAGTAGACAATTTCTTTTTTTCAAAGTGACTTACCTCCAGAAGCAAAGTCAAATAAAAAAGACAGCTATTCTCGATATGCTCTAACCCAATGCATAGATAAACAAGCTGACAGCTAATCAAACTTCCATCTTACTTGCATCAACAGCCTAACCTTTTACTGCTGTGCACTAAGAAAGCAAGGGCTTGCTTGTGGCCAGGCACATGTCAGCAACTCACCATGCATTTTCCAGAGTTATTATGAACTCATCTAAGTTCTTGGAATGTTTTATTGTGTCTAACACAAAGTAGCAAGAAGATGGAAAGGTGTTTTTCCACTTAGAAAATATTTCCTGAGAAATGTACATTATTAAAAGCTGAAATACTGTATATAATAGTGATTTAATGTATTTCATTTTTATATTATTGTAAATGTAAAAGGGCAAGTCCTTTCTGCTAGATGGCCAATTACCTTCACTTTGAAAAGTCCTATTATCTAAAGACATGTAAAGTGAGGAAAAAAAAATTAAAAGCAGAAAATCATTAACTTTGCTAATGGTTTAATGTTACAAATTCATGGCAAACCATCTGTGTTGTACAAAGCGACATTCAGCATCCTCAATAAATCCAAGCTAATGACTATATCAGTCCATTAACATTGGTCATTAGATGTCAACAGTCAGGTTCCACCACCTGTTTACAAATGCAGACATACACGTAATGGCATATTAGATGTCATTTGGAATTAATTCACTAATTAGCAATCATTGTCTCACCTACCTGTAAATTAGCTTTATTGTGCTTCACTTTTCCAGCCACTTTCACCTATAGTTTGATTTAATCATTTTTCTCTTTAGTTTTATTTTTGTTTGAATAATATATCTAATAAAGCTCTTACCTCAGTTTGCATCTGTGGCTTTTGTCTTTTGGCAAGATCGATAATGTTCACACCATTATAAAGTATATTTTCCATGCATCCTTGAAAGCCTTTCCTCAATAAAGTGCCAGGTTTTCCTTGAGCTGAGACACCTCCAAAGCTGAGCTTGTGAAATAAAATCATTAGACACGTTAAATTTCCCATGAGTAACATGATCCAGTCAGGAATTAATATACCTTATTTTTAAATTTGAACATGTAATGCTCAGAGTAATTGGAATATAGAAAAAGTAACAAGAGCAATGCAATCAAAATTTAATTAACTAAATTCTTGCAGAGAAATAAATGGTCAGTTTATCCAACAAGTGTCTAGAATAACAACAATGCATTCTTGTTATTCTATGTAGGCTAGCTGAAGATTAAGCAAATTCTTTCCAGCGCTTCACGTACCATGCATTAAATTTAATCTTTTCTAAAAAACTATAGTACAAAAATAACAAAAAATTGTCAAAATTCTATTCATGTTGTTACTGTTTTCAGTAATGTGAAAAATAAATATAATAGCTACAAATTATAAATAACTTTACTGCAAATACGAATGAAAAATCAACACCCTCCTCATTCCTTTACCTTATGTCTCTCTAATGGCACTGTTAATACTCATTAAATATGGAATTGTTACCTGCATCACCAAAGGGCTGTTTAACAGTATATATGCATTAAACTTAAGTTGTTAAAGGATTAAGAGAGCAGTAAGTATCCAGGCATTGCTTGTTGTAATTCTACAACTTACTATAACCCTACCAATTCATATAATTGTATTTATAATGGCTGTCAGAGACCTAAGCCAAAATGAAGTGTAACAAGTGGGAAATTATAAAACTTCAAATATTTGTCCATACTTTTGCTGTGTAAAACAAAGGTTAGCGATTCACAATACTGTATAAGGTAAATAAACGCACCTCATAATCGATATGCAAGTGATCGTGGTTTCCTTTAATTTGGAACTGGACAGTGTTTTTATCCACAGTGAAATTAACAAACTTGTTAATTCGTTCGATAAGAACTGAATGCCAGTGCTGGTCATCCAAGAGGCTCCCAAGAGTTACCAGCGTATGAGTGTCAGGTGAAATCGCTCTTGTGCCACCTGTAAAACAAATTTAGACATGATTTAAAGATCATTTCCATCCACTTTACACATAAAAATTATTATGTGTTATTATTAGCATGACAGCCTATAAACAATGAGATCCAGTCATAAAAAAACTACTTTTTCAATTAATATTGTTGGTCTTTTATACAAACACACAGATGAAAGGTAACGAACGAAACATTCATTAACAGAGATGAACCTAACAAAAACAAACATTGTCCTCTGAACATTTTTTTACAGTGGATCTTGTTCGTTTTCCTTTTATCGAGTTAGCCTACCATCTTTCCATCAAAAAGTGTTCTTAAGCTTTCTCCATTCTAACAGTACCCCACTATTCAAGATCATAAGTGGTAGCAGAGATTATTGAAGGTTTTTAGCACTGATGCTCAAACAGCCTTGAAGAATGTTTTGATGTTGATCCTGGGAACAGGCAACTCAGCCACTCCTACACTATGGATGACCTCTTTCACCTCCCTCTTCCCCTTTTTTGGTTGTGTGATTATATAATATGAATAACTGTATTCATATCATTGCCACCAGGTTCTCCCTGAAACCTCAGGCCTACAGGAGATCATTTGAGCAGGCTGACCCATTCAATGACCGTCAAACCTCATACTTTTTCCCCTGGATATCTCATGTGTGTCTGTAAATGTTCCACCACACCCTTTCCTTAATGTTAGTTAGGTGCTCATGACATGGATTCTACCTTTAACCTGTACCAGTTTCCCAACACAACAATAGTGGACTACTTCAGTCATTAATTCATTATATTATCTGTCTTCCTCATACTCTTCATGCTTTAGCACATCTTAAACACCAAAGGTGGTATGAAGTATGCTGAACATGAAGCACATACTGTACATATTAATACCATTTACAACAACTATGAAAACATATGCATGCCGTAACATTCAGGTTCATTTACAGACCTGACCGGTTTGAAAGATGGAGCATTTTAAAATATTGTAATCACTTCAAAGAATTTGCTATCACAATTTTATCTCATATTTTTGTAACAGTAAGTCATATTCAAATATTACATGACCGGGGTGTATATAAAACATTTTTAATACCATTTTACAATAGCATGTGCCTGAATTTGCTTTCATAGGAAGCAAATTCCAACTCAAGTTATGAAAAGATTCCTGTGCTATCATTTGATTTAAAAGCTGTGCTGAAGTCTCAAACTAAAATTGTTGGCTGCATCCAAACATAACAATCAGTGAATCACTTTGGCACTCTGCCGACAAATTAGTTTTAGTGAAACATTGAATCATTGTAATCAAGGCATCCGTACGGTTGTTTTTAGTGTAACAGAACTACTGAGCACATGTTTAGTCACTTCAGCATAAAGTGTCACCGAGCCATCTTTCATATATTTCTACACAAGGTAAGTTGCTTTTCATTTTTACTTTTCTGTGTGACACCCTGTGTGGTGGCAAGGTTGACACCAGACCATACAGTGGGCGTCTTGTAGTTTGAGACTGACCAGGATCACAATTGACATGGAGGCACTGCTCCATCTTTTGGTACTTTTCCTTTTGGATGGAGTGTCTCTACCACCCATATGTCTCTGTAGATGTTGGAATCCTTGACTGCCTTGGCTGCTCCCGAGTCCACTCCCTGGGAATGACTTGGAGTGTTAGCTCCCTCTAACTTCTTAGGAGCTATATTGCTAAAAACAGTGCTCCAAAAACAAAACTATTGTCTGCACACCCTCAACACCTGATCAATTGTAACTCTGCCACGAAAATGTGACAGTGTTGGTCATTCCACTCTCCCAGTCCTAGGCAGCCTCTTGAACCCACCACCATCTGTAATATAATGAAGGAATGAGCCAGTGGATGAGGACACTCACTCAAAGGAAGGGGTAGGTGCAAAAGAGATTAGTGCTTTTGTTAAAACAATCTATCCAAAAAAAAAATACAAATGAAGTGTCTAAAAGCAGTGTAGTGCTGCATCAGCCAACAAATAAATAAATCCTTAAAGAGATGTAAAGTGGAGGTTAAAAACAGTCCCAATAAATAAATCCATTAAAATGAGGTTAAAAACAGAGGCAGGAGACTGTCCTTCACAATTCTTAGCCCTGATGCCTTCCTTTTAAAACTGACGTCCCTACGTCTAACCCTCATCAGGCCTCACAGCACAGAGAGACGTCAACCAACAGGCGCAGACAACCCATTATTCTGTCTCATGTCCCCACCACCAATCTCACAGCATTCCACGGGGATCCACCAAGCCCTGCTCCACTTGCACTGCTGGCGATACCCTTCTCCTCCTAGCAAGAGGGTGCTGTCCTCACACCGCTGCCAATCGCTGCCTCCTCCTGGCGAGAGCACATCCTGAGAATAATGTCCGCTCCTGCTACATGGTTACTCAACAGGAATGACCCCTCAGCCCACACACTCCTGCCTGCTTGTTTCCTCCTGTCTGTCACTGGCTCTCACTCACTTCTGCCTATTTCTCTCCATTCCTCTCCTTAACATCCCTTCTTTATTCTTCCTTTCTTTTTTCTCCTTCCTTTTTCTCCTGCCAGGTCCCCTTTATATGCTTCCATGGGGCACAGTGCCTTAATCGCACACCACAGAAAGCCAATGAAGACATTTGAGACAGACCACACCCTCATATGAAGAAGTGTCTCACCTCAACTACCTCACCAACCTTTGCAACTGCATGAGCACGCATACCCATGGAGATCAAGCCAACCATTCAGTTATTTGTTTACGTAAAAACGGCCACTAATTTCCCCACCTTGGACCTACTATTCCACACATGGAAATGAATGATATGTCACCTACCTATTTTTATTTCAAGGAGCAGGAGAGGTGAACTGCTGTAACATCGTGCAGGTTCACAGACAAATGTGGGATGAAGCAGACAGTTAGCATATTAAAAGTCCCATCAATGCATACTGGTATACTAAGGCATGGCACTTATCTTGCACAATGATAAACAAATAAACAGTATGATTTACTACCGTATTTGATACATAAAGAGTATCATTTTGCGAAGTGAATAAATAAATGAACATCTACAGTAACACTGTATCTTTCTTGTATGATAACAGTCATCCAACCCCATCTACACCGGACCTGCCTCATCCCATGTCCTGCAGTGAAATGTATTTGCTTTAGCACACGAGTGTAAAAGTTTCACTGATTTACCTTCAAGAATTTCTGTCAAACTAGTAAAAGAAAAAAATAAAAATATGCAAGTTGAAGTACCTACTCTCCTGGTAAAAATGGCACAGTAAACTAATTTGTAGTTAAAGTCAAACAAATTGTTTCTCTTTTTTAAGATAGACAAGTTAGCTTTACAAATGGAGATTTTGAAATTTCAAAAAATGTGTACAGAATATTGTCAGCAACAATAAGGCTGTCCTGACAATTTCCATTGAAGAATATGTTTGCCAAATTTCAACAAAATCAGTTTACTGGAATTTTATTCAGACAGACAGACATGACTATCGCAGTAGGAACTTTTTACATTACAGGAAAACACACTTAAAAATGCATTAGTTATGATAATCAATAAGAAACTAGTTTTCTAAAATATTACACAGATTTGAATGTACAAGATTATAATGTTCAAAAGGTATACTATTATTAGGAACACAAATTTTGTTAAAATTATTGTTGAAGAAATCAAAATAATAATAAAGTTGTTAAGGTCACCCAGATAGTATCTGTACACTAATATGAGACAAACTTTTGTTTACAGTTTAAAGCATGAGGATACTACCCTCTAGAGCTCACCATGAAGAAATACTTCTAACTGACCCATCTAATTAGAGAATGTGAGATTCAATCTCATCGTTGACAACCGATCATCAAAGACTCCAGTCTCATTAGCTGGAGCCAGGTTGGAAACTGATGAGTCTCAGTTAGTGCAACATGATGAACAATTTCTGGTTGTTAAAGAACAAACTAAACAATAATCGTGATTTAGCTAGATTTAAAGAAATCTCTGCTTAAACCTGACAATAGATATATTAACTTTAGCTGTCTCAAGGTAAGGTACCTTTTGTTAAATAAAATTAATTAACATTTTTTTATAATGAATAATCCAACAGTGATGCAAATAGTAAATGAGAGAATTACACAAAATGAACTTAAATGATCCAGCAGTTTATGGAACAAGCTGGACATTTGTTGTAAGATTCATAACTAAGGTATGAATTACTTTACACTGTCAAAATGTAAAGCAGCATGATACTGTTGAATGTGCTGGTATGGCAACAACAGAGAGGATGCTAATGACAAATGCAATTTTATCAATATACACCACGCTCATTAAGTTTGCTGAGCAAATGTCATTCATAAAGCTAAGCACAAAAAATGAAAACACATCTTAATTACAGCAATTCTCAGCATGTAAGCAAAACAGGCACTGCAGGTAGAGCAGAATAAGCCAATAATGTTACCTTAATGACAATTTACCCTCAAGGAACATATCCTGCTTTTTTCATTTACAGTATAGCATAATGTTTTATTGGAAATACAAATACTTTATGAGGAGTAAATCCACATCCTACAATACTGCTCTGCTGACAATGCCCTATATAAAATTGCAGTAAAATGTGTTTTTTGATTAACTGTAAACTGAAATGATGTGTAGAGAAAAAATATATACTTCTATGTGCTGTCTGCATGAATCAGGTCAGTTAAGGTCTGTACAGTTGTATCTTTAGGTGCATGGGTTTCCATTCTAATGTCTGTTCAGAGCAAGTACCTATATTAACATAGTATATTTCATTCTTGAGCACATGTCCACAGAAGGAAATATATTAACTGGGCTGTGCTGCTTTGGAGATTAGGTCCATTAAGGGCAGTTGAAGGCTCAGGAGTCCAGGAACAGCAGAATGTGCTTGAGAAGGTTCTAGTCTGGTGTCTCTGGTGCAAATGTGGGGCTGTTCTCTGATCCTGAGAGTGATTATGGGGTTAAGTGCAAAATCACACCAGCAGGGGACTTAAATCTATCTTAGTGACAGAGGCTTATTGAGAATAAGATCAAAAGGAGCAATGGTGGGAGAAAGAGAGAGAGAGAGTGGAGGTGAAGAAAGTTTTTAATCATTGGGCTCTGGTTATTTTTAGGAAATTGTATTTGGTGTATTTTATATCATGCGTAATCTATGGAGAAACATATGCAGCACAGGTTGTAACACATGCTACATGTTGTTCAAGCATGTAAATAAGAATTTCATTGTATTCTGTGCTTCATTATAATTGCAGCCATCAACTGTGCACTGCTAGACAAAGGTCTCTACCAGTTTTTCCAACAAGGAATGATGTTTGGTCTTCTTCATACAGAGTGTTCCACCAAAATTCCTTATTTCATCCACCCATCTTGAATTTGGTTATTCCTTAGTGTCATCTTAACTCTAAGAATCCAGTTTGAAACATATGTAGTCCATCTATGATCTGTTCTTGTGGCTGAATGCCCTGCCCAATCCATGTGGTAAAACACATTGGTTGTGCCTCGGGCATACGGGCATATTGCTTTTGAAAATTCCACTCGACTTTCCAAATTTACTCCATGCTAGCTTTGTTCGTCTGTTTATTTCTTCAGACAGAGTTCCATTTGACATTCTCAGCTCAACAAGGTAAATGGATTCCTTCATCACCTACTAAATGTTTTCTTACACTGTCTTTGGTTGAACATGACTTTGGTTTTCTTCAGATTCATTTTAGACCTACTTTCTGTTTTCTTCATTAAACTCCTAAATTCTAATCTGATGATCTTCTGTAAACAGTACTTTGAAGCAAACGGCACTATGTCATCTGCAAAGCAAATATGGTTTAAATATTCTCCATTGATCTTTATCCCAAGACTTCTAACACTGCTGAGAAAGATTTTGGAGACATGGAGTCTCATTTATGACACAAAATCTGCGACTGTCTTAGTGCTTCCTTACTACTAAAGTGGGGTTGAAAAAGTTATTTTGTATCATACTGAGGTATGTCTTTTGAACTCCTTGTTTATTCATTGACAAGATGAAAGTTGGTAATAATTGGTTCATTCCATCACTCAAACTGTTGATGAGCCATAGTGCTAACCTCACTTTGTATACTTGCCTGTTATCTTGACACCATGAAGTCCAATGCCTGTTTTATGCATTTCAATAGGAGTTTTGTGAATATTTTCTATAACACTGACAGTAAGCCTACAGGTCTCTAGTTCTTAATATTTACCCTCTTGCCATTTTTGTGCAGTAGTATTATAAGAGCATTGTCCTATTTATCAGAGATGTCCTTTCTTTGAAAACAATCAATGAACAATGTTGACCTTTTACCTCCATCTTTCATCAAATTTGTACATGTGATAATATAACTATACTGATTACACCACATTACATTGTTTTCTCATATCACATCCTATGATTTTTTCAAGTGCTAGCACCACTGCCACACCACTGGTGACTAAGTTCAGGATACCTATCAACTCTTTAAAAAGAAAAATACTGAGGGAACAACTAAAAAACACACACACACACACTGGTAATATAATATACTGTAGGTGAGCCACCAGGAAACACAATAAAAGTTTCACAAACCAATTACTGATTTTTATAGTGTATGCTGAGTCTCTGGCTGAGAATGTAATTGAGAGAAAGAGAATGATTAAGGATGACATGTTTGAGTGAGTAAAAGCAATTTTTAAATGTTACAGGTTTCTTGTTGGTAGTCAAGTCCATAATGCGATGAGGCAATAGTGCTTTTTGGCTTTGATGTCGATAGAGTTGTGATTTGTAGCAATTTTAAATCAATTTTAAATCAATTGTAGTTAAGCTAAGTGTAACACTACCAAGTACAACTTTCAGCACTATCTGTAGGAGAATAAGCTATGCAGCCACCCAACTGAAAAGATCTCCATGGTCCATATTTAGTTGGTAGATGGGCAAGTGGTCCTGGCTGTCTTCCACATGACTCAAAACATGTTTAATAAGACTTAAAAAGACAGTATTATTACATGCTTTAGAAATACAGCCAACTATTTCATGAGCAGGGTTATTTAGATTCAAATTTTAACCCAAAAATGATGATCCAGTAAATCACACTGGACTGGAATTCAGAGAATATCAACACATCCGGCATTTACATATTTAAAATTTAGATATTCTGTTTAGCCTGACAGAAAGAAAATGGGAAGAAACTAGAATCACCAGAGGAAAGCTATGAGGATAGATGGGGAGAACATGCAGATTCCCAATGCATCCCAGCCAGGAACAAAATAAAAAAGCTCCAGGCTGTGAGGAATCAAATTTACAAATTACAGAGATAACATCTGATTTAGAATTTAATTTGAATTCTAAACATGCTCAACATAATTCCCTTTCTTCCATTTGGTATTAGACAAAGCATGTTCAGAAAACTGGTAGAAAGATTGATGGATCAGCTAGCTGCCTCCTTCCAGTAGCTTAGCAAACTTGCCTGCAGGAACAACATTTCAATTAAAAATTGTTACAGAAGAATACAGTACATCCAGTATTAACATCAAAACATTCTTTTCATTTGATTATGTTTCTTTTGTAAACTGAGAGACCAAATACAGTATTAAATATAACAAATGTATTTGAAAATGTAACATAAGAAATGATGGCTGACTAACTTTAAGCTATAATTATATTTTGTAATTAAAATAAAACAATCAAATTCAAAAGTAATTTCCTAGCTAAGTCTGTGCAATTTATGCTTATTTACAAAGTGAAAATCAAAATGTGACAAGCTTATAAACAGAAACAGTCTCCCTCATCCCTTTTACTCTTGCATCGGATGTTGGATCATTCCAATTGAACTATGGTATGTTGATGGCTAATGGTAACAGCACCCCTAGGTCTACATGTCGTATTCTCACACTCTAATGTATTGCCAGCCTCGAGTGGGAGATCATGTTTGATAAGTGGTGGCAAACAGAAAGAACTACACGACTCAAACAACTTTGCCCTACACACACCAAATCAAACTTTAAGATGGGCACTTGCATTTCTGTGGGCAAGCACTTGTCAATATGAACTTCCTACATAAAATGAAATTACATCTTATTCGAGTCTTGGTTATTATTTTAATAAAGCTTGGATGTTAAATTAAATGAACAGCAGTGATGTGGACACTGTAATTAATTAGCACTAGGCTGAAGAGACTTTTCACAGCAAGATGTCAGTGCCATCATGACCAGGCATCCTACGCTCCAGGAGATGAACCAACATCAACAGAGTCGATCTTTTACCTAGAAGCCATGGATGAGTTAACCAAAAAACAACACAAAATATAAACAGACAATAAACACATTGAACTTTTTTAAACACCACATCATAATATACAAAATGCAGTAATTAAATGTTATATTCATCAAATGCATATAATTATGTCATTAACATAAGAATAAAGCATCAATCAAACAGACAAAGCATGTACAGTATGTATGGTATACTGTAAGCAACACAGACACCACCAAGGATGCAGGATGAACACAACAAAGTAGAAAAGATGAAAATGACAATTCACCGTGCGTGGACCTCCCTCAGTAAATCATCAGTATAAGTAGTTTAAGATTGTTTGTGCCCATATTATCCAGAGTGAACCTGCCATTTCTGATTTAATCTGACTCTCCTTGGTACCTCCTTTGCAGCTAATACTTGCTCAAGCCCTGCTCCAACTTGTTGGCTTCATACTCTCACTGATCTCTATCACTGTATGGGTTTTCTGCTAAATTAAAAAAGTTTGCAGGAGTGATTTAATGCCATTTTCAATATACAAACTGTATATAGTTTTTGAAAAATTCTGCGTAATAATCAATGATCCATATTAACGACTTTGTACAGTACAGGCCAAAAGTTTGGACACACCTCCTCATTCAATGTGTTTTCTTTATTTTCATGACCATTTACAGCACTCCATCACTCTCCTTCTTGGTCAAATAGCCCTTACACAGCCTGGAGGTGTGTTTGGGGTCATTGTCCTGTTGAAAAATAAATGATCGTCCAACTAACCTGACTTCTGCACAACACAACTGCTGGTCCCAACCCCATTGATAAAGCAAGAAATTCCACTAAATAACCCTGATAAGGCACACCTGTGAAGTGAAAACCATTTCAGGTGACTACCTGTTGAAGCTCATCGAGAGAATGCCAAGAGTGTGCAAAGCAGTAATCAGAGCAAAGGGTGGCTATTTTGAAGAAACTAGAATATAAAACATGTTTTCAGTTATTTCACCTTTTTTTTGTTAAGTACATAACTCCACATGTGTTCATTCATAGTTTTGATGCCTTCAGTCATGAAAATAAAGAAAACACATTGAATGAGGAGGTGTGTCCAAACTTTTGGCCTGTACTGTATGTATGAAGAAGCTCAGGCCTAATGCAATGCTGAGTTACCAACAGTGCCAAACAAGCAATTTGGGCAAGAAACGTAATCATGATTCCTAGAATGGCAGCTTTCAGTCAAAAACATACTGCCTGTTTAATAGAAACAGAAAATGCTATTTTTTCTTATTAAAAAACATTACTGGATGGGCTAGCATTTGACAGAATAGCTGTGGCCCCCTAAGGCCCACCTTGAACGATTGTTCTGCAAGCAATGCTTTTTACGCAGATAATTACTGAAGAGTTTGAAACAGCTCCGTAAAACAATTCATGTGTATGAAGTGCAATCAGTGGCGACCTGGAAACTCAGATAATTATATAAGAGCATTTTTAGATATAGCAGGTGTCTAAAAAAAAGAGAAAATTATACCTAAATTGATGTGCAGTGCCAATTTTCCTTCCTGTAGCTCCAGCATAATGTAATCTCCATGCTGTCCTTCACCATGTAAGATAACCCCGACATTTTGTATTGTCTTAAACTTCATAGAAATCACATCCTTTACTGTTTGTATTGACTTTTGACTGAACCTGAAGAGTAATGAGCTGCTGCCATCAAAACTTGCCACATCAGAATCTGCAAACAACATATTAGAAAGAAACACAGAGCATAAGGCATTTCAACTATTACCAATGTCTATTTTAGGAAAACTGGTGCTTTGATTAATTTTCAGCCTGTCTTCAGATATGACATGCATATGTGGTTTCATATTGTCAGAAATGGGTATTTCTTAAGCTTTCCAAAGATAGCTGTTAAGAGGAGTTCCAATATACCTGAAGAATTTCTAAATTGCAATCATCACAAAGATTCAAATAAATAGACTTTAGCATATAAAGATAGATACTGTAGGTATAGAGACCCAAAGGGAAATTGCAGTTTTATTGAAACAGAAAAGCTAAACAGAATGCATTCACAATAAAAAAGAGAAAGATATACATTATCTGCTGCAGCCAATTTGATGTAACACAAATTAATTTTTCCATGCTGAAGTTCACTTTAGTACGTATATATACATGTATAATGCATTTGCTTGTTCTACGTTGTATATGAAATCATGATACAAGATGCAACAACAAGAATAATGCACACTAAGCAGTAGTAGGCTAGCATGTAAATCGTGTGTAGTGTCCGACTGATATGGAGGTACTGGGCATACACACAATTCTTACCAACCCAGTAACATTCTTGCATAAAGGAATAAATGCATAGCAACGTTTCTCCCACATCAAAAGCCTTGAACAGCCTCTGGAAATCCAAATTTGCCCTTTGATATATTGCTGCACAATCCTAGTTGTTATCCAGGTAAACCCCCAGCTACATCATACCTACATAAACGTCCTCAATTTTGACAGTCTGGATGAAGATCAGAGTCTGAGAAACCTTGTTCTTCTTGAAGTCCACCACCTCTCCTGTTCTCTGGTAACACTGGGTTGTAGATGGTTTGATCATCAAAGTCATTCACTAGAATTCTATATTCCTCCTTCTGTCCATCACACCCAATAATTGTGAAGTTGTCCGAGACATGATGGAGGTGATACATCTCAGAATTGCATTTGTATTTATAAGTCTAACATGTAAAGAATGAATAAGAAACCAGCCGGGACAATTCCTTGGTAGGCACCCCTTGCTACTGACCACCTGTTCTAGGACACAGCTTTGAAAATTACAAGATGTGTTCAGTCTATGAAGTAGTCAATCGTCACTTAAAGGTGTCCACCTTCATTGACCTTAGGTTGTCTCCCAGTAGTCAGAGCTCTACAGTGTTACAGTTAAAGCACTAAAAATGTCAGAAAACATGTGTTGCTGATAGCTTCTTGCTATGTAACCAACAGATAATTATGTCATCCTCCCCAGTGGTATACTTAAATCTCTTTTTTATTTTAGGTCGTATTCATTTTTGTCCTGTTTTCACATCTTCAGTGCTTGGTGACATAGTGGTTTGTGCAACTGCTTGACAGATCAAGCATCATGAACTGAAATTCTTTTTGGAATGTACACATTCTCTTATAGGTACTCCAGGCTTCTTTTATCATTCCCATTGATGTGCATATTAATTGATGATCACAGATTGGGCTATAGGTGTGTGCCCTGTAATGAGATGATCTTAATAATTTACAGGTATTACTCAAAACAATATATATTGTACTATTTTATTAAACTATTTTTTTATTACTATTATGTTTAAATAGAACAAACATTACATCATTTACATAAAAAACATGAGGAGAATTTGATTAATTAACTAGAAAACAAATTTATTTTTTCCTCTTAACAGTATAATCCAGATATAATAAGCCTGGAGGCATGTTGAAAAACTGCTGCCAAGATGGCACTCCACACTCCTTTATTCCACAATTCTGCCCTAAAGATTTGATTGTGTCCAATTTCTTCTTCTCCCTAGTATATTTATACTGGGCACAATATTTAATGATTAAGGACTGGAAACATTCCACTGTCTTCAATCTAGACATCCTATCCCTTCCCTTTCTATTTTTTCAATTTTCAGTTGAAGTCTGTGCTCAACACATTCAGAACCCCACTATCTTTCATTCTTCCGATTTATCCCATGTGCTCATTTGCTCCAACAGTTTCTCCAAAGTCTAAAACTTTTGTCAGGTCTCTACTTCCTCCTCCGCAAAGCTTTCCTCAAAACTCTCTCAGTCACGTCTAATTAGTTAACAGACCTTTCTCCATCCATGCATCTTTCTACAGCAAACATTAAACATTACTCTAAAAATCCAAATCACCAGCACACACAGTTTAAATTTGTCCATAGACTGTCGCTACCCCCACAGACATCATCTAATGGGACTAGAACTGGAGCCCCCAAGTCATCCATGTTCTCTTAAAGTCCCTGGCACCTTTTCCCACATGTTCTGGGAATATCCTCCAGCTGTGGCTCTCTGGTGCTATGTGGCTGAGTTCTTCTCCTCCTGGACCTTTCTTCTCTTTATTCACTCTATCTTTCTTTTCTCGTAGTGGGTGCCTTTAATGACTGCAACCATTGCGGCTAAGTAGCTTTTAACTTCTCACAGGAAATCTCCTAGTCTGGAAGTCTTCATTTAAAAACCTTACCTATTTTAACTTTCTGTATTGTGGATCAACAAGTCTTACAGGTGTATTATCCAAAACTGGCTACACACTGTTCAGTTACTAAAGGGTGGTCAGGGTTGTTATATGAGGATGAGGCAGTTTCTCCTGCCCCCCTTTTTCTTTTTTCCCCCCTTATTTGCCATGTGCTCCTGTGTGGGGTGTACTTGTGTGTGTGTCAATTTACCTGTCGACTCTTCTTATTGTGATTCTGTTTAGTTAGCTCTCTCTGGTGGGGTGATGTGGGTAGGCCCTAGTGGGGTGTTTTTGCTTGCTCTTACATAGCCCAAAAATCAGTTATTGTTGCTCTCCTTCTACTCTACTCATTTTTCAATGTATCATTAAAATCTGATCACAAAAAGATGAAATATGATACATATATCCCTTCAGGCAATTGTCATAGAATACTTTTATTTAAGGATTTACTGGTCATTTTCACATCATTTCCTAACCTGTTTAATCTAGACAAGGGTTTCAGGGGGTTCTGAGGCCTATCCCAGCAAGTATTGGGCGCAAGGCAGGAACAAACCCTGGACATGGCGCCAGTCCATTCCAGGGTGAATCTATTACTTGGAAAGGATTCTCTCTTTGAACTGCTTTTCCCAAGGTTTCTTCCATTTTTTTTTCCCTCCAAGGGTTTTTTTGGGAGATTTTCCTTGTCTTCTTAGAGAGTCAAGGCTGGGGGGCTGTAAAAAGGCAGAGCCTGTTAAAGTCCATTGCGGAACTTCAGGCTATACAAAAATAAATTGTATTGTACTGTATAAACACATACACACCCACCCATCCCAGACATACACTAGGGTTAATTTAGTGCCGCCAATTCACCTAACCTTCATGTCTATAGACAGTGGGAGGACACTCACATAGACATGGGGAGAACATGCAAACTCCATGCAGGGAGGACCCGTTCACATGAACCCTCATCTTCTTATTTAGAGGCAGCAGCTCTCCACCATGCTGCCTCAATATTTTACTTGCACAGTATACGCAAAACGTGTAAATGATTTAGCAATGCAGCATTTTCTTTTTGAATGCACAGTAAATCTGTTTTAAAATCACTGTTATTTTTTGAAAGCATTAAGTGAAATTCATACATTTGAAGATAAATCACTGAAGAAGCTCTTACAGCCATTCCTTCACTTCCATGTCAAAATATTTGTCTGATAAATATACTTATTATATAACCCACCTGAACTTAAACTTTAGAAGAACAGGGCAGTAGTTTTTGATGTTAACTCACAGTAGCACATACTGTAGGTCTGCAGAACATGCAAATTTAGGAAGTAGACGACATTCATCTTCAACAAATATTATGTGCCATAGTAATATAATTTGGTTATTTCTTATAAAAGCTAACCAGTCATTTGACGTTTCTGAAGATATTCTGATGTAGTTTGAGTTTTACATTTAGTTATTGGATGCATTCTCAGCTCACTGCAGGCAGCAATGGAGGAAAGAGTTGATGGGAATTTATGAACAATGCTGCACATCTCATCCCTGACACTATCATACAGCAATAAAACTAACAAATATTTAAAAAAAATAGTGTCAAGAATCATCATTAGGGCCCCTTAATACCAACAACAATATACCTTTATAATGCCACACTGTGACTGCTCTCTTATTATTAGGCAAGTCAGAAAGTTCTGTATTAACCAACCTGTCTATCTATACTAATAAAAGGCAAAGCCCTCCCTGACTTACTCACTCACTGACTGACTGACTGACTGACTGACTCATCACTAATTCTCCAACTTCCCGTGTAGGTAGAAGGCTGAAATTTGGCAGGCTCATTCCTTACAGCTTCCTTACAACAGTTGGGCAGGTTTCATTTCGAAATTCTACGCGTAATGGTCATAACTGGAAGGTATTTTTCTCCATTTACTGTAATGGAGTTGAGCTTGACCGCTGTGGGGGCGGAGTTTCGTGTGACATCATCACGCCGCCCACGTAATCACGTGAACTGACTGTCAACGCACTATGTAGAAAACCAGGAAGAGCTCCAAAATACGCTGAAGAAAACATGCATTATATAATTGAGAAGGCAGCGAAACAATAAGAAGCGAGCGAGTGACATATACTACCATATTCATCATTGCAGCTACTTCGGAAACAAAGCAAGGTATAAACCTAAACTTTAAATTAAGTTAATGGACAGGCTGCTGCTGGCGTTTTCCATGCCCACGGGTAATGCGGGATACAAGTTTAATGAGAGAACACAGGATATAAACGAGAGTTTTGATCACTTTGTAACTAAGTTAAAATTGCAGGTGAAGGGGTGTGCTTTGTGGGGGATTGACAGTTAAGGCGGGTGGAGGAGTCACGTCATCATATCCCCTCCCATTTACCTCATTTCGCTCTGAGCTGAGCTCCGCGGCTAACGCCGTCTTCCGAAGCAACTTCGTCACACTGCCACCTAAAGTCAAAACTTAAATATATAAAGTCAGCGTCGGAATATATAAACTCAGCGCTGGAATATATAAAGTCAGCGTCGGAATATATTGTCACGCTTGGGTCACAGATTTGCACAGAGACACAGGAGGTCGTAGAAACAAGAAGGATTTTTATTCAAACACTGCAAACACATGATCTTAAACGTGCTCCATGACAAGTCAGAGATGACAGTTCCACTAGGAGCAGAGAGAGAGAGCGATAAAAGCAAGCAAACAATCAATTTTCAACTGACAGGCGCTGCACAAGGCTTTTAAGTTAGCGGGGCAGCGAAACAATAAGAAGCGAGCGAGTGACATATACTGTACTACCATATTCATCAGTACAGCTACTTCGGAAACAAAGCAAGGTATAAACCTAAACTTTAAATTAACTTAATAGACAGGCTGCCACTGGCTTTTTTCATGCCTTCGGGTAATGCGGGATACAAGTTTAATGAGAGGACGCAGGATATAAACGAGAGTTTTGATCACTTTGTAACTAAATTAAAATTGCAGGTGAAGGGGTGTGCTTATGCAAATTCCGAGAGACTGTGTTTGTGGGGGATTGACAGTTAAGGTGGGTGGGGGAGTCACGTCATCATCTCCCCTCCCATTTACCTCATTTCGCAACTTTGTCACACTGCCACCAAATACTCAGAGAAATCCACAAGTTAATACACACGCTGTCTCTAGACTTTCTCCACACTGAATCCTCCAGGCACTACTTACAAAAGGTTACATTGACAATCGTGTTACGTTATTTTTAAAATGTTTAATTTTCTTAGCACAAGCACAGCTGAGAAGCTTCGATGCATGTGCTCCATAACGTGTTAAAAAATAATGCATTTAATCACACTTTGCATTACAATCAAAGGGGAACTTTTGTCAATGCATGATTTCCTGGTACACCGATTACATTGATCAGCGCATCCCAATTCATTTTAGCCTCTCACCACCTTGGTTTGAGAAGAAGTATGAAAAAATGTGAGGTTAACACACAAAAACAGATCACCAATTCAAGCTTTATGAATAATCGATTCGCCATCAATAATTGTTTTGGTAAAGCCATACTCAGTGTAATCCTCCTTCCATTTTATAATTTTTCCGCCACTAGCCATGATTAAATGAACGGTAAAAAAGTAAGAGCGAAGCGAGGGTGACTTATTTAGGCAGGCATATATATGACAGCAACACTCATGACAATGTCAATCATGTTACGTTATTATTAAAATGTTTCCTTTTCTTTTTCATTACTTCTTTAACACACTACTTCTCCGCTGCGAGGCGCAGGTATTTTGTATATGAATGACCTCCAAAGAGCAAGGAGACTTTTGATCATGCGAACGTGTCTGCAAAAACTGGCGTCTCCTGCCCAGCAAAAGTCGAGCAGCCGGCGTGCGCGCATAGCTGTGTCGGCCTTTGAGAAGCTGACTGCGCTTCTGCCTTAATTCAAAGAGAGCACTTTTCATTTTTTTCATCCTCCCCCTGAGCTATAGCCCAGACAAGTGCAAACACGGGACCCCTTTTCTACACCGCGGCAAAATAATATTAAGGCGCTTCGCACTTTATTTTGCACGTATACGATTATGAGGTCGTCAGCTCGGATTATGAAGACACGCACAGGAGTGAAGGACTGACAGTGCCATCACAACCGATTAATAGCTGGGACGTCTCACCAGTCTGCACAAGACCCACCGCGACTGTCCCCAAAAGGCGCTCATATCGTCACCGAACACATCTCTCTATACTATATAAAAGAAAAAGGCAACTTTCCTTTCTTTACACCTTTTTTCCTTTTATCCCAAACCAAAGCCTTTCTCTCTTAACACTGCAGAGGACACAAAACTAATTTTCTTTAATTGCTGGTAAGGCACATTATTAGAGGCAGAAATTTGGACTTTCACATAGAAAATGTAATTTCTATACCACAGCCGTCGTGTAGCGCCTTTCAAAAGGGATCTACTACCGAGAGATGATCCATATACATTTTAGCTGCTGTTAGTACTACTTACCTCTTCTGTTATACCGTCTTTAAAATGTAGTTTACCCGCAACCACTCCAGTAGTGCTCAATGTACCTTTACTTCTTAAAACGTTAATGTTTTACTGTTTAATAACTTATAGACTACATTTTATTATTTTTCCCTTGCACTCAGTGATCAAAGCTATACACACACATATAGACACATACATATATATACACATATATATACCTGTGTGTATGTTTGTATGTATGTGTATACACACACACACACACACACACACATACATACATACACACACAAAAATTATATATATGTGTGTGTCTGTGTATGTATGTATGTATATGTGTGTGTATATATGATGTAGATAGGTATGCATATATATATATATATATGTGTATATGTAGATATGTATATAGATATGTATATAGATATGAAGATATGTATGTGTATATGTATATATGTATGTATATATATATGTAGACTCAAACCCATTATGACAGCAGCAATCCAAGCTGTGAGAAAACAGTAAAAAGGAGGCGTGTCAGACGTCGTGGTACATTTTCTGATGCAGCTAGACGAAATACACAAAACAATTACTTTGACAATCATGTTACGTTATTTTTAAAATGTTTCCTTTTCTTTTTCTTTCCTTCTTTAACACACTACTTCTCCGCTGCGAAGCGCGAGTATTTTGATATATATATATATATATATATATACACACACAGATATATATATATATATATATATATATATATATATATATGTAAACAACACTCACAACAATGACAAAACAATTACATTAACAATCATGTTACGTTATTTTTAAAATTTTTCCTTTTCTTTTTCATACCTTCTTTAACACACTACTTCTCCGCTGCGAAGCGCGGGTATTCTGCTAGTTTATCTATATGTCTTGAAACATTTTAATAAAAGATTTGATATGATAGCAATATTCAATGAAACACTATGTTCTGTAATAAAAAAATCAACAATTTCTTCATATAACCTTTCTGTCAATAGCTTACATACAAATGAGCTACTGCAAAATGATTCACCAGACTTTGTCTTTGATTTAGTAGTAAGAACTCATCAAAGCATGAAGAGCATGTGGCTGGGGATGAGGTAGATGGCATAAAAGTATTCCATCAGGATTACATAGACATACAAGGCCAAAATGTTTCTAGCACAGACTCTCTGTCCTGCCTATATAGAAAACAGCATTTCAGGTAACTTTGTATTGAAATTTGTTAACATAGCATTAGAAAGATAACTGAATACTTATTAAAAAAAAACAGCTGCAGGAATGTTTAATTTTTTTTTTTTGAACAGTTGAGAGTCGTGGGCTGCTGTTTTGCTGGCAGGTGGCAGAGGACTGCTGTACTGAGCAGTTTGTCAAAGAAAAGCAATTCAGTACACACATAATGGTATTTCTACAACCCACTCAAGTGATTGCTTTGGTACTTTTGCAGCTAAACGGTGAGGTGGGGATTAGTCCTGTTGCTTTTTAGAGAAAAAATGGCATGCTGATGTTTCTGGGCTGCTTTTTTCCAAATCTCAGCTATTTTTGAAGAAAGGTAAAACACTACATTGCACTGTAGTTTCATCTCTCCTCTGTCACAAACACAGAAAGGAGCATTTCTTCCAGTGTTTGAATGTTACTTTTTTTCTTTACTAGTGTACATGTGTGTATTCCATTATTTTGTGTCAATCCCTGATACATTCTTACTTCTGCTGTTAATCTGGTAAGAATACTGCTGAACCTGGCCTTTGTAAAGTCACTATTCCATGGCTAGAACCCGCAAGTCGTGACAAATGTCTACAAAAACTAACTAAAGGATTAATTATTGGGCTGAAATTATATTCTTTTCTATGAATTTACATTCAAATTAATACTTATTAAAAGATAAATCTGTAAACTAAAATAACATTATCACACATGCCTAATCCAATTCAGGGATGCAGGACTCAAAGCCCATTTTGACATCATCAGGCATAAGCCAGATGGGTTCCAGTTCCTCATAGCCCCTTATACACTGTGGGCATATTTAGAGTCACCAATCAACCAAACACAGAAATCTTTGGGGTCTTAGAGGAAAGCAAATTATGTTAAGAGAAACCAATGCAGACATGGGATAAGTGTGCAGACTCCACACTGACAGATATTAGATATAAAATTTAATACCACAGGTCAGCAACCAAAACTGCACCCCAATGTAAACCCAGTTTGGAAATTAAAAAAAAAAAAACACACAGTACAAAAATCTTGGCAACTCTTTTTTACAGTTCATATTTCAGTTTCCAGGAGGCAAAGTCTGTAATACTAAATGTAACAAATTAAGAAAACAGCATGAAGAACAGGTTGAAATTCAGGATATGTTTCAGTTAAACTGGTGTATGATGTGTTCTGGAAATATCGGAGTACCATTCGGTACTATTGCTCTTTATTATGTTTATAGGTATTGATGTATTTTTTTTTACTTGTATGTTTTACTCTGGGCATTGGGTAATGATTGGAAATCATACACCATGGTGTCTTCCTTGGTGAGCGCAAGCATAGCACATTTAAATCAGATGACCTTTATTTAGAAATGTAATCATGATTTTGTAACCTCTTGTATTTAAATTTGGACTTGATATAAACTAGTACTTTTTTAATACTTACATTATTTTATCATTATGACATCACTTTATGGTGTATCGTTTGTAAACTCACTACCGATTTGTAACTATTTTTGCATGGCCACAGCCATGTTTTTTTTATTGTCACTATGGCTTATTGAGTTTTCATTCCCTGCACCCAACATCTCTATATTGGATTCTCTCTATTTACCAATCAAACTTCTGTTGTTTTTCACCTAAGATCAATTTAAACAAGGTGGTGAATGATATTTACTGTTTCTTCACTTTGGCTTCCCTTTTGTATTTTAGCTTTGTCATTTGATCCTATTTCTAACATCCGGTATTTTTGATCTCCTACCTGTCTCAGACCTAGTACAGTCGACCCTTGATATACGACTGGCCTGACGTGCAAACAACTTGATTTACGACCAAACTTTTTCTTTTGATTTACGACCAACATCTTGCGTTACGACCTGAATGCAGTCACGTATATCCGCTTGTGCGATTGTAAACAAACAGCCGAGAGCGTTCGTAAGTGTCAGTCAGAGCCCAGATACATGTGTTTGTGGACGTAATTTCGGTCAGTGCAGTGATTTACCTATATATATAATTCACTAAGACCATGGCAAGCAAGACGCATAATTGCTAAGGAAGGAAGAGAAGGTAACAAAGGTAAAGAAAGCGATTGTTAAGGGATGTTAGCTAGCAGGCTGGTGCGGCACATGATGACATCATCAGGCTGAGACAGCACCAGCTTGCTTTGGAGCAGTTCACAACACGCCCAGCTTTGAACTGAGTGCTTGACTACTGTCATTATTAACTTGAGAAACAGCGATCACAATCAAAATGAAGAAGGAAATTGTGCGGAAATATGAGAGTGGTGTTCGTGTGACTGATCTCGCTAATATGTACAGCATGTCGAAATCCACCATCTCGATAATTTTACAAAGAAAAGATTTGCATAAGGAGGCTCCTTCTAAACAATAACCACCTTCCGTTTCATTCTCCTGCTCCTCCCTTCCTGCAGCCCAAAGATGTCAAATTAAATGGTGAGTACAGTATGAAATTGTTGTTTCTGGTAGGCTATGCACTTTTTATAACTTTTT
Source organism: Polypterus bichir lapradei (assembly GCA_026402145.1). Classification (NCBI taxonomy): domain Eukaryota; kingdom Metazoa; phylum Chordata; class Cladistia; order Polypteriformes; family Polypteridae; genus Polypterus; species Polypterus bichir. The sequence continues at coordinate 72,649,453 of JANRMT010062837.1, read as the reverse complement.
GGTTAGTACATTAGAAAAATTATTGGTGTTTTGGTAAATTATGCACATTATACAACCCTTTTTTATTATGAAAAGGTTAAGTAAGTGTTGCTGTGGGAGGTTCGGAGCGCATTATGGGTATTTCCATTATTTCTTATGGGAAAAATAGTCTTGACTTACAACCAACTTGAGTTACAACCAGCCCTCGCGAACGAATTGACTTCATAAGTCAAGGGTCCACTGTATGTGCTCTACCCTTTTCTCCCAGGTTTGTTCCCCTTTTTCCCTTAAAAGGCCCTTCTAAGGAGACTTCAGTATAGGGAGGGACTTCTTATTGTTTCTTTTTTTGCATGTGTGGTCTTTGTCTCCATTTCTGTCTGTTCAGCCTGGTGTTTTATTTCCTCATCAGATCTTCTGTGATCACACAGAATATTAATACTTAATTCAGAAATTGGTTTTTAAGCAAAACAAGAAGGCACAATGTATTTAACACTTAGAACCAATTTTGCCTATATTACTTAAAACTCTGCAACTCATTAACACCAACCGTTAAACCTGAACTGTTCATTCCATGGGCGCATCCATTTGCACATGACAAGGAATTTGTTCACAAAATAGAAAAATCCATTTTTTGTACGTACATTAAAAACAAAATTGATGGTTGTCTATGGCAGAATGTATGAAATCGGCTACTGGTAGCCTTGGTTTTATTTTTGGCAGGGAGGAAAATCGAGTAACACTTGCTGTTAGAGTTCCCAACCAGGCCTGCTACTAACACTAGACTAGACTGTAATGGCTCTTTTTTGACTACTTACATTGGTGGTTATTTTTATTTGTATCACTATTCTAATGACATTATTTTGCACTGTTTTTCTGAATGGTTACCACCAGTTGCAACCATATTGTTCACAATTCCTATGGCCATTTTCAGTCACATAACATACTATGCCACCTTGTTCTGCCAATTTACAATGAGGGTTCGATAACACAAAAATCCTAGCTTTGGATCAAAAACACTTTTTAAAACTATTTTGCCATTTTTACCTTCTTGTATAAGAAGCATAGGAAAAGTATTGGAATCCTCCAAAAATTCCACCTCGAGATTTTGATGAATCTTGACATTGCATTTTTGGAATTATGTCTGTGTGTGTCTGTCTGTCTGTGTGTGTATGTGAATACAATAACTTGAGTACGCTTTCACTTAGGTCAACCAAATTTTGCATACAGGTATTAGGTACAAAACGTAGATTTCTGTCAACTTTTGGGTTATTTCTGCTAACCAGAAGTGGTACTTTACCTTTTATTTTATTTAAGTTAGCAAGGATGTTAGATTCGGCTTTTCAGCTTTGATTCTTGTATCACAATTTTGGATTTGATGTTTGGTTTCTTGTCTTCCATTATTCAGACTCCTGCCTGTTTTTTGTTTTTTTTTTACTTCACACTCCATCTTATATTTTGGAATGTCTTACACCTTACACTCCAAATCATAACCTTAGATCTTCAAATGAGTGCCTACTTAAAATTCCAAGAGCTAAACTTAAAAGAAGTGGTGAGGCGGCCTTCTGCTGTTATGTCACCTAAAATTTGGAACAGCTTGCCAATAGGATTTCGCCAGGCTAATACAGTGGAGCACTTTTAAAACACTGCTGAAAACACATTATTTTAACATGGCTTTCTCATAGCTTCATCTTAGTTAAATCCTAATACACTGTATATTCAATTAATTATCATTATTACTCATGATGGCTCCAAAATCCGTACTAACCCCTACTTTTTCTTATGTTCTTTTTCCGGTTTTCTGTGGTAGTGATCTGCGCCACCACCACCTAATCAAAGCACCGTGATGTCCCTACATTGATGGATTAAAGGCCAGAAGTCCACATGACCGTCATCATCAAATTCTTCCATGAGAACCCTGAATACAATGAGGACTGATTGAGGTCATTTGTATACAGCGAGTACATTATTTGTAAGAAAATGTGCTATATAAATAAATGTTGTTGTTGTTGTTCACATTTTTCCTGTTCCCGTGCTTATGCTACCACCTGCCATTTTCTCTGCAAGTTTATTTTTCTTGACATTTACCTCCTCTACTTGTCCGAATCAGTGAAATAAAAGAGTTAAAATGAAGCTTTTAAGAAAAGAATTTCGATCACTTGTCCAACTCTGCATATCTAATTCAAACTTTTGGCTGTTGAAAAACTAACCCCCAAATATATACAATTCTCTGTGATGCTGAATAAATAAAAACAGGTACAATGTATAACACATAAATATGTGCTCATCAGGGCCAAAATTAACACCGTGTGAAATGCACCGACAGAAGGATCTTGCCACCAGCAATAGCAAAGAAGAAAATGTCACAGAAATGATACCTGGCTTTGTAAAGCGGAAAAATATATGACATGGCACGTCATGCTACCCTGTTCTGCCTCACCTCTTCTGCCATACTCATGTGTGTTCATGTACTGTCACTGCAACGTTAGAGTTATTGCTTCATGTTGGCACAGCTCCTGTGTCTACAAAAGTATTTATAAAAGATGACAAAAATACATTAACAATTGTTGAAACCAGTAGAGGTGTATATTTAATCTGTGATAAAATGACATAGTTAAATTAATGCAAGCTAAATTGAACTGAATGAGTTTTTGAAATTTCTATTATAAAATAGGGAAAAAGAAACACCTCCAAATACCAATCATTTCATCAAAGGCATTTGTTGTAAAACCACGTGGGTTTGACTTCAGTCTGGAGTTTTATCTTTGAACTTGATTAAACATGATTTGGCAAATGTTTACTTAAATTAGTACACCTTAATCTGTTAAACCAATTAAAGTTCTATATCTATCATGAGGTCGCTGGAAAAGGGGTGTGTGGTGCCCCCAATATCTGTGCAAAAGGACAAAGGTTCAAGTCTTTAGAGTCCTGGTGCTTCCTGTTTTGATACGTGGCTGTGAGACATGGACACTATCCAGTGACCCGAGACGAAGGCTGGACTCCTTTGGTACTGTGTCTCTTCAGAGAGTCCTTAGGTACCGCTGGTTTGACTGTGTGCTGAAACAGCGGTTGCTCACGGAGTCTCAAATGAGGCACATTACCTGTATTATGAGGGAGAATCAGTTACAGCACTATGGCCATGAGGCGTGATTCCCTGATGGTGATCCGGCTTACAGGTTCCTCATTGTTGAGGACCCGAATGGCTGGACCAGGCCAAGGGGACGCCCACGTAACACCTGGCTGCAGCAGATAGAGGGTCATTACCAGAGGGTGGGGCTGGACTGCATGTCTGCCTGGAGGGTTGCCAACCAGGATCCTGAGCTGTTTTGCCATGTTTTGGGTGCGGCAACACACTGTACCAGTGCATGTTCCCCAACCTGACCTGACCTATCATATAGTGCCTTTCATATCTATCTGTCTATATTCACTATTTTACTTCAATTATCAGGGACATTAGTGCCTCTTCCTTTTCTCAGTTTTTCTAAGAATTATTTTATTTATAAAGCTTTTAAAACTGTGCATCCAAAACCTATACTACATAACTGCAGAAGCTTCAGGGATGCAGAGTTAACAATTAAGCATAAACCTTCAATTGTAATTGCATGTATTGTGGATATTGGATGAAGTCAATCAAGCAAACAACTTATAATTGGCAAAAGTAATTGGAAATTGTGATCACTTTGTCATGCTGCATGTAATATGTCCAAAAATACAGAAGACTTATTTTTTCTTTTTTTACCAGAATAATTCAAACTCCTACATTGTGCTTTCCAGACAGAAATGCAACAACCGTTTAAAAAGAGTTTTTGTAAATTAATGTCTTTTCCTAATGTAAAGTAACAATAAACTATTAAGAACAGCCTTGTAATGATTTGAATTCCTCTTATAATGCAGAGATGAAAGATGGGCTATGTCATTGCTTTAGATGAGTATTTTGAAGGAACCATACTTTTTCTTTTGAAATAAATAGCTAAAAGCATTTCACAATATATAAATCTTAAAAAAGCCTAAGCTCAAACACAATTATTTTTTCCTGTATACAGTTCACTTTATTATGCTGCCTGAGTCTGAATTGCTCTTGTATAAGACAAAATAATCATTTAATTATTAGTATTTAATTACTTATCTTTCAGTGTAATGGTTTTATTATAGCTGTAATAATGAGTGCAGTTGACAATATGTGCTAAGCATACTGACATTTTCTGTCATGCAGGGATGCTCTGCATGTAAATTCACTCTTAAAGGAATACACCACTCAAAATGTATCATTTTTATATGTTACCCTAACCCTGAGTGGATTGTAGTAATGTCTAAGAGAAAATTTTAATCTCAGGTTTTCATGCACAACGGAGATAACAAACTTTCGGATATTATAGGAGCCTATGCAGACTAACACTGGACAACAGCAAACAATTTCAAAAAGTTCATTAAAAAAAATCTCACATTACTTGTGTTGCATAATCCACAGGTAAAGTCATCTAAATGTATGCTCACTGTGTTCATTTTTACTAAAATATTGTTAAATAAACCACCTCCAGAAAACGTTTTCATGACAAAAACAGAATGAGCACAGACACAAATGAGCATTTGAATTGTTGATCTGCCTCCCATCGTTACGTTTATATTCATAGCAGTGAGGTATAGCTGGATTATTTAGCGGCAGTCTTTGAAACTGCACAGGTGAATTGACCTTCTGCTTGTTGAAGCATCTCAGATATGCACAAGTATTTTCTCTTTCTGATAACATCTTCACTTGCTTTTCTTTTACTTTTAACCTTTATTTTTAAATGTCTCTCAGTGCACACGTTTTGTTGATATGAAGCTCAATGTTAGCCAATGAATAAGCTGTTACTGGGCTGAAGTACTGACCAATGAATGAAGCAGGGAGGCAGGTCTTCAATTTAAATACTCAGACACATATGAGTGCAGTTCACTGTGTTCTTGAGGTTGTTTTCTAGAGGTGGCTTATTTAACAATCTCTTATATATATTTCTGTTCTGGTTCGTCCTGCTTCCACCTCAAAACCGGTCCCGCCCACACACAGCCGACACAGTATTTCTCGATTGCTATACGTCCTCTTCCAAAGCCTTCCCCACGCTGCCAGTGGCTCCTCTTCAAAACCGGTCCAGCCCATACGCAGCCGACACGGCATTTCTCGACAAGCTATTTAAGTACACTTACAAAATAAAGCAAACTCTGCATGCAGCGAAAATTTACTTCTCCAGCTAGATTCCATGCTCAGAACCATCAACCCCTTCACTAAATCATACAAACACATGCATGAAATCGCTCAGTCCAATCCAACAGCATCTGTATGAATGGTTTTCAAGGAAAACCCTGGGCAGGATTTACGACAATACAATGCCCCGACATGTCACACCAATGTTGCAGCGATTTTCGTCAGAGAAGATGGCGAACTGCCTGCCGAAAGGGACATTTGTATCTATCCCATAGGCAACTCCTGTAAACAGATTTCCACGCTCAATGTGAATTGTGATCGTATGGTTTACCTACTTTTATTCCTTTACAGAGACATTGGCTGGCACAAAGATTTACAACATGTTCCCGATAAAAGAACCGGCAAGCGAATAAGGCTTACTCAATGCCAATTTTACATGTACATATTAGCAATGAGGAATACATTTACTATTTTGCACTCCAGCAGCAAACTATTCCAACGGTACAGCGTATATGCGTATGTTAAAAGGGTGCGCGTCTCAACTATCTCAGATTACATCAACAAGATCTGCGCGTGGAACAATACAAACGACTATCAGACACACTGTAAGCAAATGCTGAAAATAACAACGTACGTGTAGGCAAAATTATCATATTACCATCCACATTTCCAGGAAGTCCAAGATACATGCAACAAAAATATCAGGATGCCATGGCCACAGCACGTAAATTTGGAGAGCCTGATTTATTCATCACTTTCACATGTCATCCTGCTTGGCCGGAAATTCTACATGCACTGTTCGATACTCAAAGACCAGAGCACAGACCTGATATTGTAGTATGAGTCTTTTGGATTAAGCTGCGGGAATTACTTAGAGACATTCTACAACAACATCTTTTTGGGGTTGTTATTGATTATATTTACGTAATTGAATTTCAGAAGCACAGCCTTCCTCATGCCCACATGCTGTTTACTCTTCACAATAATTCTAACAACCAGTCTTCAGCCACGGTCAATTGAATGTGGCTTTTTATAGGGTTAGATCTTTCGACTCTATCTGTCGTCTCCACCAAAACACCTACTCACAACTGCATCTTTCAAGAAGTATTTATTTCTTCTTGATTTCTAAATTCCTTTCTCACCGTTTTCTGTTCCTGTTCTTACACTGCCATATGCTACGGCAGGCGTTGGCTAGTATTTTATTAAAACGTGTTCAGGACACTGTTCACATATGAATGGATAAAGTTAAATGTTGATTATGCAACATAAGTGACATGAGGTTTTTTCAATTGACTTTTTCCATACTGTTTGCTTCTGCCCAGCATTGGATGCTATGCACGCCTATTATATTTTTTTTTTCTCTGTTCTACATGAAAATAAGATTAATGTTATTTAGCAGCCATCATTACAACCCACTCTAACTGTAGCAAGCAACATATACAAAATATTTTCCAATGGAATATTCCTTGGAAATGTAATTCACACCAAAAGAAAATGTATTAATTTTATCATTTACAGTATAGGCATGGAGCACAATAGACTGCCTGTCATATCCTGAGGTTTCCATTCAAATTCTGTCTTGATCACTGCCTGTGACCTGCTTGTATGGTGGACCAGTGGTTGAGAGTGAGTATTCTCTGGATACTATGGATTTCTTCCAACAGTCCAAATACATTTAGGTTGATTGGTAACTCTGTTTTGTCTTTGTATGTGTAAATGTGATGGCATCCTGTGATAAACTCAAGTCTCTTCTAAGGATGGTTCCTGCCAAGTGGTTGGTGCTTAATGAATGAGGACTGGCTTCCTGTAACGCATAATGTTTGTAAGGATCAATTATGTCACCCTGCTCTAATTCCAGGATGGTGAATTTCTGATTACAGTAGAAAGAGACTATAACAGTGTCAATGTTTTTTTACCAAAGCATTGACAGAAGAAGCACACTATATATTGTTTGCCAAAATGTGATAAAGATTATAACAGATTTAGTGCTCAAAATATGGAGCTACTGTAAAATATATCAAGAACTGTATGGATTCCACAAAAAACAGTTGCCTTTATGTTTCTTAAAAACAGTTTTAAGCTGGGTTGCACACTGCAAATTTTACATCTGAAGACACTTAAAAGAAGAACATGCCAAGGAGTAAAAATTAAAAGGGACCATTTAACAAAAGGAATTATTAACAGATCATCACAGATGAGTTTTTTCCTCAAATACTGGTGGGTTTCCTGTGACACGCACCTGAAAATTAAGTGAATAAATTAGCTTTGCAAACATCACACTGGCAGCAAAAAGTAGAATTTCCAACTTCAAGATAATTATTTCTAAATGTGCTCTGAAAGGCTGTTAAGAATTTCATAGAACAATGTCATATTTGCTTCTGTACCATGAGTTTTATAGACAGCTAGAAACCTACACCATGCAAAACTTTAAGTACCTTATTACTTACTGTATGGGCATCCATAAATCTCAACTCGCATCCCTATTCTCCCATTTGCATTCCAGTGAAGAGGCACAAATCTCAGAAATCTTGCAATAACAGGCTGTTGTAGTTTATACTGTACGACGCTGTCAGCATTTGTATTTCCAGAAAAAGCCTAGAGGAGAAATGTAGCAGTAATTACTCTTTCAAAATTTTAAAAACATATGTAATATATTCCAAATTATCTTTCAAGTTAAGCAAAAAATGCTGACCTGTACAGACCCTTGTCAACTTTATATGAAATTAAACCTGATCTTTGTTAATTCAAAACGTGTTAGCTTTAGGAAACACATGCCTTATACAGGAGATACTTCAAAGTAAAAAACTGTTTAATTTTCTTACACTGTATCATCTTATCTATTTATTTATTTATTTATTTCTACTTTTGTTAAGTTTTTTTTAATCCAGAGCATATAATTTATGGATCCCTTGTGCCTTTGTTAAACACAATGTGAGACTAACAATTTAGCACTTGAATTGCTGAACATGATTATAAATAATTTACTGTGTGTTAAGGGGATTTAAATATGTAACACTGCAAAAGATACCATGGTGTGGGTGTAAAACAGAAAAAAAGCAGAGACAGCTTTTCATAAAATGCCTGAACAGGACTAGTTTAAAAAGAGTGTCAGTTTATTCAAGGAAAAGGACTTCATTCACAACTGTACTTTAAAATATATTTTTTTATTTTTCTTTAAGACCACTGTCACCAAAAACGAGTCTAACATAGATAGTAAGCAATGATAAGGATGTTTCTTCCACATTCTGGCAGTTTTATGAAAACTGCGAACACCGCATACAATGGGATGGAGGTTCAAAGAGGGTCCTTTCATTTTTCAACTTCTAGACTGCACATACTTACTAACAACTGCCAGCAAGAAGGCTTGGATGAAATTTATTGTTTTCTGATGTCACGGAGAATGGCAGACAGTGCAACACCATTGAAAGGCGGTAACTAAAAGTCATGGATGTAGTGTTCACTGTGAAAGATAGGAGCATCCGTCCCCAAGCCTTCCTTAACCCACAATCTTACAAAAAGGTGTGCTTATTTTCTCAAAATTAACACAAGGGACAGGAACACCCAGAAGAAATGAAAAACACACAAAATAAAAAGTAAAAAATATCTTTAGGGCCCTTATGAATAAGGCTTTATCCCTTGTCTTTGTAGTTGAGTGGCTGGTCCACTTCCCTTCCGAGTAGCACAGTTTAATCATGTCTTTTCCACCTCCTCTAACACCCCACAAATCCTTCTCTTTCAGGTCTGGCCTGTGCAACTTTCAACTCCCAATTCCAAGCTAATCTCAGCATGGACCAGAAGGGACTTTTAAGTCTCAATCCAGTGCCAGTTTCAGGCTAGAACCCTCTAATCATGCAAAGGATGGCTAGGGCCATAGAACCTATAGTTCCCTCAACCAACCCAAGGTGTTCCAACTGCTCGGCGTTCCAGCTAAGCACTAAGTTGCCAGTCATTCCCAAGGTATCCTGTACATCATAAGGTAGAGAGGACAAAGAATAATCTACTGCACCATCTTCTAGTCACTTTTAAAGTGAAGGTGTCAGTAATTGGAGGATGTGGCATAAGGAAATTGCATCTACATAAGCAATAAACTGCTGTTTTTCTCCAGGAAAGAAAGAGTTCTTTTAATCTGCAGAAAAACATGGTCTCATTTTAAACCCAAAAACACAGCTATTGAAAGACTTCCACCAACCTGCCAAATGGACAGTCAGTTTTCTGACTTCATGGACCACTAGAATTAATTTTAGAATTTCTAAAATGCTCTATGGTTATTTCTGAAAGCTTTCTTTTTGTCATATTTTCCCTGAAAAATCTCTCTATAAATATACATATTAATGAAGCAAATCCCAAATATTTTTTTCTGAGGAGTAAAACTGAACCCAATAGTCAAAGAGGCAAGGCCGGACCATTGACACAAGTGCCTTAGAGACATCAACTTACTTAACATCTCTAACCTAGAAGTGGGAGAACACCATTCCGCTAGTGGTGACTTGCACTGGAAAACAAGGAAAAACATTAACCACCTCCACACTAGGACTGGGAAAATGACCAAGTGTGGGTACTAGAAAGACAGCAATCTATGTGACTGTGGGGAAAGACAGACCATGGAACATCTCCTGATCCGCCCACACCTGGATGAGAAATGCACCATGGAGGACCTAGCCATGGCCATGGACTGAGCTATAGCCTGTGCTTGCCTCTGGAAGGGCATATAAAACCTTGGTTTAAGGACTCAAGAAGAAGAAGAAAGGGTAAAACTGTGGATTTTATGACATACAAAGTACCAGACTATTTACATCTACGTTTGTAATTCTCGGTAGCAAGCTGGTTTGAAGATTTCATATCCACACTTTTTCCCATTTGGTCGAGCTTCAATCTCTGACTAATCTTAAGATCACAGAGTATAAGAGGAGAAGTTTGGATGCACAAAGGGAAGATAAATAATATTGTCTTCAAAAATGCATGTCCATGAATTTCTAGTATTTATTATTTCACCATTTGTATAATTTTATTCTATTCTGTTAAATAATTTCGAGTTTGCTATTAATGCATTGTTAATTATTGTACTGATTATTTACCTGCTATCATTGTAATTAATACTGTTGATTACACACGAAACTTAGCCTCCGAGGTCAGCTTTCTAAATGTTCATATTTGGCAAATATTCTTTAATAGTTAGGCTTTCAATTAACCATTGCATACGTTAAGCTGCCTAGCCTCTGAGGTATTACTTTGAAACACACACTAAGAAATGGCACTTAACCTCTGAGGTTGCATATGAAATATTATTTATGTAACACATGCTAAGTGAGCTACTTAGCCCCTGATATATTATTCTAAACTCACACTAGTTAAACACCACCTAACCTCTGAGGTTACATATGAACAAGTAACTGCTTTCTGGAAGTATATAGCTTGAAGCTTTACAAAAGATGGCGAGTCAAGCTAACTCAAATTTTAACTTTTAACTAAAATCATAAAGACAAAATTGGCCTTTTAGATGAAAGGCTATAAACTGGAGTCAGAACTCCTATTCAAATATTGGTTGGGAGAAATGAGGCTGTAGTGGAACAGGGTAAGTGGAGGCTTAACATCTTTCTACACTCATAAGCATGTAACAATGCCTACAAGGTCCCAGTTTCGTCTACCTATCTATGAGGCACAGGAATAAATTCTTCCAGGGAACTCTTGGTCATCTTAAAGTAGATCATCATTTGGCAGTCTTTCACCATGGTAAGGCCCAAAGAGGAGTCAATGGAACTAGGCCACCCCCTTGGTTTAGAATGAAAGAATTTTTTAAAAATCTTTTAATGTTCACCACATTCATTCTATGCAGTACAGATATGAATTGAACAAGCTGTAATTCACTTAGGGTGTGATTTGAATGAGTGGGTGATTGGACCAACAGTGTAGCAAGTTTTTATTTTTCTTTTAAAAAACAGTAATTGTAGCTTAGTGTAATGGTTTTGGTAAAATTTTATTTTTTCTTTTCTAAATAAACATTACTAACAATAATACTGCTAACAAAGTTTAAAAGGAGTTTAAGCCAGCAACTTTTCCACTTTGCAAGGAGTTTATGACATTTTGAATTTCAGAGCGTCTCAGAGGTTTATCAGTCACTTCTGCCCAGAGACTATCAAGCTGTGGTATTTGTATTTTATCAAAAAGTCATTGTCTTGAGCCACAGCTTCTTTACATTTCAAGAATAATGATTTGCAGTATTGCTTAAATATGTTAGTTATTTCGTTGCACTGCCTGATTTTACTTACCACTTCATTGCTAATCTCTAATATTGCATTCCAAACCTCCTGTTTATGCATTTGTTTTTATAAAATCTTACTGGATTTTTCTCCATGTTCATAATGATGGTAAGGTGATGTGTTATTTTCTGCTTCTATTGTAGTCAACAGATTAAATTCTGATTGTAGGGGCAACTTTTTCCAACCGAATGTCCCATTTTGACAATCTACCATAATCCAGGTCAGTTTTGGAAATGTTAGTAATCATTCCTAATGCCTTTATAGCCTGCATTTTTTCCTTGCGAAACATGTAAGATAATTTGACCTCTTAAAACTGCCTTCAATTTTCCCAAATGTCCCTACAGATGTCTGTGAAGAAGCATTGGTCTCTAAGAAAATATCAACTTATGTGAAATGTTATAAATTATAGTACACAATCTCACATTATGGGCTAAATTATCAGTTATAAATTGGATTTATAGAACATGATAATAGTAGCGCCAAAATAAAAAAGAGTATGGTCAGAAAAAATGAATAGCTTTTTTTTCATAATTTAACAGAGGGGAGAATTTTTTTTCATCAGTAATAAATTAATTTTTTGAGTAACTATAATGTACTGATGAGAAGGTGGATATTTTCTCAGATTTGGATACAGAAATCTCCATGGGTCAGACAGATTTTGGTCTTTAAGCTGTGTAATTGCCATTAGAGTTTAGTATTTTATAACTACAGTTGCCGAGGACATATCGAAGTCTAGATCTATTACACAGTTCAAATCTCTAATCATTATAAGTTTATCAGTTTTTACAGTGAGAAATACAATTTTTTAAAACATCAGTCTAGTCAAGAACAGGCTATTCAACCCAACAAAGTTCACCAGTCCATTTCAAAAATAACATTAAGTCCAGTTCTGAAGGTCCCTAAAGTTCTACTGTCTACCACACTACCTGGTAATGTGTCTATGATTATCTTAAGAATGAATTCTCTGTCATCCAAATTCAGTGCATATATATATTAACTTGATTTCTCACTACCATAATATATTGTTGAATCTGACACTACATCAGTGGCTATAAGTGAAACTCCATTGTGAATCAAAGTATAGCATACCTCTGATTTTCTTTTCATAATTAGTCTCTTTTCATATCTGTAATAATTAAGTGGGTCTCCTGTAAAAGTACTGCTATATTTCATCATTTAAGGATATGAGATAACAGAGTTAATAGACATCACTGTCTTCTCTTTAAGTAATGATTAAAATGTTTAATATTACAGTTTACAAAGTTGACAAGTTTATCAGAATGATACATTTTCTTCCTATTGGGAAACAATATTTTGTAATTACTTTTTGATTATTGTCAGGGATGTGACAGGTGCTGTACCTTCCAGAAGCTAATAATGTAAGCCTTTATGGAGTAAACCCCTAAAAAAGGAGGCAAATGGGTGACCCATTTAACAAGTGTTTGATCTTGGTCTTAACAGGCTGAAATCATGAACCTGTTTATAGCCAGAGTAGCAAACAGAGATCTCGATTTTGAACAGCAGGAATACCAAAACTGTTTATGATGTTGGACACTTCAGCTCACACCTCAAAACGTATCTTATTGATTAGAACATTGGTCTCCAATTGTTCCCTTTCCTAAAAGCTCATATTCTTTTCCATCTTTGACTTTAAATATTTAAACTATATGTTCAATAAATCAAAAAAAAAGTGTTTGCTTATTTACTATACTACTATGACTTATATAATCATAATATCACATCTTACAGTCAAACAAGTAGCAAGCCAGAAAATTCTCTCAAATCCACTGCTATCTAGGGAAGCAGGCCAGCTGTCCTTTAAAATAATATTTTCAGCATTTTTGATAGCTTCATATGTATTTTTTTTAACTCTTTCAATCAATAAAAGCAGTTTTTAAAAGTAATTTAATATAAGAGATGAATGCAGTGCATATATTTGAAAATAAAACATTAAAGTGTAACCATTTTAAACAATACACATTTATGACCCCATTAATTCTAATCGGTCAGCACTTGTGACAGACCCAAAATGTAACAGCCTTATAAGTAACAAATGTTAAAGCTCCACAGTCTATTGATTCTGAGTGTTAAGTGTACTTTGATACTCACACACATTGAAGAAATATTGTCTGTAAAGTTATTACATTAATCAAAAATGTATTTGATTTTATTGTTAGAGTTTTAACTTCTGATTAAATTATATTTTTACTAGCAAAATACCCGCGCTTCGCAGCGGCGAAGTACTGCCTTAAAATTTTTATTAAGAAGAAAATTTAACCTTTTTAAACTGAGGGAAAATATGCCAATAATTATTTGTTAAGGATCTCTTTGTATACCATGTTGTCAGTTCGGCCCTCCGGTTGTAACATGACCAAGCTGTGCGCTGAGCTTACTCTTGAGCATGTAACTTACAGTTGGCCATGTGAACAGTAATCTTGTCTCAAATCTCACAGCTTGGATTGCTGCTGTCATAATC
>JANRMT010062837.1:72497860-72635165 GCA_026402145.1 Polypterus bichir lapradei | reverse complement strand
TGATATGGCCGTGCAATATGTAACAAAGAGAATGGAAAAGGTAGGTGCCATCTCCGGGCATGGAAACCACTCAGTAAGTGACAGTTCTTTGATCGATAGTGATCACCTCGATAGACATGGTAATGGGGGTTGGAATGATAAAGGAAATGGGTACCTGAGCAATGTAAAGTAAGTCTAAAATACCTATACAATAACTATAATTGTAATAAACAAACAATAAAACAGCGGAGAAGCCGTGGATTAAACAAAAAGGCTGTAGTTATCAGTAGGGAGACGTGAATCCCGTGGCGAAGCAAGGATGGGAATGTAGAGACCGGAGCGACGGACGGTCTTATATAGGCAGGCAGCCAACAACGTGGGAGGCGTTGGGATGGGGGACCCAACGCCACCTCACACAGTGACTGAGCTGCAGGCTATGGACATATATATGTACGTAAGTAGGATTCAGTTAGCGTTGGGAACCCATGTACCAAATTTCTTGAAGATGGGCCCATAAGTAACAAAGACTGTTGAAAAGTTCAATATGGTGGCCGACAGTAGCATCATACCACTGAAATAAGTACGTACATTGGTTTCGGTTAGTGCAGGGAAGCCGCCTATAAAATTTCGAGAAGATCAGGCCATAAATAAGAAAGTTCAACATGGCGGACGTTGTTGACCATTATGACCATTACGCGTAGAATTTCGAAATGAAACCTGCTTAACTTTTGTAAGTAAGCTGTAAGGAATGAGCCTGACAAATTTCAGCCTTCTACCTACACAGGAAGTTGGAGAATTAGTGATGAGTCAGTGAGTGAGTGAGTGAGTGAGTGAGTGAGGGCTTTGCCTTTTATTAGTATAGATTATGAAATAAAATTCCACTGGTCTCCATAATCAGCAACAAGGGCCTGTCTGATATACTGGACTATCAGGATTGTTCAATAATATACAGTAAGACGGTTAAGTCAATACTTACTATAGCAGTAAAAATAAATACATTGTGACCAAAAAGGGACTTTCTTGAAATGGAGGTCAACCCAAATAAATGCAAAGGAGGACAAAGAATAAATAATAATAATTAAAGCAAAACCAATGATAAAATAAGGATTCAGGGTGTTGGTGGAAAAAAAGTTCAAAACAACAGAAGCCCAACAAATGTACTACTACTATTACTACTACTCTGACTCTTCCTTAAGTTGAGGCAGTATCTGTCAGGTAATGTAGCTGGCCCTCTTTTCAAATTGTCCACACTTTCACCTTCATGTTGTCTCTGTTCCCTTTTCCTTGACTATCACTCGGCTTTCAGCTCATAGCTTACTGTCCTGGCCTGAGCATATCCAACTAGATGTAAATAAGGAAGTTGATCAACATGAAACCAAATATGTCTAAACCAGTTTAAAGCAAGTTTGTCTATCGAGGAAATGGTTTTGTAAATGTACATATCCAGGATGTGAGCAAAAAAATAAAATAAAAAAATCATTTACAATTTCCATCAACTTCCTTTTGGTAACCGCGATACCTTAAAGTTACAGCTTGTAGTACTTTGCTTGGATACAAACACTCGAATGGAAGACCTACATGCAAGCAGACTGGTGAGTTTATGTCACTCATTTCTCTTTGTGCAAATACATATAGACGAAGAGGAATAGAAAATGAGTTCCAGATTGCCCATTATTGAAGCAAACATATTAAAGATGTGTCTTCTCACTGCAGCTGCAAGTAAAGTGGGCAGAAATGTAGAGCTGTAGAATATTAACAATGGAAAATTTAATAGCAATCATAATACTGTATAGATGTGTAGGTCTTATGCAGCGTATGATGACAGAACAATTGTTATTGGTGTTGCTCTATGGATCTAGCAACATAGGTTTGAATCGTTTACTTTATTGTCGTCTGTGTGGAGTTTGCATATTTTCCCAAACTTTCTCTAGTGTTCCCTCTAACTCAAATACAAAGCCACAAAGTTAACTTAAAATGGCAGTTCCAGGTTAGAGTGAAAGGGACTGTGCATAGGTGTGGGCATGGTTCAATTGTTCCTGTGATAGCCAGGCTCTCGTTTCTTGTCTTTCACATGATGCCACAGAGGGAGAGACAATCAGCAAGATGAGTTGTAGTGCTGCTTTTCTTTTAAAATGGCCATTTCTCACAGATCGTTTGCTACTTTTTTATTCCTATCTAAAGCAACATATATACACTATTTTTCAACATTTGTGCAGTCTCAAGATATAGATTAATATATGATAA
Organism: Polypterus bichir lapradei; assembly: GCA_026402145.1. NCBI lineage: Eukaryota > Metazoa > Chordata > Cladistia > Polypteriformes > Polypteridae > Polypterus > Polypterus bichir. The sequence goes on along the minus strand of JANRMT010062837.1, from coordinate 72,632,942 downwards.
CATTCTTGCCTTGCAAAATGGATGTATTTGGTAAGTTAAAGTTTTTTGTCATGTTTGGACCCATGTAACTTTTAGTCCCATTGTAAACTGCTAGAACATCCAAGGTATTTTTAAAACACAATTTTATGTGGCAAATTAATATATATTAAGATTGTAAAGAAATAATTTTGATTTGAAAAATACCTAACTTATCCTTTAAAGGGCAATACACATTCAGGGTTACCTGTCCATCTTATAAAGAGGAACCACATATTAGCCATCAGGTCTCCGTATTCCCACCTAACAGTTTGGGGTACTCCTACCCTATCACCTGTCATCTTTAATGATCCACCATTATAGTGAGGCATAGCAGACCCCTGTTGATGGTCTTGTGTTACTACCAATGCTGCTATTACTAGTGCAATTGCCACTATATCTTATGAGTCAACTCTGTTCAGCACATTGCTAAATTGTTTGTATTTTATGTCCCAACTAAGCCCTCCGTTACAGCAAGCAACAGTCATTTTTTGTATTATAATATGAATATAGTGTCAAAAGTGTTAAAAAACTTCGGTGTTGCATTTATTTAACAAACTAATCCTCCAGGGAAAACTCAAAGATGACTCATGTTTATTTGAGAAACCAACAATACAGAGCCAACAAATGATATTAAAATATTTCTTGCAAAAAGCTGTAGGAGGACAAACAGCCTACTTTCAGTCTATCCATTTTTTGTGAAGGAGAAATGAAAGGTCTGTAGAAGAAACAAATGTCTGCTAATAAGAGCGGATAGGACTCAGCAGATTTTAGTATCTGGACATGTTAAAAAATATGACTGTGTGGTTGCCTTTTTTGTTATGTTTTAGTTAAAATAAATTAATTAATAAATAAACATTGCCTACCATTGCACTTGGCGTGTTGAACTATTGGAATCAACTGTATACATATTTTAATAAAATAAATGCAGCAAACAGGGTGCCATCATGGTAAGAAGGATAAGGAAGTGTATGATTATTGAAAATAAATAGCATAAAAAAAGAATACAAAGTTCAAATAAACCAAAAATAAAACCTTGCTGTTATTCAGGGTATGCAGGGTCTGCTACCATCTTCCTCTCTTTTGTATTAATTTCTTTTTACCAAAGAGCCTTCACTAAAGCTCTCTTCCTGACTCCAATATGGCTTGAAAACCAATCAGGAGTTCCAAGTAAGAACCAGAATTGCATTAACTGTTAGAGACACCTCTAATTTAACTATAGGGTCACCAGTTTAGATCTTCCTCTACCACCTCCTGCTGCCCCTGTACCCCCTGGGTCTTCAGTACCCCCCAAAGGTTTAGGTTTCTCAGTTCACTTTTGGGCTGCTTGCTTTAAAAGAGAAGCCCAGATATTTTGCTTCCATTGGTTACCATTCGCCTCCAGGTTTACCTTGGCTTTTCGTTAAAGCTGTGCTTCTTAAGTTCTCCTTGTAGCTACAGTTTTTGTTCCAGTCAGTTTCACAATCAGGGTGTCATTTTATTTATAATTAATCATATTGTTTAAATAGCTTGTCCTTTTTTATTTTTCTCCTCCTCTTATTCTGCATTACGTTTATAAGAAATTTAGAAATGCTTGCTTTTTTCCACTACTTTAAATACTTAACTCACTTATGCTGTTTTCCTATTTAGCTTTTTGCTGTGGACTTTGCTTACGTAATTGTATCTTAATATAATAACTATTAACAAAGGAGCACAGTAGATGTCCAGGTTAAAATAACTGAATGTTGAAAGGCTGCAGTTACTTTAGTGTCAAACTCACTGCAAACATGTTAACAAATAACAGCTTGAGCCCCTGAAAGAGTGCAAATGAAATCATGGTGAGAATGAAAATGTTTAAATCCATGATAAAAACCACTGCATTATCCTAACGTAATTACCAACTAAAATTTAGCAAACTGAGTTTTGTCATTTTTGGATTAACATGGGAACATGGAAATTATGAGATCATGGCTTGCTTAATTAAGACAGGAGTTCAATTAAAAGCAGTTCTGGTTGGAACAAAAACCTGTAGCCACAGGGGGACCCCAGGATTGAAATTGAGAACTACTGCCATATAGAACCTTTTCTTTTGCTCTGTGTATTTTCTCTCCCAGAAATCATCTGCAGAACTTTTAACAGGGCAGTGAATTTGCTACTGAGAATCTCTTACCAGCTGGGCAATCCTTTGAAAGTACAGACACTTGTTAGAAACCCTCACTTTACCTTCTGCAATATACAGTTCCAGGCCTACCCTATGAGTAACATATGCAGCTGGTTAGGGCCCTGTGGCCACCAAGGGGCTACCTAGTAAAATACTTTGCTAATATAGTTTGCTTATGAGCGATATACAATCTTGCAAATTCTGTTAAGAACATAGTCTTTTGACAAACAATTGAAAATGATTCATTCCCATTGAACTTGTTTGGCTAGTTACTAGCTAGGCTCTTCCAATACATCTTTCAAGCAATGTTTATAAGTTGTCAGGATTTCTGCTTACATTACACGACTCAATAGTTTTTTCAGATTTCCATGACTCTTTCTGTAAAGTAGTGCCTTCTGGTTTCACTCTTAAATGTAAAAGAGGCAATCCTGCTGGATCAACTTTGTTGATGTCTCTGAGAATTTTAAGAGACCAAGATTGCATCTCTACACAGCCTTCTCAGCTCAAAACCAAAAAGGTTTCATTCTCCAAGCCTATGTCACAATGTCACCACATGCTAACAATGGACAGACAAGGAGTTTATTCATCAGGAGTGGACAAGTGGTGGAGAAGACAACAAGAAAAAGGTTTCAAAATTTTTTCTGATTTTAGCTGTAACATTATTTTATTGGTTTGCACTTTGAGCTACATTATTTGTATGAAAATGTGCTATATAAATAAATGTTGTTGTTGTTTGGGTTATATTTGTAGAATAAAACAAATGAGAAGTGCTGGCTCTGAGCCACTCTGAATAGGGAATGCTAATTACTAGAAGGCATTAAGAATATTCCATTGACGGTATTACATGCCACTTTAGAACATACAGTAATAGCAAAGTAATAATTTAGTTAATGTGATTTACGTTAAGAAAGCAAAGATTTTTCAACATTTAGTACCCCTAAAAGTGGCTGATATGTTATTATACCTTACAGTATGTTGCAAAAACAGAATCTGTACCTGTTTTAGTTATTCTTCCAGGGTGTACTTTTGAAATATTTCAAGTTTACAGGCAAGTAATGAAAATGCGGACGAATTACACGGACAGAATCCTATCTTACTAACACAAGCATTTGAGTCAAATTTGTGATTAGAATATGATTCTTGAAATTTAAATATTTCGTGATAAAATTTTTACAGAAAACCTAGTGAATGACCTACACTCAATAACAATTTGGTCATAATGCTCAATACATATATTTGAAGATTGTGTACAGTATACATAATATGCAGAAGGGATTCCTTTTCAGTAGCTATTAAAGTAAAAGAAATTGCCATTCAGCAGTTATGTTCAACATGAATATTCAACATTCAATATTATATTAGCTTTATTTCTAACTGTGTACCCTGTGCAGATGATGTATTTTTTATTGGTTATTTTATATTCTTGTTGTTTTGCATTTTGTAGTAATTAAAATATTTCTTTAATTTGAAAATGTATCCTGACCCCTTATTTTGTTTTAGTGCTTTCCCTGATAACATGTTATTCTTCAGTTTAAATAAACAGCTATATCAATAACTAATTGCACTGTCTGGGGGGCTCAAATTAAAATCCTTCTTAGGGTTACCCTCACCTTATACATCAGCAGCTAAAAGAATAGGAACCAATCTGTCCACAGATAAAATAATAATAATACATTTTATTTATATAGCACCTTTCCCATGCTCAGATAGCAATAGACTGTATAGAAACAACAAATATTTAGAAATTATTTTCATACTTACTGTATTTCAAAGTGTATTATAATCTTGTTTTAAAAGCAGGTGTGCATAGAATAAAACTTTCTCCAAAAAAACTGTCCAAGCAGGAAGCCTCTTTGTTTGCCATTGTTTGTAGCTCACGTAGCTTTGACTTCGGACTGGATACAAATATCCTAATATGACATCCTAGTTTGCACTTTTATTATTAATGCATGATGAATTGGGAGAATTTCCAGGTCTTATTCTATGTATAAGTCAAGACTGTAAGCAAGTTTGAACCTTTTGTATTAAAATGTATGCTATACTATACAGTATATAAATTGCATAAGTACTGCATGCTCAGAAAGGTACTTTTTAATGTTTAGAGACTGAAAACCTAACTGTTATGTATTATTTTACAATTTATATTTTTTAAATACCAACAGATTTAATCTGCAAACAGTTCAGAATGATACTACTAAGCCAAAAACTCGGCAGTGTACACTTCTAGAATGTAGACTGCCTTTTGGTGTTTCATGAGCACCAGCTAGATTTCACATTACAGGTGACACTTTCCTCAGCAGATCGAGTCTCATAACAAAATAGAATAGAATGACACTAACAGAAATCTTAACAAGCACAAAATATTCTGTGTAGGTTTTGCATTTGTTAAACTTTTTTATACTTATGAACAGTGTCCTGTATTGCAGTTGTAAAGTTTTTATAATGAAAGGCAATATATAACAAATTAGAAGTGATACAGTCTACCTGTCATCAATATGGACAATCTAAGAGAATCTGTTATTTTTAAGGAACTGAACTGGATTGCAACTTTGATCACCATTCTCATTAACAAATAAAATGTCACTTTACATGTGCATGCTCCAGTTGTATAAATCTGTGCTTTTCTCCCTCTATATAAAAGAAAATCCTGGAATGGAAAAGCAAGGTGACGATACGTGATCTTCTTGGAAGTTCTCGAAAGACATTTTAAAGACCCACGAGACAAAAAAGACTGGCCATGGAGCATCTCGCGGGGACCGTAAACATGAGACTTGGTGCCAAGAGATTGTTCCAAGGCAGTCTCATGAGACGTGGAACATAAGAGTCTTGCAAGACACACCCTTCTTATCAAATAAGAGCTTGGACAGCCAGCAAAACATTCAGTCATGTAAAGTCACGTGGCACACACAGAGCCTGTGCTCTCAGCAAAGAAGAAAGAGCAGCGCAGAGAAAAGCGACCCAAGGCGCGATACACATGCAGAGAAAGGTACAGAATATGAAAGCAGTAACAGTCGAAAGTATTTCAGCGTCCCAGCCAAGCTGAAGCCTTTTTTGTTTTAAGTGACTGTTAGGTCCGTTCGAGGGAGGGCAGAGTACAGCACAGAAGACTGATAGCGGGGTTCTGATTGATGTGGTAAGGGGGAGGCGAGACCCGTGAGAGGGGGGGTTGGAGAGGGTGCTAGAAAGTTGTGTTTGGAGTTACGCAGTCGGCGATTGTTAAAGTAGAACTTTTGTGACACTTTATTACGTCAGTCGCTACAGTATCAAAAAAAAGATAGCACAGATTGCATTGACGCAAACAAAAGGAAATTAGTTTAAGTCAGAGAATTTCAAAAACGGGGTTTAACTCACATGCATTTATTGGTTACTTTGCAAAAAAAATTATTAACTGCTGATGATGTGGATCGTTTTGTCTGTGCTGAAATTCCAAACAGAGAAACCTATCCTAAATTATGGTACAAAGTCATTAAACACAAGTCTCAAAGACCTCATTTAAAAGATTCGGCATATTGAGACACGAAAGATTCCAAATATTGTTTTTAAAGAAGTTCTGAAATAAAAGTGAAACTAATCGCTACAATTCAAAGAAAAAAAAATCTTAAAAGTGTGTATCCGGAAAACCAAACACGGGGGTTGGCAAGTAAAGCTATTGAGAAAATGTTTGTTTTAATATTCTGATTACCTTTTTCAGTGAATTGCAGATAAAAGGTAACCTGTTACAACACACATTACACAAATTAGCCTTTATGCAGGCCTGGTGCCAAGGACATGTAAAAGTGGGCCCTCATTCCCTTAACTGAACTGTCCTGCTCCCCTCAGGTTTGGAGGAAATAATGTGTGGGAACTTTCACTTAAAGTGAAAAACAATTGCTACTTTTTCAATGATCTGATAACTGTTCTTACCACTACCCCCTAATTCACACCAAAAGTAAATGCCAGCTGAATGTACGCATTCATCTGTCCAATTCAATCCATTTACAACTGTGGTCTCTATTTAGAAGCTACAAGTGGAATAAAAACAGTAGCTTTTCTCATAATGTAATTTCTTAACATTTGTATATCTGTTATGGTGTAAAGTATTCTATGGCGATTTCCTCTTGTTGTGAGTCACTATAGCATTTTTAAGTCACTACTGTTTGTTTAATAGGTGAATTGCACTTTTTAATTAATTTTAATTTAATAAATTACATATTGAACTAAATAATAATAAAATTTAATTTTAATTTAATGTTTTTTAATTGAGTTCATGCAGCTGATGGCACTGCCCATATATCATTTTTATCTTGTTTTAATATTTATAAAGAACTCTGTTAAGGTGAATGTTGGAAGTCAGAGATATAACCATATTATGCTTTTTAAAGCAGAAACTATTAATAAGTTAAGGAATACCAATTAAATAAATAAATAACCTTTAAGTGTTACCTGAAAAGCCCTAGTTAAGGCATCTGAGGCCCTTTGTGCTTTGTTGTGGTAGCAACTGGCTGTGCTCTTCAGCACTTTTTGTACTTTCCTCTTTGTAAGTGTCTTGGTCTTTTGACCATTCAAGTTTTTGATCTTTTCGTCCTTTGGATTTGGTTCTATTTTCTGGTTTTCTGATTTTGGTTTTGCAGATTTTGACTTATTTGATTTCCTTTTTTTCTTTTGTAAATTAATCTTTTTTCTATATTAGTTTTCTTCATCTGACAGTTTTGATTTTGATCTTTCTTTTGAAATGTTTTAATTGATATTTGAAGGATTTAGGATTCTCTTTTAAAATGTATACATTTTCTCATTTTAGAACTACTTTAGCACATTTTTGTTTAGGTCTAGGATGTAGTTTAGGTCTAGGATGTCTTTTGGTCTTGGCAGATTTATTCTCCAGTAGCTTGCCTGCCCTCCTAGACCATTTCACCATAGCATCAGATTTATTAACACATTAATAATTAGGGAATGAATTAAAAACAAGGAATTTAATCAATACATAAAGAATCTACCATGTCTGATACTTACTTGTTTAATCTGAAATACATAAGACTGTATTTACTTTATTGATTTTTTTATTATACATTTTTTACATTCTGGGCATATGTCGACTTTCGTTAATAGGAGGAGTTGATGGTGGTAATCAACTGTGGACTCTCTTTGCTAAAAGAAAAATTAGCTACATAGGTTTGGCCAAGATTCCCTGCATTCATGTGAGTAGCGAAGAGCAAACAACAACAAAAATGGCATCAACATGGCACCAAAGCGAATGCATAAAGCAAAATACTCTGATGCTTTGCATATTATTGCTGAAATAGACTACGACTTGTTGGACTCCAATTTTGATATGAGTGATTGAAAATGAACGTGAGGTACCAGCATCAGCTGATTGGTCCCCAGCTGGTTGTGATGCTGAACAGGTTCGTGTAGCTGACACACCTACGCCAACAGTCACCTGGGAGAACCTCCCCTTATAATGACAAGAGGTAAAAACCAGATTGTGTTGCATTTCGACCCCTCACCATGTGAACACAACCTGGCATCCAGTCTGCAATACATTCCTGGCGAACTGACGACCACAGCATGCAGCAACAGATGTTATGTTAATTTATATGTGAGACCATTGCTCTGTGAGCTTTTCAGAAAAATGCATTTTTTATAAAAAGAGTTAAGCAATATTTTTTTATAAACAATTTCAATAGAAATGTTGTTAAACAAAGGCACAACTAGAAAGAAATATCAAAACTACTAAAAGAAATATTATCCAAAACAAATGTTCAGAGTCCAAAATCCAAAATACTTAATCCAAGTAACAAAAGCAAGAAGTCAAAAACCCAGAAAATCCAAATTTATAAATGAAAGAGCACAAACCTGAATAACAAACACCAAGGCAGCCTGTCACACCCTGAGTTCTTCAGCTTTGGCTTTGGGATCTTGAGGGCACAGAGCATTGGAAACCAAGGAAAAGTGGAGCAATAAAGGATGCATACACAGCTCACAATAAACTCATGATAAGTGAGTTTATTGTGCCAAAGTCAATATTTATGTTAAAGCAATATCAAAAAGTGCCCTTAATATAAATCTTCAATAATTAAGTGATTAAAAAACTGTAAATTATAAAATGCTAATTAAAACAAGAAGGTAATTTAAATCAATATTGCACAACCAAAAAAAAAATCAATCACTGTTCAAAGATTCAAAGTGGTCAGCTGTAAAATGTGGAAAAAATGCTCTCTCATTTTATGAAACACGGAGGGAAAATTGGCTTAACATGGCAAACCAGGACTAACAATTTAACTGTATAAAAGTTGCCCTTTAGCAGTTCTGGTCTCACACAGACCACAACACACCCAAACTGACTAGATCTGTGCCCATATTTCTCTAGCATGTGAGAGTAGGAGAAAGGTACTAACTGTCTCAAAAATCTCTTAGGAATAGGAGTAAAGCGTTTTTATTAATTTTCCTAATTTAGAAAACTACTCAGAACTTCACCAGGATTTAGGGGAGCTTATGAGCAGTCCTGTCTCACAAGAAGTTGCCAGAAGATGGAACAGGTAGGCATGCACATCCAGGGAAAGGTGGAATACTTTGGAAATGCTGGACAACACTGAACATCTAAAAATACATATTTATTTGACAGAGATGGAATAATATTCATAACACATCCTGTACATTATGTGATTGATCCATTTACACCAAGGAGCCACTGCTGTCAGCCAAAATGAAAATGTTAGTAACATAACGTTGGGCATAGGGAGAATGTAGCAATGGAATAGCATTGATTTGTGTATGTCACAACCCATTTCTCAAATGTTGTGCCAAACTTTGAATGTCTTTACAACGTGTGAGGTAATACACAGATTTGTACATTTCCTCACCACTCCACATGAGTTAATATTAAAGCAAGTTGCATTTATGCATACTGCCATGCACATAAAGATAGTTCCCCCACGAGTAGATGGGTACATATATGTAAACCACAAGCAATATCACAATATCAACACACAGGTTGTCATGGGTCCAAACTGTATATTAGTACCCATCATATTACCTTGAAGATAAGCGGCAAAAGGGACATGGCATGGACCTCTAGAAGTGAATGCAACTTATAGCTGTAGTTATTGAGTAACTGTTACTTTACAAGGTGCTTCCATTAGCCACAACAGCAGGAAGGTGATTCTTCTGAAAGTAAGGTTACAGATCATATACTGGGAGACTTATCTAACTGTAAAATGATTTTGATAAATGTTTATGCACCTAATGCTGATGATAAGGAATTTATACAAAATTTATTTGCATCCATTCCCAATCTGAACACTCATAAACTTATAATAGCTGGGGACTTTAATTGTGTTTTAAATCCACTCTTAAATAGGACTTCTTCCACAGGGGGAACGGCATCTAACACCGCAAAGATAATTACAAAGTTTATAGCTGATCACAACTTATCAGACCCCTGGAGGTTTTTAAACCCAAACTCAAGAACATATTCCTTCTACTCACCAGTACATCATTGCTATTCAAGGATTGATTATTTCTTTATAGATAATAACTTCTTGCCTATGATTAAATCTTGCAAATACGATGCTATTGTTATTTCTGATCACGCACCTCTGGTCTTGGAGCTAAAGTTACTAAGCCCCACACACTCACCTCGCAGATGGCGTCTCAACCCGCTTCTATTAGCAGACGAGAATTGTACATATCCAAACAAATCAATTTCTTCCTAGAGACAAATACATCCTCAGAGATTTCTGCAGGAATACTCTGGGAAACTCTTAAGGCCTTCTTAAGAGGACAGATTATCTCATATCTTTCCCACAGAAATAAATTAGAAACCAAGAAATTAGCCGAGATAAAAAGCGAAATTACTAGAATAGATGAAGAACATGCCAGACTACCAAGCGTGACTCTACATAGGAAAAGGCAGGCTCTGTATTCAGAACTAAACCTCTTGACAACTAAAGAAACTGAACAACTAATTTATAAATCCAGACATCATTATTATGAACATGGAGAGAAAGCTAATAAGCTTTTAGCTCAACAAATTCACAAGCAAGAAGTGCGCAATGCAATCTCAGTAATCACCAACGCGAATGGAGATAAAATCATCGACCACAAAAATATAATGCACACTTTCAGAGACTATTATAAATCCCTATATACTACTGAGTTTAAAGAAGACAATACACAATCTAATACATTTCTGGATACATTACAAATACCACAAATAGACACATGTAGTGCGGAGGAACTTGATAAACCTCTGGCGTTATCAGAAATACTAGATGCTATAAAGTCACTTCAAGGCGGGAAAGCAGCAGGCCCTGATGGCTACCTTGCAGAATTTTATAAGAAATTCTCTGCTCAGCTAGCTCCCCTCCTATTAGCAACATTTACAGAAGCTAGAGACAACCAAACTCTTCCTCAAACTTTTCACCAAGCACTAATCCCGTTTTTCTAAAACAAAATAAGGACTTATTACAATCTGCATCATACAGACCAATTTCACTTCTGAATAATGAAGCTAGAAGGATGGAGAAAGTGCTCCCCTCGGTAATATCACAAGATCAAACTGGATTTATCAGGGGCCAACACTTATCTTCAAATCTTCGACGCTTGTTTAATGTAATATACTCACCAACTAAATCAAACACCCAAGAAATATTATTATCATTGGATGCAGAAAAAGCATTTGACACGATTGAATGGAAATACCTTTTTACTACATTGGAGAAGTTTGGGTTTGGCCCGAACATTTGTGCATGGATCAAATTATTGTATACTAACCCAGAAGCTTCAGTTTGTATCAACAACATTTGTTCAGACTACTTAAACTAGAACGTGGTACTAGACAAGGATGACCCTTGTCACTGCTACTGTTTGCAATTGCCATTGAACCATTGGCAATACATTGTCGAAATACTGATCAGATAAAGGGGATTATCAGAGAAGGACTGGAACAGAAAATTTCATTATATGCAGATGATATGGTACTGTACATATCAGTCCCAGAAAATTCTGTGCCTGCAGTCTTAGCAGCACTCACAGAATTTCAAAAGATCTCTGGCCTCAGAATTAACCTGAATAAAAGTGTACTCTTTCCAGTGAATTCTCAAGCATATAATATTAGATTAGAAAACCTACCTTTTATCATTGCAGAACAGTTTAAATACCTAGGGGTAAACATCACAAGTAAACATAAAGCTCTTTATCAACAAAATTTTGCCGTCTGCATGGAAAAAATTAAGCAAGACTTGCATAGATGGTCAACCCTTCATCTCACACTAGCTGGAAAAATTAACACTGTTAAGATGAATATTCTTCCTAAGCTCCTTTTTTTACTTCAAAACATTCCAATATACATTAATAAATCATTCTTTAAGCAATTAGATTCAACAATAACCTAATTTATTTGGAACTCAAAACATCCACGCATCCAAAGAGTGACCCTACAAAGACAAAAGGCAGAAGGCTGCATAACTCTACCTAACTTCCAGTTTTATTACTGGGTAGCAAATATACATGCGATTAAAACCTGGACACAAATAGAAGAACATACACAGGCTTGGTCCGCAATAGAAGCAAAATCCTGCAGTACTTTTTTGTATTCCCTGCTCTGTGCTCCGATAAACACACGCTATCAGCAATATACTAATAACCCAATTGTGCTTCACTCACTTAGAATATGGAACCAATGTAGAAAGCATTTTAAGACTGAGAAGCTTTTATCTGTGGTGCCTCTGCAAGAGAACCACCTCTTTCAACCTTCGCAAACATATGCAGTTTTTAATATCTGGAAAAAAATTGGAATTAACTTGCTTAGAGATCTTTATATAGACAACGTCTTTGCATCCTACGAACAATTACATTCCAAATTTAACATTCCAGCTACACATTTCTTTCACTATCTTCAAATCAGGAACTTTGTTAAACAGAACCTTCCCGATTTTCCTTATCTTGCACCCTCATCCATGCTGGAAAAAATATTGCTCAATCTCAAAGACTCAGACACCATCTCTGCAATATATAAAATCATATTACAGTCCCTCCCTTTCAAAGATCCAAGAGAAAACCTGGAAAAAGATCTCGCAATTAATATATCAGAAAAGGAGTGGAAAGTAGCAATGCAGAGAATTCACTCGAGCTCCATATGCGCAAAGCATACAATTATACAACTCAAAATTATATATCGAGCACATCTGTCTCGTCTAAAACTCTCCAAAATGTTTCCAGGGCATGATCCAACCTGCGAACACTGCAACCAAGTCCCAGCCTCACTGGGTCACATGTTCTGGGCCTGTACCAAATTAACATTATTCTGGACCAAAATTTTTAATTACCTCTCAGACAGCCTTGGTCTCACAATCCCTCCTAACCCATTAACAGCTGTGTCTGGGGTTCTTCCAGATGGGTATAACGTGGAGAAAGACAAACAAATTGTGATTGCATTAATACACTTTTGACACGCAGACTTATTCTGCTAAACCTTTAAGAACCCAAACTCTCCTCTTTTAAGTCAGTGGGAAACCGATGTGTTATACTATTTGAAATTGGAAAAAATCAAATACTCAGAGGATCTGTACAGATTTTTTTCAGAACATGGCAGGATCTAATCAGTAATATTTTAAAATAAGCTCTTAAAGCACAGAGGAAGCAATTATTTCTGTATTTCTTTGTCTTCTGCATTCATCTCTATTGGCTTATCAAATTTATTAATTTAGGTATGTTTACAAGCCTTAAATTTCACGCAGTTTGCCTTGCTCTCTCTCTCAGGGGTGGGGATCGATTTGTCCTTAACTCAATTTTTCTTTTTGTAAAAAATTGATTGATTTGTATGGATTGCAATAAAATTAATAAAACTTCAAAAAAAAAAAAAAAGATTTTACAGTATAATCTCTTGTATTTCATAATATTAGTTGTATAAGTCAAATGCAGAAAACTCACGGAGCACACTGCCTTTTTTTTCTATGTATTGTGCCTATGTGATCACACGGTAATACCCGAACTATTCCGAAGCAACATTTGCACTGTTTTGTGTTTTTTGTATCTGACACCCTCATACACCTTTATCATAAGAGCATCTCTTATCTACGATGGAGCGTTCGATTTTAAATTAAAAGTCGTTGAAGTGGCGGAAAAAATTGGCAACTGCACTGCTGCAACAAAATTCGATATGTTTGAGAAACTGGTGTGAGACTGGAGGAAGCAAGAAGACGTTAAAAAAAAAAAATTAACTGCCGTATTTTTGAATGGGCATATAAGTCGATACACGAGTATATATGGTAATTAACAAAATTATTTTAAAACAATACCTTCCTGTATTTAATCATTTGTTTTGTCTTTTATTAAAATTTTAACACAGAAAATATAAAATAATTAAATAACAGAAATAAATAAATGAACAAATTAAAGTACAAGATACTGGGAACAGGTTATAAAAGCCAGGCAAAATCACAAAACTTGTTTTTTTTATATTACTTTCCAATTAAAGAAAACTATTTCAGATGGCTGTATATTAACAAATGCACTTCTCTCAGAATTCACAATTTTAATGCTTCCAACAGGTCTTCGCTTAGAAACACATGTTAAAAAGTGTATGAGCTTTGTTAAAAAAATAAAAGAAAGTCTCCACTCAAGAAGTCATTTTTGATATCACAAATCCCCTTATGAAAATGTTTCAGGCTTTGACGGCACTGTTGACTTTGGGTTTTATTTTGTTCCAAAAACAAGTTTACCAATCTCAGATCTTTTAGTGTTTAATTCCTTGCTTCAGTTTAACTTGATTTTGAAGTTTGCTCTTCAAGTCTCTGGAACTCACATCTTACATCTGTCTTGATGATTCACGTCAAGATCGAGTAGACATAATAAAAGTTTCTAATGATCCTGTCAAAAAGAGTATCATTAAATGTGACAACACATCGGTAAAGGTGACCAACAAAGGTCCAGTCCCTGCTAACAAGCGGTACTAATGATAAGCAGTAAAAGAAGATGCCATAAAATGATTATTACTCATCATATTTAGCCTGACACAATAGTTTCAAAACCTTTTAACCAATATATTTTAAAAAGCTTGAAAATGATAAACCTAAAGAAGAAGTACATAATGACATGTTGTGCCCTAATGAAGTATGCTTATATGTAGAAATGACTGCTGGTTTCTTCCATGAGTAAATTACAGATATTTAATGTAAATACTTGCAAGCATTTTAAAACAAATACTTGGCTAATGTAGCAAACCAAAAAAATATTTACTTCAAACTCCTTAAAGAAAACCAGAACAATACCGTATTTATAGTCAAGTTTGAAAAATAGAGCAAATAAATAAAGTTGTAAGTAGACAGTTGGTTTGGACTTCACACATTTCACTTAGACACCTGTCTACCTGTCACCTCACATGATCAAAGAAATAACAGAATAAAACAATGTCTGCCAGTGATCAGCTAGAAACAAAGGAAGAAGAAGAACAGATAAGAAATGACATTCCCCTAGGGCATCCTTGTGCCATTTGTCCATCTCTCTTTTTCATTTTAAACAAGTAAACTTTAGGATAGTTTGCAGAATAAGCAGCAGTGCAAATTTTACTTCCAGTTAGTTCTACTTTGTGTGTTTGACAATGATCCCTTTTTTACACTTTGAAAAAAAAAAAAAAAAAACAATACATCTGCTTTGCCTTTCATGGTAATATAGGCCATCTTAAATTTCTTGTTTTTTTTTCCATGAGCAAAGAAACACTTGCAGGGGTTCCCATAATAAAAACCAAAGTTTCATTAAAGAAAAAGTAAAAATAAACCATGAAAATAAGAAGAGGACCCCTTCCTCCATTAGTGCCCACCCAACAACAATCCAACCAGCTACAGTACATCACTCACCAAACCGTGTCTCACACCTAGATGTCTGCCCTGAAGAGGAAAATATACAATGCCTGGACACAATGAGAAGAACGCGACCAAAAACAAGAAAGTTAAAAGGACAGTGATAACAATCATAATTAAAATAATAATAATAATTGTATTTATAGGGCACTTTACATTAGCAATAAACCTCAAAGTGCTACATAAAAACTTTAAACAAAGGCAAAGCAAGACAAAAACAGAGATAAAACAACAATAATTTTAGCATTTTTGTTAATATGCTTTCCTAAATAGAAAAGTCTTTAGCTGTTTTTTAAAACAGCCCACAGTCTGCTGTGTTCTTAGGCTCTCTAGTAGGCCATTCTAGAGCTGTGGAGCAGTGGCTGCAAAGGCTCGGTCACCCATTGTATGAAGTTTGGTCACAGGGGGGCAAAGGCGGTGGGTATTTGCAAAACGGAGGCTTCTTGCAGTGGATTGTAGTACTAGGAGTTTCTTCAAATATTGTGGAGCATTTCCATGAATACACTGGTGAGTGAGCAGACAGAGTTTGTATGCGATATGGAGGTGGATAGGGAGCCAATGAAGTGACCGAAGGATTGGTGGCATAAGTCCTGATTAATTGTCGTGAACTTGGAGTCTCCAAAGCACATTAACACTTTCAAAATGTCCACTAGACAGGAATATCACTGCCAAACCTTGGTTGGTAATAGGGCAAACACGGAGTCTTTATAATTAAGATTTATTCTTCACAAAGCTACATGTAACAAGAATGAAGCTCTGTAGGAGCACAAAAGGCAAACAGGAGTTGCCTGTAACACCAAAGGCAATCCAAAGCAAACAAGTCCCAAAACAGATGTTCAAAGAATTTTGAAAATACAGAACAGGGGGGTCAAAAATCTCAAAATTCAACAAATCAAAGAAACACAAGTAAACCCCACTCCCTCGCACATTCAAAATAAACCCCTAGGAACTTTGGGAGACACTTTGGATTTATGGGGCAGAGGGCAGTTTCTGGTGATGGTTTCCCACCTCTTTGCGGACCACCCACAAAACACATGGGGCATAAAAAAAAACATTTACTTAAATAAACAAAGAACAATGCACATAACTCAACAAAAGTAACATTAACATAGATAAAATAATCAAAACAGACCAAAAATACAAATTTGAACACCCCTCTGATCACATGACATTAACTGCACCATAAACTGCCATTAGCAATGTTAGGGATGGAAGACGCTGACAGTTAGGGGAAAGCGTGATGGAATAGAGAAATTTTCCAGAGAGGAATACAAGAAGGATTAGCTGATTTGCAGCAAGAGGCCCGAACTATCTTGACAACAGTGACAGTAGACTGTTATACTGCTGCTGTTGCTAGGTGGTTGGGGGTTCATAAGGTTCTGGCTGGGTCCCTATCATTGCTACTCACCTTTACTTTACAAATTGCATTTGAAAGAATAGTCGTCTTCATTATTGCTGCCTTTTAAATGTTCTAAGCTAAGGTAACAAGGGACAACATTTTTTCCCCCCAAGGCAATTATTCTAAGAACAGAGTTTAACTAAAGGCATAAATTGGCTTTAGAATTCAAACCCTGAGTTTGTGGGTTCAAAGTCGCCTTGGATAGAGGCATTAGTCAATAAGTAAATGTAAATGTGTAAAGCTAGTCAGACACATTGAGCACCACAGGAGATATAGAAATAAGAAAAGTGAAGACTTGAGGATTAAGAGTGGTGGAATGGTGTAGACACTCCACCAACCAGCTCTCAGACATTTGTACAACAGCTTGACATTTCTAAATACTGGAACCAGATGATCCATTGGCCCACTATGAAAGTTCATATAAGGTAAGGTTAAAGAAAAGGGATTTCCAGATGTGTACAGAGAGTGAGTCAGGAGATTTTCAGCCTAAAGCTAAGATCAGTTTAGCAGAAATGAAACCCAAACAGAATAACCTCTGCTGGATGGAAATCAAGTTAAGAGAAGAGGGGTCCAGGAGAAGAAATGAGGCAAAAAGGGAGTTTTATTAGAAAACATTGGACAGGCTATCAGAAGCATTTATCCAAAAAGAAGAAACAGGAGGACAGTCCCAAAACATGTAGAAAAAAGTATGAGGAACATATAAAGGAGACAAGTGACAAAAGGGATCAGCAGGTAAATGCATAGCATAATGCTTATGAAGGCCAAAATATAGGCAGTATAAAAATTTTAAATGAGTATGATAATAATTGGGGATTTTAGATGATGCAACAATATTATTAAGGATAGCTCTCCATGAGATGGAGGGAGAAGAAAGGAGGTCATGCTCCCATACTGAAAATAAGAGTAAAGGTCTATGAGATGCCTTATGCAGACATTCATATGGGAATGATACAAGTTTGAACTTTGGAGATAATAAACAGGAAAAATTATAAAGACAGTGGGAAGGGAGTGCAGAAGATATTGGCATCTAAGGACTGATCTAATTTAAAGACAGAAAAAGAAGGAAGAAGGAGCCAACCAGCCCATAGCTGAAAAAAGATGAACCTGCCACCATTGCAATGGGCAGGATTCTTGTAAGAACTTGGTATGGCTTTTCTCAACTTTCCACAAAATCTAAAACTAGGTAAGTATGACTTTAATTCCAGAGCAGGAAAGAGAAGAACAGAGGGGAATCTAGGGGACACCATGTTGGATTCAATAGGGAACCAGGATGACCAATTTGTGGGTGGGATTTAACCAGCTCCATGTTGGTTGAAGGGTAAACGTTCAATATTAAATTTCTTAGTGTGGAAGAGACACCTCACCCTCAGACTTGTCAGGAATCAAAGTTGATTGTTTAATGGAAGGTCTTTTACCATTGCTTAAAAAGGCAGTGTCATATGAACGAGCAAAAGATATCAAAAAAGGTTTGGGGCAGCCACCCATGTATTATTCCCTGGCTGCAAATGGGTAATTCTTAGGAGCGGTTTACAAGTCTGAGTCCAAAACAGAGCTGAGGCAGGTTGTCAAAGATGCCGGCTTTATTTGCTGAGACAGGTAGTGATGTCATCAGGCCCAGAACCGGAAGTGACATAATTAGAGGCGCCGAAATTATGTGGGATTTCCCATGGATGGTTTGCAAGGGATTGAGAAAGGAAGTCAGTGCACCTCTCCGCCCCGTGGTCTGGGGTGGAATTACTATCATTCAGGCCCTTTAGCTGCCTCCCAATTGCACTTGAGTGACAGCAGATAAAGGAGATCTAACCTCTGAGAGATATTTTATCGGGGTGGCAGAAGAAGCACGTCACTAAAAATTTAAAATGTGATATTATATTCATTTTAATATTTCCCAATTTAGAACAAAAAGATAGTGGAAGAAAAGACTAAAAGGAAAGGGATACCTTGACATTCTTAAAAATATAACAGCAAGTAGGCAGCATAATGTCCTGCCGATGCACCTTTTTGATGTTGCAAATTCTCCCTGTGTCTGCTTGGACTTTTCCTGGGTTTTCCTCTTAAATTCACACAATCTTGAGTTAATCAGGTTTGAGGATATTATGTTTGTATTTTGTGTCTTACAGTACCAGAGTCCCAAATTCAAATCCCAGGGGCAAGATTACTGTAATAATTCCTGAATATGTTCTTGCCAACAGCAGTACTTAGTCATAGCCCATAGCTGCAGTTAAAATTTAATGTCACACAATTAACATGTGAAAGATTAAAAATATTTTCCTAGTTAAAAAACACAGAACACCTTTCATTGAGCATTTTTCAGGAGAATGAAATATATAAAAATGTAAAATGTAAAAGTGAGAAAAAGAGCATGGAAAGAGGAGGAAACTAAAACTGGGCAAAAATAAATGAAAAGAACTAAAGTCTGTAGAAGATGAAAAAAGTGGCTATCTAGAAAAAAATAAAGGTGAGATTAAGAGGTTATTTAGTAATTAGAGAACTGCGCCCAGGAATATAGCTTAGTTCTGCTGGTTCTCATTGGTAGAGAAACCTAATGACAGAACATAAACAGACAGATTTGCCAGGGTGCGAGCAAGAGAGGCAAATTGTGTAAAAATGCTCTTATTAATACAGTCAAGATCATTGTGAATTTCCCCTTGGGATTAATAAAAGTCTATCTAAAAAAATCTATCTAAGATCATGGCATACATGGTGTGAAATGAGGCACCTGAAAGAAATGACGCAAAAGCCCTATATAAAAATATTAGGACAAATTAAATATTAAAATGTTAGCTTTCTGTATTTTAAATGTATGTTTTTGTCTGTCAGCCAAATGACAGCAAACAGTCAGTCAGTCATTATCCAACCCGCTATATCCTAACACAGGTTCACGGGGGTCTGCTGGAGCCAATCCCAACAAACACATGGTGCAAGGAAGGAACAAATCCCAGGCAGGGCACCAACCCACTGCAGGACACACCCCCACACACCAAGCACAATTTAGGATCGCCAGTGCACCTAACCTGCATGTCTTTGGACTGTGGGAGGAAACCGGAGTACCCGGAGGGCACGGGGAGAACATGCAAACTTTATGGGAGGACCCAGGAAGCGAACCCAGGTCTCACTTACTGCAAGTCTGCACCGCTACCACTGCGCCACCATGCCGCCCTGATAGCAAACATTACAGTAAAAATTAAATAAGAAACTGTATCCCCTGTCTGTCTTTGGAAATGAGGTCTGGCAGCCAGTACTGCTGTATCAATATGCACCTCTGGCCTGCATTCCCCATGCACATTAAATTCCCTTCACAGTTCACACCTAATCTTTCACATTCCTTGTTTTCTTTTTGTCGTGGTGTCCTTCCTACTTTGGTGTCATTGTTAGAATCTTAATTTCATGCCTAAATATGATCTACCAGTAACGGCACACTGCACAATAACTTGCAGTGAATACCCTTGACTTGTGTATTCATAGTTTTCCTCCTCTTTCTCTGTACTTTCGGCATTCATTTGCTCACAGGTTGATGCCCTTGCTACTTCATTTTCAGCTCTTCTTTCTCCACCCTAGCAGCCCGCTTCTCCTCTTCTTTCATCGGCATCTTTTCACGTTATAACTGATTAAGTCAGTGTTTGTGTTGCAATTACTTAGTATGTTTTCCTTACTTTTTTTACTTAAGCTAGCACTTAAATCATTCTTGAGGCAGATTGAAGACTTAAAATATGAAGAGGTAGGGTAAGTGACTGCGAAGGGGGTAGGGAATGAGAACCGCACCCGTGCACATGCGCCGCATGGCCGCCCTGCTGGCCGCTGCCAAGAGTTGATTCTATAATATAATAAAATAAAAAGAGGAATAACCTTGGAGGTCAATCTTCACCCCAAAAGCGGATAGTGAACATCACGTAGTATATGTGTACC
The DNA here is from genome assembly GCA_026402145.1 of Polypterus bichir lapradei. NCBI lineage: Eukaryota > Metazoa > Chordata > Cladistia > Polypteriformes > Polypteridae > Polypterus > Polypterus bichir. Next base: position 72,612,646 of record JANRMT010062837.1, on the reverse strand, counting down.
AAATTTCAAGTCAATAGGTCAAATGGTTTGCGAGCTACAGGTGATTTTAATTCCTGGAAAGACAAAACGAACAGCCACGGTAGCACATTATACTGTATATAAAGATAGTGTACATCATTACCCTCTAGGGCTACGTCTTGAATTGAAATATGTAAACTGTTCTCAAACCATCTTTGTGATGAATTTGTGGTGCTGACTTCCTTAAAACAACTTAATTTTGGGAAAATGTGTGTCTATTTCTTCTATATAATTTGTTATTAGCCACGGAACCCGCTGCAGACAGGTTAAAAGAATAATTAAAAATATTTGCTCTCTCTTTCCCTTCTTGTACCTTCAGCGCCTTTCCTGTGTATTCGTGTGCGTGCGAATGCCTCCTCAGCGGTGCCGCTTTCTGAATCACATTCCTGTAAAGCCTCCATCTCATACTCTCATTTGCAAGGCACCTTTCTTGCCTCCTGTTCAGTTTTATACTTGCCGTCTTTGAAGGCGACTCTCTCTGCGTGGCTCATATGCATTTACTCCTCCATGTGCTTCTCACATTCTTACTTCTTCTTTCATTAATGCCAAACTGACCAATCACACCAAAGCCAAGATGACCAATCAGAATGCTCTGAGAAACTGGACACACAGACCTTAGTGTTTTGTTATGTAGTAGATGGCTCTGAATTTTAATACAGAACCAATTTCTGCATTTGTTTCTAATTTGGGATTTTTGTTTCAGTTTGTTACTATTTTTCATCATTGCTTTGTTTATTTTGCACACTGCCATTTTGTATTTCTCTTCTCGTTCTTTGATGATGAAAAGGGATGTGCTATTTAATGCTTACTTGTTGTTAGTATAAACTCCCATTGTTAACTCATCACGACCGAAAGTCATGCCTGGTGATGTCAGAGAGTCATCTCTACTTAAGATAATGAAGTGCCACATGCTTTTTCGAGCTGCTTTAGTGAGTTTGCAGATTAAAAGGCTTCAAATCTTAAAGAAGACGACACTGCTATTTTTGGTTAAGGTATTGGACTTCAATGTTCTGACTCATTGATTTCCATGGTTTTGACTTCAGACACTTTGTTTCATTCTTATCCCAATTCTATTCTTTCTTAAATTCTTCTTCCTTTTTTAAAACCGGCATAATAGTCATTCTTTTGACTATAATGACTTGAGTACAGAGACTTTTAGTGAGAAAGAATAAGAAGTGAGTCTTTGTCAAAATAAAGACAAATTTCATAAGCCAAAAATCAACATGCTCTTTTGTCAAACTCTAAAAGCAAAACCCAGAAATCATGGTCAGGAAAACAATGCTAAAATTCTTATGCCTGAGACTAACATCAATCAGAATCACAAACAAAGCCTTTTAGAGCATTATCCACAAACTTCGATGGTGGCTGAAATAAATGAGCCAATCTTAATACCGTTGTGTCAATGGCGTCACTCACCTCCAATAAGAAGTGGTGGCAAGAAACAAGGAAATATTTCAGCCACGTTAAATGAATTTTTCATATAGAAATGATTAAGATATACACAAAATCCTAAATGGGACAGAAAACGATAATAAAAATCTTAATGGCGGAGGAAAGCTTTAAACAAAAATTAAATCAGAACAGCAGTGCCATTTTGTGTTTTGGTTTTTGTATGATTGCCTCAATTTTGGGTTTTTGCATGGCTGTGACCATGTTGTTTACAGCTGCTTTCCTGTTGCCAGTCATGTGACCTAGAGGTCACCTGATGCACTTATGTCATCATGCTCTACTTATTTCAAAGGGCAACAACAAACAGTGGATTGTTTTAAAAACAAGCAAGCTTTATAGTACTAAAGGCGCTATATAAATAAAATGCTTGAATAATCGATTTTGATGGTGTTTCTGGCCATCGATTCCATCTGCTGCAAAATGCTTTCCAACTCTCAATATTTTCAGATTTAAATTATGATCCGAACGCCTTGCCTCCTATTATTCAGCACAATCTTGTTTTCTATCAAATGTAGAATTTGCATTGGCAAACTTACAATACATTAGATCAAAGCAGTAGTAGGAGCCTTCCAATCTAAAATAACACAGTAAGTGGAGTGAGTACACAAACACTCTTGCTTTTTTCATTTTTGCTCTCCACATCTAAAGGACAAAAAAACAACAATTTACTGCTGCTGATATACAATGCCAGATTACTTCCTGAAGTTCCGCCAACACTCACTTTCGAGTTTATTCTCAAAACAAATTTATAAATGTAGATATCTGCATATTTACTTAATGCACAGCATGACATGAAACAAACTCATAGCCTTTATTTCTTTAAAGAAACTGTGTGATATTAGCACTTTAAAGTGATGGAACATTTACTTTTATTCAGACTATCATGATTTAAATGTTTTATCTCAGCATTTGTTTGAGGTAACACATTATTTTTCTGCCAGTGGCACCTAAAAAAAAAAATCTATAGTCTGACTAATTGCAGGCCATGCCCCACATAAGGAAAAAGGCAAGAATATCGCAATGCTTCCTTTTGTTTTTTGCTATTCACTTTTTGAGCCAATCTACTATGCTGGGGGAGTATTTAATTCTTGTAACATCTTATTAAACTGAAAGGCTTTTCTGGGTGCTCTAGGTTTCACTGTGTTTCATATCTCCCTTGCAGCACATGTAAATGCTCAGCCATTGCCTACCTACACTCCAGTCCACTAGAATCCCTGGACTTGGTCCTGAGCAGCACTACTGTAATTCTCATTATTCCATTGTTGTACATCTGCTGAAAAATGCCTGAGGGTACAGAGTTCTGCTAACAACAAGGATAGAGTTAGCACACTTGTCTGTTAGCAGGGCTTTCCCTATACATACCGTAAGAACAGATAATTAAAATTTTCAAAAGTATAAACATGGTGAGAATCTTTTGTGTTCATACATTTATGTAAATGTCATTTATGACTATGGGATATATCAACACTATTAGAACTTCATTTCTCTTCCCTCTGTAATGCCATAATGTACAGATGTGCACACAAACAGTATGTGCCAATCTTGATGAGGAGCAAACTATGGTCTTTGGCACAGGTACAAGTAGACTGTAGGCTACTCATAGAAATACCTAATATTCTTACCCTTCTGAGTGGTTCTTAAGATGATGGTGAATTTGACTAGTGTAAGCATAGTAATTTGTAATGCAGCGTTATTCACAATAAAAAGAGCTTATGTCTAAGCTCTCGGTACCCCAGATGATCTACATCCCTGTCCTTACCTATGGTCATGAGCCGTAAATAATGACCAAAAAAATTAGATTGTGAGCACAAGTGGCAGAAATTATGTTTCTTTGTAGGGTTATTGGGCTGACATTCAATGATAGGATGAGAAGCTCAGCAATTTGTCAATTTAAATCTTGTTTTCAGGATTTTAGGTGGCATGAGACAGATTTTGCAATTGTTTCAATGCCTTTAGACTAGACTAGATTACACTTTATTTGTCCCCAAGGGTAATTTAAAATTTTACAGAAGCTCCAAGAAATAGACAGACAGACAGGAATACACACACAACAACCTCCCTACCAAAATCACAAGACACACATAAAAGCTTTTGTATTGGGCAACAAAGAGCAGCTACTGTCAATCCAGGCTTGTAGGTGACAGTAAGTTGAGGTCAGACCTCTTTGGATTGTTCCACAGGTTTATATTTAAAGGCATTAATATTTGGATAGAGCAGTGTCCACAAAAGGAACAGGCCTAATAGGCCCGCTATTCATTTGGACAATGTTGCAGAAGGCATGCAGTTGTAAGTACTTCAATGCAATAGTGAACTCAAGTAGAGTTTTACTAAGGCTTCTCTGCAATAGACTGTATAACTCAGGATTTATTTCTAAGGCTTTGCATGTCTGCTGTATGCATTTCACTATTATTTGGTAGTGTGTATAATTACCAGCAAATCTTTTCACAAATAAAATGTATTAAAACCAAGTATAGAAGTGTACTAACAGATACAAAAATGTAATGTTGGGACATTCAGCAGCTGAGTTAACATTAGGAGTTTGTACAGAAGCAAGCAGTTTAATGTTTATGACTAGTGTTACAGTGAAATCATTTAACATTAAAATGATTTCTTACTGATATTTACGCATCGTTATGTGTATTTTTTAATAACAAGATGTACAAATAACCATTTTTTGGAGTTTGTATTTTTAAAGTTAGTGTTTGTCATTAACATATATGTGTCGATCACCTGGGTTAATAGGCACACCTTGATTTTTTATGGCCTACTGTATGAGTTGTTACTCATAATCTGACCCCCAGGGAGTAGGCCTCCAAAAAAGTTTGCCCACCTAATCAAGATACAAACTAACATATAAAGCACATTGAAATAACAGAAAATTATGAGTCCTCCTTATTTCGTTATACGGTTAAATGAAAGGATGAGTAGAAGGGGGAGATGTATGAAGTTCCACAAAGGTCTCGATTCCATTTGAAGTCCTAGTTAAAATACTTTTAACTTAAGTAGAAGTGGTGGAAATGTTAAGTATGGAAAATAAATCTCTAACTTCATTAACATCCATCCACATGTTGACTCCAATTAGGCTAATTGGCTATCAAAGGCTAGTTGTCCAACTGCCTAAATACTTGACATAATTTTCTGGGATTTCCCAAGCTGTTTAAAGGCACAGTTAATAAAGTGTTTGTAAACTTGTAACCCAGTGCAATTGTGATACTGCCAAGAAAAAGTGTAATACTCTGAAGTCTGTGAACACTGATGGAAAAACTTACTTTTGACCTTCACAAAGTAGATGTCTCAAATGTATTCTTGTTAGTATAAAATCTGTGGAGGCGTTAGAAAGTTTTAAAGAGTTCACCCTAAGTGTATTAAACTTCTGACTTCAACTGTATTGTGCTGGTATAGCATATTAGATTAAATGTGATAAATTGATAAAATGGGTAGTAAAGATTTAGCATCCTGGATTTCAACCCAAGTATGCTCACTTTCTTTTTGTAGTTTGCACATTCTCCTTGTAATTTTGTAAAGTTTTTGAGGTGCTCTAGTTTTCTACCACATCCCAAAAACAAGCATCAGAAGTTGTTCTTCCAGGGTAAAAAAAACATGTTACCAATACTTAAGAGCAAGTTGAAAATCACAAAAGTCAGAACTAGTGCCTCCATCTTAAATAGTAGTGCAATAATAATATCGCCCCATGATTACATCTGGACATCATTACTCTCAAATTGGATGCCACCACTAAAACATGCTCAAGGTAGAGGCGCTTGGAAACCAAAATACTGTGATCCCACAAAGTTTAATAAACAAAATAAGTCCAAAAATCAGCTGTAAGGATAACATAACTCTGATTCATAAAACAGATTAACAGAATCTCCTTTTTTTCTGCCATTGTATATTATTAACTAGCATGGCTAAGTGTGGGTGTGGCTATATGCATGTGACAAAATGGCAGCCATCTTTTGTAGTTATTAGTCTGTTTTGCCTCTGCTGTTTTGGTCGCTGATCTTGCTTACAATAACACTCTGCGCTATGTTTGAATGTTCTATTTAAATTACCCTTGAAGAAAGTAAGGAAAAATATTTCTGATATTCTACTCAATGTCCATCTAGGCCATCCTTCCACCTGGTGGACTGATCTTAAAGCCAGTTTCCCATCACAAGACTTAGTTAGAAAGGATGTCAAACTTGATAACTGTGGTTGCTGATCTTGTTGCCTGAGTAAGTCAGAGTACATGACAGGAAATTGCATGGGATATCAAATTACACAAATTCATGATGACTTTCCAGCAGTTTCACATTTCCAATGTACTGCAAGTATACCTCTTCTTCTGATAGCCAATAACATACTGCCTGACAGAGCTGGTGCAGTATGAATGATTTCTAGGTATAATAAATTCAGCCACACGCCATTCTATTATGTCATTTGGAACACATCGGACAAACGTGGCCATCTTACAGTATGTTTGCAAGTTATAAAAAAAACCTGTGTTCTTTATTCCTTATAGCTGAATTATATGCATTGTATTTACAGATTTGCACTCACTGGTTGTCAGTTCTCACACACAAAGATTGTCCAAGCCTACGGTGCAAGCTGCTAGTTGAAACGTGTCACTGGGTATGTCACACTGTATAGCTGACGGCCACAGAAGTGTGCCAGGACTGCCTATTCGCTAAGATTATGCAAATGAAGTATTTGTCTGAAAATCTCTGATAAAGTCATGTAATATGACATGTTGTTAATGAGTACAATAAACTGCTTGCTAAATCAACTGATAATTATTAATTAGTTGAGCTTCAGTGTGAGTGTGTGAGCAAAGGTTTCTGCCTTGTCTTCAATGCTGCCTGAACCGGTTCCTGCCTTTCACAGTCATGAATTGGTTTAAGTGGGTACCTGAATGTTACAGTATATTATTTGATTTTGTTAACAGACTTCCTTATTTGGACCTGTTCAGACCTAGCTCTATGTTCTGAATCATTTTTTTAGATCTGGTTATATAACAAAAGTATAATTAATAATTTATTTAGAGTTTAGAATACATATCTTACAATTGTGTCCTTCACTTACAGAGGTCCTCAGTGGGGATTACATAATAAAATAAATAACCAAAAAATAAAAAATATAATTAGAATGCACTCACATCAAAATAAAAGAAAAACTAAAAAATTCTATTTTTTTCAATCCAAGGAAAAATAATGTCAATCACATAATTTGAGAAGCAGCACGGAGGAGTCACTTCTGAGACAAAAAAGTAGTCTAGCTGTAGCAGGGCTTCAAATCTCACTTAAACATTTCTGTAGCTTTGAATGAAGTAATGGCAAAAACACTAGAATTTCAGTTTAAGCACCAAGTTATTTGGAAAAAGGACGATTTAATGTGATTGTTGAGTTGGAGCTGAATTTGGCTTTTAGGGGTAAATACATTAAATTTTGTAATGCTATTGTTCAATTATTTGCCGTTACTGTTTGTTCTTCTACTGTCTACAAAACTAAGTCTTAAAAATCAATAGGCTGTTCACTTTGAAACTGCAATTAATTCAACTGACCTCTAAGACTCTCTCCATCACTACGGTTCTGTTCGCCCAGTAAGGTCCACCGAATCTGGCAGTCTTTGTTGTGCCTCAAACTAACCTGTGCTCTGTGGGTGATGGGACCTTCAGCTCAGTAGTGCCCAGGCTTTAGAACAACATCCCTAAATTGACGTGATTAGCCAATTCATCCATCCATTATCCAACCCGCTAGATCCTAACACAGGGTCACGGGGGTCTGCTGGAGCCAATCCCAGCCAACACAGGGTGCAAGGCAGGGAACAAACCCTGAGCACACACACACACACACCCACGCACTAGAGACAATTTATAAATGCCAATACACATAACCTGCATGTCTTTGGACTGTGGGAGGAAACGGGATCACCCGGAGGAAACCCACACAGACACGGGGACAACATGCAAACTCCACGCAGGGAGGACCCGGAAAGCAAACCCAGGTCTCCTTACTGTGAGGCCAATTCATTACGCTTAAATTAAAAAATATAAATAATAATAAAAAAAATTAAAATTCTTTTATTCAGGAAGGCATTTAAATTACCTTGCCATTCTGATCCATTACTTTAGCCCAGGGTGTTTGTATTTTTGTATTTTTTATTCTGGTTTGAAAATCTTATTCTAATTCAAAGCTTTGTGTTTACTTTATTTAGTGTTTTATGTTGCTATTTTTTTGTATCCATTGTTGCATATTTGATCATTTTTCTTCTTTTTCCCTGTTTAAATTGTTTTAAGCATGTGAGTTATGGGAAAGGTGATGTATAAATAAAATGAACTGTAGTTATTATTTCTTGCAAAGTTTTTTTTTTTGACTGCCTTACATTATTCAACAAAATATTATTTTTAACTTCTTTAAAAAAAATCAGATCCATCTTTATATGAAATAAATCAACTTTTTGAATTATATTAATCCTTCATATATAACATTGTATAATTACTATATTTCAACATAATAGTGCAGTTTATTAATCAAATATTTTGATATATATATTGACAGCAAATTTTCCATAATCATAACTACAGTGCAGATTTACATTCACAAATAGCTTGTTAAAAAGCTAGCAAGCACTCTGACAAATAAAACAGATGAGTTTGTGTAAACCAAACAAGCGAAACAAAAAAGTAAGGACACCCTCTACAACCTTATGCAGCATGAAATCAGCACATGAAGCGGATGATTCCTGCTGTGTTAAAAGTGTGGAGTCTGTATATTATTTATTGTGCATGTCCTATTTTCAGTATGCCGTTGTAAAAGCTGTCATTCGTTTTCGATCACAATTCATCACTATTATAGATTCTGTGATGACTTTGTCACCATGTGTGGCACCAAGAGTGTCAATTTAACTGCTCATTATAGAACCGGGAAAGGATAGGCTAATAAAATAGCTACTACTCTGGTATTTTCAGCGGAACCCTTGAGAACTTAATGTGCATGTCAATAATGGGAATATCAAAGATGTCCTATTTTTAATCAAGAAATCGTAGCAAACTGCGAAAGGAATGGGAACCACACACACACACTTTATCAGAGTAACTCAATAAATCTGTTATTGTCATAATCATAGATCATCCTACACTTACACTTTTTATAAGTTAACACATAAAAACTCGGTTTAAACCACTGACTGAAAGTGTAATCACTAAAGGCAGTGAGTTCTACCAGCTCCGGCCTTTCTCCAGTTTCTACACATAGTTAAGGGTTTAACTGAACAACATCAACCCTTTGCACTGTACTACTCATTTTAAGTATTCAATCATGATATGTTTGATTTTTTCCCCCCTGCTCTCTTCCGTGATTTGTCTTTTATGCTGGAAATGACCATTTTCTCTAGCATCTGTCACAGCAAGAATGAAGCCAGATATACAGGGATGCCATCTTTCCCACATTTAAGTGGGACAAACACCCCCAACCTCACCTCCTATCTCTCTTTCTCTTTTTATCTTTATAATCTAGTTTGCCATTCACCTGACTCACCTCCCAGCTTCATACTTAGGAAGTCTATGAGCTGGTGGAGATGTTTAACCTCTTCCCATGGTCACTTCAGAGGTTAGGGCATCTAGGCTTTTGCTATATGAGTCCAGTATAAAGTTCCACCTGGCAGCACTCCAGTTGCCTCACTTTAAAAGGGTAGCTTGATTCCAGGTCTTCCCACTTAGGATCATGTATAGCCCTTTGTAGGCCTGCAGGTTGGTTAACCTTCTCCCAACCCTCCATGGCCTCTGCCTCTTTTTCTATAAGCAATTTTTTTGTAACTGGTGCATCTACTGCACTCCATTGTCCATGAAGACAATCGTATGCTGATGCCAATATCATATCTCACTCTCTGTCTCCAGAAATGCAACCCCCTTGGAGGTGCCCTGGTATGACAACATACAGTACAGTACATCTTTTATGCTAGTGCCACTGTCCCTCTACATCCTGTAGTCTTGCCGGGTATGTACAATATGTATTTTGTGACCATCTGCTCATCAATGTAAATGGCGCTTCTACTTCAAACAGTCAACTACATTGCTGTAATTGAATATAAATAACAGGCACTCGTGGTCAAGATTTTTAATTGTTATCTGACCCAACATTGCAAAGGGCAAGATGATAATTTGACTGTAATATTGCAGTTGGTTTTGAACTTGGTGGCATGGTGGTGCAGTGGTAGTGCTGCTGCCTCGCAGAAAGGAGACCTGGGTTCGCTTCCCAGGTCTTCCCTGTGTGGAGTTTGCATGTTCTCCCCGTGTCTGTGTGGCTTTCCTCCACTGTCCAGAGACATACAGGTTAGGTGCATTGGCGATCCTAAATTGTCCCTAGTGTGTGTGCTTGATGTGTGGGTGTGTGTGTGTCCTCCGGCGGGCTGGTGCCCTGCCCAGGATTTTTTCCTGCCTTGCACCCTGTGTTGGCTGGGATTGCCTCCAGCAGACCCCCGTGACCCTCTAGTTAGGATAATGGCTTGGATAATGGATGAAGGGATGAATGACAGTTGGTTTTGAACTTAGTGGCATGTTGGCGCAGTGGTAGTGCTGCTGCTTCGCAGTAAGGAGACATGGGTTCACTTCCCAGGTCCACCCTGCATGGAGTTTGCATGTTCTCCCCGTGTCTGTGTGGGTTTCCTCTGGGTGCTCCGGTTTCGTCCCGCTGTCCAAAGACATGCAGGTTAGGTGCATTGGCGATCCTATATTGTCCCTAGTGTGTGCTTGGTGTGTGGGTATGTGTGTGTCCTGCGGTGGGCTGGTGAACTGCCTGGTATTATTTCCTGCCTTGCACTCTGTGCTGGCTGGGATTGGCTCCAGCTGACCTGTGTTAGGATATAGCGGGTTGGAAAATGGCTGGTTGACTGAAATGATGACAGCTGGTTTTGAACTTTGTAATTCCAACATCTTTAGGGTATTTCATGCATGACAGACAAGATATACAAAAAAACAAAAAATACAGTAAGTTGTAGTTCTGTTATCCAAAATGTCTTGTTAATGAGTAAGGTCAGAAGATTAGTTTGAACAAGTCTGGTACTTATCAAAAGACACAAAACTTAGGTTAGCTTAGAACATTAGAACAATTTTGACTGGAACAGGCCATTTAGCCCAACAAAGCATGTCATTCATATTCGCCTAGGTTTTACAAATTAACACCATCGAGTCCCCAAAATGCTACTCTCTACCACACGACTTGATACTTTATTCCATGTGTCTATGGTTCTCTGTGTGAAGAAGAACCTAACATTTTAAATAAATTCACCCTTGCCAAATTTTCTTCTGAACCCCAGTATTCTTGTTGAAGAACTGGACTCAAAGTAATAGTTGAGGCCCACTGTACTAATTCTTTACATAATTTTGAACACTTTACGTCACATCTTAATATCCATTTTCTTAAACAGGCAAGTTTCAGCTTCTTTTCTCATGGCTCATATTTTGCAGTCCTGGAGTCAGACTGGTTGCTCTTCTTTGGACTTTCTTTTAGAGCTGCCATCATTTTTATGTGTATGTTGTGAAGAGCATGACAATAATATAGATTATGTAGAGTCATTCTAGTCAAGTGATTGTAATCCAAATGGAAATGACTTGAGCAGTGTATGAAACAGCATTTGCTAAAACTTCATGAAAACAATTGAATGAAGTAGTGTCTTTTGGAAGAGAGCTGTCCTATCCCTCCAATACAATTCCAGACTTTTCAAGAATCTGTTTTAATAGGCAGTGAAGCAGCAATGTACATTCAAAATACATTACTATTTATAGCTTGTGTGGGCCCAGCACCCTGTTAAGATAATTTACATTGGTGTTTGCTTTAGTTTATCAAGCTTGCTATATCCAAAGCAATAAACTAAAAGGCACAATGCAATACAAAGCTGCTTTCTTCTTCCCAGCCAGTATATTTGTTGTGTTCATCTAATGCATGGCAGGCAGATTCTATGATTTAGTGACTTTACATTTAGCCCACAGGTATAACAGAATCGGAGGATCACACATTGATTCATTATTATTGCCATTATGACCTTGTGATTTCAAGGGTAGCTCTGTATCTGGCAAGTTGCTTCCTATCTAGGTATACAGTCATTCACACACTTATAAATAAAAGAAAACATGAACAGCACAGAAAGGAAAATGTTTACTCAGCAGAAGCAGACTTCTTTAGTATTTACTCTCATTTACTGTTAACTAGTCATATCTCAATTATTATTTTAACTGGTATTTTACGTTAATCACTGAGACTCAACAACTTTAACATAAAATGTGTGTTTAAGTATTTAAAAGTCATATCGTTTAGTAAATTACTGATCCGTTACTGTATTATTGTTGTAAATATATATAAGAACTCTATGCTTGCACTTGGAGACAGCATGACACAACATGATAATTGTAGATCTGAGTGACACTTTATCCTCATGAGTATGAGGTTGGAATTGAAGTAAGTGATAATACATAATAATTAATAACATTTATATAGTGCTTTTCTAACCTACTCTGTGCGCTTTTACATAGACAGTGGGGAGCCATTTCAAACTGGATGATTCAATGCCAGCCATTCTTGTGCCAGTACACTCTCCACAAAATAGCTATTAGGTGATGAAGAGGTGAGATAGATAGTTAGCCGTTTAGAGAAGGGGAATGATTAGAAGGCTTGAATGATCAGGCCATGGTGGGCAATTTAGCCAGGACAAACACCCTACTGTTTCTGAAGGATGCTCATGAATCTCTTTTTTTGAACCACAAAGTCAGAACCTCAGTTTTACATCTCATCTGAAGCACTGAGCCAATTTGTACAGCAAAGTTCAGTGGTGTAGTTAGCTTGCTGAAGGACCCTGTGCATAGCAAAGCATAACTGTTAGTAATTTATTCAAAAATAGATCCTAGGGGCCGGTTGGGCAGTGGCGTCCGCAACCTCGTCACTATCAGATCACATACTGGTGACAAACAAACCACCTCTCTAAATGGAGTTTGTAATAACTTTTTAAATCACTTTATTATAGCCGCTGTAAGTTGGCAAAAATAAAATAAATTGTGGGAATGGAATGTGGGAGGTGTGGGTAGTAGTAGGACATAAATACATGCGAAATGTGGACCTGCTTACTTTTCCAAGACAATTATGTGAAGGAAGATGATTAGAATGTAACGTAAGCTAGAAAGCAGAAACTATTCCGTGCTATAAAATGAAGCAATTTCAAGTCGTAATAAATTTAAATGACAACACCAGCTGACAGGATACTACTACACAATCGACCTGTTTTACACAAGTTCTGAGAAAATGGACATCATAAAGTGGTTACACTCACAAATGCTCACTTACTGTGACACTAATGCACAGTAAGCCATACTAAAGTACACAAAAAAAAAACAGATTACAGATACATTAAACTGTTAAAGCTTACAAAAATGGAACTTACTGACAAGTCACAAATCATATTACTTATATCACTAGTACCTTAAAATACTTGCTTGCTTGCCTTCTGTTGTGCAAAAGTCTCAATAATGTTTGACACGTCAAGTTGTCTGGCACGCTCGTTTTTAATTGAGAGTACAGCCAAGCCATGGTCTCTCTTGCTACGTGGTGCTTCTGAGGTCGTTTTTGATGAATTTTAACTTGGAGAACGATTGTTCACATGCAGCACAGTGACCTATCACCAACAGTTCAGCTACTTCGAAAACAGTCGACTTGGTTGACAGGATGGACTGAAAACATGCACGAAATGACAACAATTGAGTGGAAAACGCTGGTGAAATGTCAGTGCTATAGCATTCAGCAGTGTACAATTCGTCGTCAGGCATCGAGGTCAGAGTTGATGATAACAAGACATTGCACTTTGAAGCCACTGCATTGAGACTGTGAACCGCTGTTTTAGTTAAGTTATTAAAGTTTTTTTTAAATCTATACGGCCCCAAGTGGGTCCCCCAAGGAAGTAGGCCCTTGTTCTTTGCACAATCTGCACAATCTATTGCTATACCATAGACACTACACTGGGGCATTGGGATCCACCCACAGAGCACAGAGTAAGCGCCCCCTGCTGGCCACACCAAAACCTCCTGTGGCCAGCCAAGCTTTTCCTAGATGGTCTGCCATCCAAGTACTGTCTGCATCCAAACATACTTAAATTCAGATTGATTACCTGCTCTGAAATACAGGTGGTATCACTGCTGGTTATGCAGTTAAAGTCCATTATCGTAGCCATTATAACACATTGCCTGCACCTCTGATCTACTTTAATGCTCTGTCAAAAGCTTCTGCACAAGCTGGCAGGAGTCACAAGACCCATCTTGTTTGAAAACACTGAGCCACTTCCAACTTGCTTTTGAAAATGATAAACTAATTAGAAGACATTTAATAGGCATGCTCATAACAAAAAAGATAAGTGGAATGAGTATAAACAAGTGGAAGGAACAGGCTGTATGGTGTGAGTTTGCTCAAGCACACAGCACTAAACATATTACATACAGTAATAGTACCACAGAATTATGCAATAGAGCAGCCATTACAAGAACACAGTAATATAACAAGAATAGCTTCAACTACTACTATTAGTTCTTACAGTTAAAAAATTCATTAGAAATTATTAATTCAAATCAAAAAACTCTATAAATATTGCTCTATTATATATATGTATATATTTACAGCTGGAGATCCACAAAGGGAGAAAATGAATCACATATCATAAAGTAGTTTTTATAAAGCTCTATAAATATTCAACAGAGGGAAGATACTGAATGAGTAATATACAGTAAATTAGCACAGTGCAAGTACAGTATGTGAAAGAACCTCATCTATGTGTTGTTTATGATGCACCCCATTTATTTTTGCCAAAGGCTATCCAGTGAAAACTCATTTCATGCAGTGTAACAGATTTTCTGAAAATGACCAATGTTACCTAATAGCTAGGAGCAGTTCTTTCCAACAATGTGGCTTTACTAACAGAAGCTATTTCTGGGGAGGCCGCTTCAAAGAGAAGATGATTTTTCTTTGTGCAGCTTTTAGAAAGAAAGAAAGAGATGGGCTGCTCATCTAAAAACCCTTTATACTCTGATGGTGCATCTAACTGCTGGAAATTGAAAATCTCTTAATGATGAGTCAAGTTCAGTCTGTCAATCCTGGCAGTAATAGCAAGCACATGATTGCAACAATAGCCTGATAATTTAGAGTGTGTTTCTTTGAGAATAATTCGGCCATGAAAAATACATATAGACTCTTATTTAGTGATATATAGAAAACATAACATTCTTTATCCAGTTCACAGTCACAGGGGCCATAGCCTAACTAACCCTACTGAGTGTAAGGCAGGGAGTAACAATACACTGGGTATCAGTATACACACACACACACACATATATCTATATTTATATATTTATTAGTCACACACGTGAACCTCAGGGACAGCTTAAAGGCTCTGCTGGTGGTAATTCCTCTGCAGTCCACAGGGTGGCGCTGTATGCTAACATCTCTTATCTCCCTCCCACTACAGACCAGAGGATTGACAGCCTTACCACCTCTGGCGTCACTCCTGGTGTCCATCCACCTGGACCCGCCTCTTCCTGCCTCTCTTGTTCTTAACTAGAAGTGTTGCCACCTTGGAAAAGTCACCCTTGAGACTTGTGTCTGTGAAGATGTTTCTTTCTTTCCTAAACAGGTTTATACTTCATATTTTGTTTTTCAGTTATGCAGGGTTTGTCTGCAAGTGCCCCAACTCTATGATTTTGTGTGATTTTCTTACAGTACGTATATACCAGGGGTGGGCAAATTCAGTCCTGAAGGGCCGAAGTGGCTGCAGGTTTTTGTTCCAACCCAGTTGCTTAATTAGAAAACAATCCTTGCCAAAACTTTAATTTCAAGGCTTGTTAGTGCTTTAACTCTGCCTATGTCAGGTCATTCTCATATCCTAGATTTTTTTTTCCTTTCTAAAGATATCATCCAAATGATTTGAAGTCTAATACGGAGGAGTAATTCTCAGTCCTTCACTTTTCTCTCTTCACTTTCCTTTCAAGTATTTAATTAAACCAAATAGCGTATGAAAAATATACACAGGTAAATGGTAACAAGCTAAATGGAGAACTGCTGCTTTCTTTTGTTATTTGCATCTTTTTGATAATATGGAGCAATTAAAAACTGAGAATACAGCTGTTTAAAACTAACAAAACGCAATAAGCATTCAAAATCTTAACGAGCGAGACAAGTAAAATAAAGCAGAAGTGTTACTTGAGCAGTAAGTGCTTCCTTTTAGGCCATTGGGTTGGAACAAAAACCTGCAGCTACTGCGGCCCTCCAGGAATGACTTTGCCCACCCCTGGTATTTTCAATATACGAGTATATAGTACTAAGGAGACTGGGGTTTGTGTCTCACATGTTCCCTGCATGGGGTTAGCATGTTTTCCCCATGTGTCTCATGGGTTTCTCTGGGTACTCTGTCCCCACCCCCCCAGTCCAAAGTCATGCTGGTCTGGTGAATTTGTATTGCTAAATTGACCCTTGTGAGTGCATGCAGGGAAGTATGTGTTTGCTCTGCGATGGGCTGACACTCCATTTAGATGTTGTTCCTGCTTTGTGTTCTATGATGATTGAGATATGCTCCAACTACCAAGCAATTCTACCCCGGATAAGCACAATAGAAAAATGGATTGATGGATATACATACTGTATATACTCTGTTTGCTTGATGTTTCTTATTTATTCACAGCTTTGTTTTTCAAACTACAGAAGAAAAAATTCGCAAAACAGGTACTGTTCAGTGTTGTTCAGGGGATGACTGGAGTCAGAATAAGTTGTTAGAAATACTGCAGTGGAATTGGCAGAGAAAAAACACCATACAGTTTGTGTGATGGTGGCTTGATGGTTAGTACTCTTGCCTTGATCTAAGGAATCCAACATGGTTTCCTGCCCATCATATTTAACTTTTACTTTAACCATATTGTGTCTGGACATATATGTTTTAATTTGGCGTCACAAGTGTGATCTCTCACCATAATACCACTATCATAACCTGCTCAGCACTCTTTCTCAGTTATATCTGAACCTGCAGGTTTTTGACATATATTGTTAACTTTTGGCCTTGCTACCACAGGGGGTCAAGGTTGGAATGGAAATAATCTCCAAGCTGAATCAAATTTCAGAATGAATTGGAATAACCAGTTTTATTTTATATAATTCCAACATTTCTTTTCTCCACCTTATATTCATAGCAAAAGTTTTGAAGCAATAACTAGACAAAGCTAGGAAACGTAGCTATAATGGCATTAAATACCTGTGGTCTGTCAGCAGAGAAACATCATGCAGGTTGTGATGGTGGTGTGATAGTTAACTCATGTGTCTTTGAATCTGGACATTGGAGTTTGATTTCTACCCATTACATTAAACTTTTTCTTTTATCAAGCATCAAGTTATTTATTGCAATTTGGGGTTCTTTGTACTAGAAGGAAAACCAAGAATGTTCTATACGAGACATTTTCCAGTAATAACAATAGTTGTACTAAATGCAAAAAGGTTAAGGTTAAAGTTGGGTAACATCATTTTTACCTTTCCACTTTCTGACATGTGCAATGGCAAGTAACTCATCCAATAATATACAGGTACATATGTGTAAAAAAAACAACAACGACAATATATTATACTAGCTGATTACCCAGTGGCTTCGCTCACTGAGTGCAAGGGAAAAAAATAAAATGTAGTATTTATAAAATAAGTTATTACGTAGTAAAACATTTCCATAATAGAATTTGAATGATATATAAGAAGTGTATAAATTATTAAACAGTAAAACATTAACATATAAGAAGTAAAGATACATTGAGTACTACTGCAGTGGTTTCGGGTAAACTACCTGTTTGACAGCCGTGCACTACGTGCCTGTGATTTAAGAGAAAAATTATTCTGAGAAATGTGGACGCTGCCCTTCCGTGCTTAACGGGCAGAAGGTCCAAACAATTCCCAAGTCCAATACTTTCCATGAAGAGCTCAGTACATATTCTTAGATGTAAACCCTCTATCTTCTTAAAAGAATTCATCACAAAAGCAACCTTGAATGTTGCAAGGTTTTAGTGACCCAAACTCACCTTAAGGGACAGTAAGTAGTTACGCACCACAATTTACCAAGAGAGTCACGCTTTGATGGTGCCGATTACACTCATTCACAAAGATTTCCACTGTCCAAGGAGCCGATGGGGCACTTGAAGTATCGCAAACAGTGCGAAAAGAGAGGACGCTGCCCGAAACTGCAAAGCTGTCGACCCGGCAGAGCAGCCCGACATTCCGCCCCTTCCAGCGTCCACTTTGTTGTCACGACCCCTCACCTCTGGAGGTGGTCTTCTACAGCTCGGCGCAGTTAAAAAGTAGAAAGACGCAAAGCTGTTTTCTTCATCTCTTCTACTATCAAGTACTGCCAATTAAAAAAAACTTAGAATGTGGCAGTTTCCACGACAGTCATTTGGACGAATAAATAAAATTTCTTTGTCAGCAAGCACCTGGCAGCAGACGGCTCAGCGCTGGAGTCTAAAGAGGTGGACTGGGAGAGGGCGATGCGGGGTGCACTTCTATGGGATAGATCGGCGTGTTTGTGTTTACTTCTTTTCAATATGAGTAAAATAACTCTCACACAAATAATAAAAAATTGTGAAGACGATATAAAAATGGTGTCCACAAACGAAGTGATTAGTTCCTGTATTATATGTTCTGTGGTCATACATAATTTCCATTTCGCGTGGTCATACGCAATTTCCGTTTCAAACGTGAAAAGAATTTTATATATATAAATATATTGTAGATCCTACATGGGGTGGACGGGCATCCCAGTTAGAAGAGGGGGTGGTATCTTACCTGGACAGGAGTCTCCTAGCAGGCAGATAGGCATCCTGGCCAAGGAGGAGAAGGGGATCAGACCCGGAAGGAAAGACCAGAAGGGATAGACAGACAGCCCACTGAAAAGGGAAGATGTCACTGGGAGCTTTTTACTCCCCCAGCATGCTAGATGACAGCAGTCGCAAATATTAGTGCCCAGTAGAAAGCTAGCAGGGCATGCTGAGAGATGTAGCCCGGGAGACTTCCCTGCTGGGGTCACTGGGTGCTGCAAAAGGGAGCTGCAGAGAGACGAGCTCCCTCTTATAATGGACTTTCACATGACCCAGAAGTGCTTCCATTGGGCAGTGGACGTGGCACCGTTAGTACTCCCAGGTCCTTAATAAAAGGAACCGCACTCCCTTACCCAGGAGAGTCGGAGCTGGGAGGATGTGGGGCAACACTCGGTTGGAGGAGGGCAATGCAGTGGTGGTGAGAAGTATTGTGGGGAGAGAGAAAAAGAGAATCTTGTGTTAACATTGTGTTGCATTTTGTTGATTTTCTTGAGGAGTGTTTGTAATAAATGCACTGCTGTTTGAACCTGGAACTCTTAGTATGGTCGTGTTGGGGTTTGGTGCTTTGTATCACAATATATATACCATATATACTCACGTATAAGTTGGGTCTTGAAACCCAAGAAATAGATCATAAAATCAGACCCAGACTTATATGCCCGTTCAAAAACGTGACCCTTTAATTTTTTTTTTTTTACAACTTCTTGCTTCCTCCAATCTCGCATCACTTTCTCAGACACAACAAATTTTGTTGCAGCAGCGCGGCTGCCAATTTCTTTTACCACTTCAGCAACTTTTAATTTAAAACCAGCTTCGTATTTTCTTCTGATCGAACACTCTGTCATAGATAAGGGATGCTCTTATGATAAAGTGATACAAAACACACAAAACAGTGCAAATTAATAGTTTGGGTATTACCGTGTGGTCACATAGGCACAATACATAGAGAAAAAAAAGCAGTGTGCTCCATGGTTACTCTGTCAGGTGAGCGTTAGCATATAATAATCTCCTGGACCAATAGCATGAGTTTTCCGCATTCAACTTATACGACCAACATAATAAATTACCAGAAATTATACTGTAAAATCAAGCCCCGATTTATCCGTGGGAGAACTTAAATGCAAGTAAACACAGTATATACTTACAAACACATACACATGCAATTTTTATAGGATTATTTGTGTTTATGTTCATTATACTGCTTGACCGTCTGTCTTTTTGCATTCATCCCATATACATTGCTCTTGCACCTTTGTTATGCCCTGACATAAAATTTTGACTAATTCCCAGTTAATTAAAATTTTCCATAGAAATAATTCTAAATAAAAATTTTCCATAGAAATAATTCTAAATACACAAGATAATAGGAACAATCCATCCATCCATCCATTATCCAGCCCGCTATATCCCAACTACAGGGTCACGGTGATAATAGGAACAATTTCAACAAAAACAAGACATTATGCCCAACATTCCTCACTAATAAGCTAACCTTTTCAAAATATCATTTATCATCAAATTAAGATTTTAAGGGTGGCTAAGTACTACTGTCTTCTAAAGTACTTGTTAAAGCAGTATCTGTGGTAATATGTGAAAAAATAAATTGTAATGTTCATGCAAAAACTCTTTAACCAGCTTCTGTCTCTACCTCCAAGAAGGAGGGCCAACAAGGGTGAAAATTGGGAACTGGTCCCAGGATGGTCTGTGCACAAATTCATTGCTCTTATAACTGCGCCATTAGTAACACTATATAGTGATTTAATGACAGACTTTGAATGTCAAATGAAGAACATGAAGGGGATATACTGTGGCACTTTTAAAGATGAATGAGCAATTCAAGAGAATGTTCAATGTCATGCATAGAACGAAGCTTCAAAAAATGTATCCAGATGTATGCACCAGCCACTGTGGCAGGGGAATAGCATTATTTTAATTAATTAAAAATGATTTGCACTCAATGTTGTATCAAGAAAGACTAGAGAGTCTTACAATCTGGTCTACTGAATGGGAATGTAAGTATCAAGGGACAGTTATTAATGACTTCACAAACCATAAAAGCTCGAAGGTGGACTCTGTAGAATTTAGTGCAGTAAGGCAGAACTATTTACTTATTATATTTGCATTATGTTAAAAAGATTTGTTGCATTTGGTGTACAGAGTTACAATATTTTTTGCATATGTCTTGAAAAGTAATAAAATATGCAAGATGGTGACACTTCTGCTTAATTTTTGGCATTTTGTATATAATCTTTCAAGGAACACATTGATAAATGTTCTGTTAGTAACTCTTTTGTTAAATGGTCATTACATTGTTTGGCTGAGACTCACAAGTTGCACATTAAGACTGTTCTGTCCTTACCCCTGATATATAATGTCACCCAAACTCCATGTTGTAGACAAACCATTGATTGATTTTGAAATTAATAGCTGGCATCCAGTGTACTACTAGTAAACTCCTAATCCATAATTTTTTCAACTGAAAGAATTTTAGGTTTTTTTTTTTTTTAGTTTTTCTTATTTTAGTACAATTTTATGCATTTTTTTGTCCTGCTACAAAACAAACCATTTAACGTTCAATATTTATATGTATAAATCATGGTGGGTTATGGGCAGTCATAGAAAAATCTATTGCGGGGTCAAGCTCTGATCAAAGAACTGCAGCATGGGGCTGAGTCATTTTAAAAATGTAGTCTTCCACCAAGGGCGGATGTACTAACAGGGCATTCCAGATGTGTGCCCAAGACCTATTGACAGCAATGGGCCTTTTCATGTTGCATTCCCTGCTCAATAAAACAATCAAGAGTCTGCATGCCAAAAACACCAATGGAGGAACCTCCATGATGAAACAACTCTGTAACCCAAAATCAAGAGTAGCAACAACCACGTTAACTAAAATGGCCAGGTGTCCATGTGCTGTATTGAATTGGTAAAAGTGAGATCAACTCTCATTAGGGAGCTCTGTTCATTGAATCATCTAGGGGTCTGTGTGTCTTAATACAGCCTTGACGTTGATGGAGAGGTGTTTAATACGAGGAATTAGTGATGTCAATTGTGCTATGTTATACAGTAATCCCTCGCTATATCGCGCTTCGACTTTCGCAGCTTTACTCCATCGTGGATTTTAAATGTAAGCATATCTAAGTATATATCACGGATTTTTCGCTGGTTCGCGGATTTCTGCGGACAATGGGACTTTTAATTTATGGTACATGCTTCCTCAGTTTGTTTGCCCAGATGATTTCATACAAGGGACGCTATTGGCGGATGGCTTAGAAGCTACCCAATCAGAGCATGTATTACATATTAACTAAAACTCCTTAGTGATATAAGATGTGCTTCCCACACGGTGCTTGATTGTTTGCTTTTCTCTCTCTCTCACCCTCTGACATTCTCTGCACCTGACGGAGGGGGTGTGAGCAGAGGGGCTGTTTGCACAGAGGCTGTTTGCCTAGAGGATACAGGCGCTTCTCTACAAAATGCCGCTTTATCGCGGTGCTTAGGCATACTTAAAAGCATGTATTGATTTTTTGATTGTTTGCTTTTATCTCGCTCTCACTCTCTGACATTCTCTGCTCCTGACACGCATTCCTTTGAAGAGAAGATATGTTTGCATTCTTTTAATTGTGAGAAAGAACTGTCATCTTTGTCCTGTCATGGAGCACAGTTTAAACTTTTGACTAAAGGGTGTTGTTTCATGTCTAGAGGGCTCTAATAATGTTAACAGTGTGGGAGAGTTTATAAGGGCTTAAAATATATAAAAATAACCATACAAACATATGGTTTCTACTTTGCGGATTTTGATCTATCGCGGGGGGTTCTGGAACGCAACCCCCGTGATCGAGGAGGGATTACTGTATACCAAATCAGGACACCAAGTGTGCAGTTGTAAAACATTGGTAAAGTAGGTTATTGTTTGGGCCCAAGGAATTATACAGTACTTATATGTAGCAATTTATATACTTAAACCTTTTGAAAGAAGTATATGTTAATGTGAGAGATGAAGAGAGCATGGTGGCCTAGTGAATAGCAATCTTCAGGCCAGACACTGTCTTTATGGGGTCTGCATGTTCCTTCTGTGTGCTTTGATTGTCCTGCCTGCTAGGTTAATTTGACACTCTTAAGTAGTCTGAGATAAGTGTATGGGGTTGATTCCTAGATGTATATTACAACAGATTAGCCTTCATCAGGGTCAAAGCATGAAACAAACTCAAACGAAGACCAAACACTAAAATCAAAAATGGAGGGTAGTAAAATGGATGGATTCATATGTACGTGAAGAAAGGGAATACATTAAAATAGCTCAACTTTTTAATTAATTCAAACAGAATTTCACTGAGCAGTTCATGCGAAAAGTCAGTAGCTTCCTCTGTTGCTCTATCAGCCTGTATTCTTCCATATTTGTCTAAGACACAGATATCATATGGAAAAGTGTAATAAATCAGTGTGGCATCACTCAGAAGCTGTTTGTCACATATTCTTTTCAATTTGTGTGTGGTTTAAATCCAAGAATTTCGGTTCTATTCAATCACTTAAGGCAATTGTCACTTGAGCCCCGCCCACATTCTCTTCACTATTAGCAGACATTGTGCTCTTTCTTTTACTTGTATTACTTTCAGCAATGGTCAACGGAAAAGGAAATAAGTAATCAGCAGCAGCCGCAACAGCAATAGATCACCTTTGTGTCATTTAAGTCATTGTCACAAAAGAGGTTTTCAGAATTCTAGACAGGTTTCAGTTTCCTACAAGGTTTTTTATTTGAGGCAAAATGATATTGTTTTTTTGTTTCGTGAATTGGGGTTTTGAAACAGGAAAAAGAAACTTCATTAAACATGATGCAAATAAAGAGTCATGTGCAAATGGGTTATATGAAGACAACCACTGGCTGTTTTCCCAACAGGCAAAAAGGCTACATTAAATTCTTAAACTTACCACTACCTGCCTTCAGGTAAATTTAACTGAAATCACTTAGAGCGAGTGTGTCTTCTATGTTTGTCTGTATAATACTCTGGCTGTTGTTCTTGCCTATGACTTTCACAAATAATATTTTAGAAACACTATAACTTGCCACATCAAAAGGACTAGATATTAGAAAAGTGTAATTCAGATCATTCTTTTCATTTAAATGGACATGGTCCTAATACAGTACTATAAAGGTCTGAGCAGGCAATCCTAAATTGTCAAGATTAAGTGTGATATTCCCCTCATGTCATACACAGCAGCATTATAGATATTTTTAATTGTTTTAGAGAGAGCAGCAGTCCTTTGATGGCATTTCTACTGCTTGTGCTACTTTGCTTGAGTCGGCTGACTTATTCCATCTATGTCTGTACATAATAGTCTTTCAGTTACCCCTTGTGGATAACAAATTTTGGAAATTAACCACTAAAAAATAATAATCCCTTGTTTGTGTAAAATCAAATCAAATTTCCAATGACTAATTTTATTAGCATATTTTGCACATCTGTGCTTGTTTTATAGCCAAGCATGGCATCTTTATAGATGTATTTTTACTGAGCTCAGTGGCTTTCATTTAAATTGCGGGAGTTTCTTTCTCTTGGGCATACTTACTCACTGTGTTGTATCAGAAAAGACAGAATTAGGGTAGAACTGAATTGTTTGCATATCCAAAACACTCTTATTTCTCTGTTCAAGGAAGACTTTGATTTGTGGTTGGTCCTGAAAATAAAGGCAACCCCACTACTTTTTCAAGAAGCCTGATATCTGATAGCCCCATAAGTCAGAAAACGTATATCCTAAGTTAACAAAGCCATAGTGAAATCAACTTGTAGCCATTGTGACTGTACAATCAGTGTTGGTAACATTGCTGGGTCACGGTCCTAACATCCTGCGTTAGAATCCCACACATGGTCATTACTTATATGTAGTTTACACATTCTACGTGTGTGGGTTTTTTAATCTAGATATCCTAGTTTTACTGCCGCATCCCCAAAAATGTGCTTTTCAGGTTGATAGACCAGCGGGTTGGAAAATGGATGGATGGAAAGTGCTTTACATGATGAAGAAAGAGAAAAAAAGACAAAGTAAGAATTAAAATAAGGGAAATCTAATTAACATTGAATAAAAGTAAGGTCCGATGGCCAGGGAGGACAGAAAAAACAAAAAAAACTCCAGACGGCTGGAGAAAAAATAAAATCTGCAGGGGTTCCAGGCCATGAGACCGCCCAGCCCCTTCTAGGCATTCTACCTAACATCTAACATCGCTTCAGAATAGTTCGGGTATTGCCATGTGGTCATGCAGGCACAATACATAGATAAAAAGGCAGTGTGCTTCATGGTTAATCTCTCAGTTGGGTGTTAGCATATCGTAATCTCTTGGACCAATACCGTGAGCTTTCCGCATTCGACTTATACGACCAACATTATAAAATACTGGAAATTATACCATAAAATCAAGCCCCGACTCATCCAAGGGAGAACTTAAACGCACGTATACACGGTAATTACATACATAGTCTGTGATGTCTTAGTGAAAAGACTTACTGCACTTCAGACAAATTGTACGATTGTCAATTTAATGGCAAATAAGTAAAAACCTTTTTTAGAAAGAGGCTTCTTAAAGAAATGTGACCATAAATTACTTTCTTGAAAAATATAAATCAAGAAAAACAGTTGTGGTTAGAATCAATGAGGTTTTGGAAAATATTAATAGTCTGAAAGAGAAAATGAAGTACTCTGTAGCATTTAATTTTGCATTTGATGAAAGTATCACCTGATTTTCAGATGAGAAATGATGGGAAATAACCAGTTACCTAAATAATTTGTTTCACTGGCAATTTTGAAAAGAACAGCAGGTACTGAAATCTTCAAACCTTTATTTGGGACATTTGACAAATTAATTTGTTGACATGGCAAATGTGGATATAGGTGGAGCCTCTAAAATGGTTGTGTTGACTCTGGAAAAAAAAACTATTAATTATTAAGAGACATTGTGTG
Organism: Polypterus bichir lapradei; assembly: GCA_026402145.1. Lineage (NCBI taxonomy): Eukaryota > Metazoa > Chordata > Cladistia > Polypteriformes > Polypteridae > Polypterus > Polypterus bichir. The sequence continues at coordinate 72,587,379 of JANRMT010062837.1, read as the reverse complement.
CAATATTGCATGAAATGTAGATATTATCCTGAATGCGCATTCTAGAAATATGATGTCCTAGCCACTGAAAATTCACTTGCTTGATGAGGTGAAATTAGAACTCATGGGCACTACTAGATTTGTCAGGAACCTAAAGCAACCTTATGAAATGTGCAGAAAAATGTAAAAATTACGATATCAGAAAAAAGATGTTCATGGACCCTATGATAATTAGATTAAAGATCTGGATTTCTCCTGATGATATAGCAAGCCACTAAATCTCAAGTGACACATTGATCATTCAGTTTTTATTAGAGAGAAAATATCAATGTAATGAAATCTTTATGCACTTCAGGGACAGAAAGCAATGGTTTATGGTGAAGGGACCTTTTTCAAAATGATGTTAAAATTGGAGTCACTCAAGGATCAGTACTGGGGCTGCTGCTCTTTTAATACGCACAAATGATCTGGTATATAATCAACATGCTGCCTAAGCTTGCAGATGATACCAAACTACTGTAGGTGTAAGTTGTTACAGAGGGATATGGACAGCATAGCGGTTTGAGCAGTTATGTGGCAGATTAAATTTAGCATTGGTAAATGTAAAATATTATATGCAGGAAGAAGAAAAGTTAGATTTAAATATGCAATGCAAGGTCTGAAACTTGAAAATACACCTTATGAGAAGGACATAGGAGTCATAGTGAACTCATCACTGTCTACATTAAAACAGCATACAGAAGCAATCAAGAAGGCTAATAGGATGTTAGGTGGAGTACAAGTCAAAGGAGACTATGATTAAGTTGTATACCACACTAGTGTAGGCCTCACCTCGAGTACTATGTACACTTTTGGTCTCCGTATAATTAAAAAAAAAAAAACATGTTGCAGCAATGGAGAACATCCAGAGAGGAGCAACTAGGCTGATTCCAGAACTGAGAGGTATGAGCCATGAGCAGAGATTGAAAGAGTTGAACCTTTTCAGTTTAAACAAACAGATTAAGAAGCGACATGATCAAAGTGTTTAAAATTATGAAGGAAATGGGTACAGCAGATCTCAATTGTTGTTTTCAAAATCAATTCTTCATCACGAACACACGAACATGGTTGATAACTTAATTCCAGATTTCTCATAATTATTAGAAACTTTTTCTTCACTCAAAGAATGACAGACACATGGAATTAATTACCAAATAGTGTGATAAACAGTAGGATTTTTAGATCCTTCAGATCTCGACTTTATTTAGGACAATCTAGGATGAATAGTATTGATGGGTTTGTTGGGCTGAATGACCTGTTGTCATCACATTTCTTCTAATTTTGAATGAAAGCCACTCGATTACTCTTCAGTGTTATACAAAGATACTAAAAAAAAAAGATCAAACACAAATTTAGAAAATGGAAAATATGTGAAATATTGAACATGCGGACATTAGATGAGCTGGGAGTATTCATGTTAGATTTTAATCAGTCAAAATGAGATGTGTCTTAAATGCAATTATTTATACTGGTCACAAAGTGTTTACACATGTATAACAATTTATTTACATACAGTAGTTTTAAATCTGACATTTAGATAAGCTGTTATGTTGCATGGCGTCACGCGGCTATGGAGTGGTTTAGGCTGAACAAACAGCATTGCACCTTACAGTTCAACTCCAAAGCCACTAGGCTTTTCTTTCTGTCTTTGAAATATTTTAATCCTTTTTAAACTTTATTATTTTTAATTCAATATGAAATCCAAATTCAGTGAGGCTTAGAGTCAAGCTGTTGAGTTAATTTATAATTGTATTTCCACTTGGCCAATTTCTTTATGCAGTTAATCTTATTTTGTTCATTTTTTTTGTTAATTCAGGTCATATTTATGTGATTTCAGAGTAGACGAGTAAAGTAAAAGGTACCCGTCGTGCTTTGTTCAGAATATTCCTTGTTATGAAGCATGAGGGGTTAACGTTATGGCCACTAAGTGAGACTGGTGAGATTTGACCCTGCAACCTTGTAGTTTCAAGTGCAACTACTTAACCAAACTTATGGCAAATAGTTATTCAGTTATGCTCTGAGGCAGAAGAGGTCATCAATCACTATAAAGCAATCATTTGTAATTTTACAAAAAGACAGCTCTATCACTGCCAGCAGGAAAGTAAGACAGATGTGCCAGGTGCAGGCAATGCCCAAGGAAATATAGTTTGGACAAAAATTAATCTGTTTTATAAAGCTTCTTCGATGGACAAGAGATGAGAAACCAGTGTCTCTTTTTCTATTACAGGAAAGTCTAACTTTTAAATCCTTTTTGTTTCTTGTTTTTAAACAGACACTTGCAAAATTGTGGAAAATTCATAATGGGACAACAGAGTAGAATTGTTTCTGAAACTCGTTTGTTTTATTGTGTCAGTGGTAAAAATTCTTGGTACTTTTAGATTAAGAATTTGATAAACCTTTTTGAACAAGTTTCTAGGGGACAAAACCCAAATGGAGAAGGAAGTGAACGTAAAAATGTTTTATTAATTAGTAATGCATTACACATAACAGTAACTACAGAAATGCAGAGGGAAAGCTTTGGAATCAATTTTTTGTTTATCTTTAATGTTTCACTTAAATAACGTGGTGGTAGTTCTGATTTTATTAAAGTGGAGATTTTTTTTGTTCAACAGTAATATTAATCAGTGTTCAAAGAAGAGAAAACATTTAACAATTATATTTTATTAAATGGCATTTCCAAAACATAGCTTTGTCTATCTGTCTATCTATCATCTATCACTTGTTTTATTGTTTTCTATTGAGAGCAAAGTAATGATGAACTTTTCAGTGGCCCTTGGGTATTTTTCAAGTCAAAGTTGTTTCTTTACAATTATGTTATATATAAATTTACCACTTTTCTAAGTTAAAACTAATTTTATAATTAAAAAAATACATAACTTTTTCTTGAATTTTAAAATGGAGGTAAATGGGGCCAGAGTCCAAACATGAAAACGAAACCCTTAAAATTTATCAAATACATTCGCTTTAAAGCAAAAAAGATGTCGTATTTCTGATGCATACTTGTGATAAAAAAGTAAACTAAATGTAATAAACTTTATCACAGTTTCTTCGTACTGTTTTATCAAGGTAAGGATACTTTTCCTGTTCTCTTGTTTGCTCACATTGGCTATCATGGGTGGATCCCCCCCAATTTGCCAAATTTCCATAACTTCATGCTACACATTATCCTACTTTTATCTCTGCGGTTCTGTTTTTTGAACATTTACATTCATTCGTGGCAAGTGTACCTAGTGTCTTATCAGCGTCAGACCTGTCACTAGACCTTGAAATCACCTGATTTGAGGATGCCTCTGTCATAATTTTTAATGTGGGTATGCATATTCAAATCATCAGTTCCTTATGCCACATGTACTGAAATCCTATAATCATATTTTTTTAGAGGCAATGCTGACGCACATACTGAATCCCATATAGGCACAGTTATTTAAGGACAGATGCACACTAAAATCATATGATTAATGTTTCCTAAACAGTACCTACTTTTTGCCAATTACATTCTGCATCATTATTTTAAATACCCTACAGAGTAAGACATGAACTGAATGGCTGTGTGGTACGTGATGATGAAGCATGCATATAAGAGTTTCTTTCACCTCATACAAATAAAAATAAATTTGAATTGAAATGAATTGCACTAAATTGCATATTTTATATAAAAAAACGTTTAGAAGATCCAAGAACAACTGCAAATTGATACTACATTCATAGCACCAGTCAACATACATACTGTACATACTTTTTGTAGGCAGATTATGTGATAGAGCCAAACCACAATAAACCCGACTTGAAACGGGAAAAAACAATCATCAAATTTTGTAGTGTATGCTGAGAATATGAAGATTATTGTCTGCCTGCTGAACAGAGATAGAAATTCACATGTGGGCATCAACATTCGATTATGACAATAATGGCACTTGGAGATGACTTTCAAAGTGACCGCGCTGAAAGGTTTCTGGGGAGGCAGATAATCAGCGAGGTGAAGCATAAACCCGGTCTCCTTTTAAATGGTGGAATTTCACAAAAACATTTCACTTATAGATATTGTGCTTTCAAAAATGACATGGATAAACCATTGTGCAATATGTGTGCTATCACAAGACATGGATCAATACTCAATATTACTCTTATCTTGAAGAATGCCAGAATGTAATATTTTGTAATATAAATCCTAATAACTTACACAGAGCAGCATAATGGCACACTGTTTAGCACTGATGCTTTTCAAACTAAGGAGACTTTGAATCCTGGACTGATTTGAATCTTGGAATGATCACTGCCTGTGTAAAGCTTTACTAAATTGTCCCTATATGAGTGAGTCTGCCTTGCCATAAACCGGTGCTTCATCCTGTGAAGAGTTTGCCCCCTCCTTGTGTCTGGTGATGCTAGGATAAGCTAAAGCTTACAGTGGCTCTAAAAACTATATTAAAGAGTTTAAGAAAAACAGAGCGATGGATGATTTCATGAACTAAATGCTAATCTAAATATAATTTCATTTAAACTCACTTCACTTTATTTGCGTATGCCACTCCAAGTCTTATTGCTTGTGCACATATTTAAAAATAAAGCAGCAACAGTAAAGTACAAAACATTTTAACATTTAGAAATATAATCACACAATGTTCTAAAAAGACTTGGAAGCCCTTTCTTTGTAGCCATTTGTCTTTCTACAGCAACTATTTAATGGTGTTTTTCAGATTATATATTAAGTACTCCATCTCCAAGCTGCTTTATGAATCCTCCGCAGGGTTTGATTGATTGACAAGGAGTTTTCTTAAGAAAATGCAGTACCTTTCCTGCAGTATGATTTGAAATAATCAACTCAGACACTTTTGGATAACCCCTATCTAACCTTTTACTTGCTGTCTTTGACAAGTTACAAAACCATAGAAATGTTGAGGAAATTTGTAAAGAAGAAAAAGCTAAAGGAATTTGATGTTTTCTTGGGGGAGAAGGAGCCAGCATCATAGAAAACAGGCTTTGAGAAAAAAAGCAGAGAATATAAAACCAGTTGCAGATATTAATGTTTATAGTGATCCACTTCAAAAGATACAAAAGAATATGGCATGGTAAACGTTTATTTTCAAATATCTTTATTTTTTGTATTGTTACCTTCCAGTAGACATAATCTCAGGGTTGAATAAACTGCAGGTTGCGAGTGTGTATGGGTATTTGTTTAAACTTACATTTCTTCTGTAATACGCTACCGTGGCTGATCGTTTGTCTGTCCAGTATTTTAAATCACCTGTAACTTGCAAACCGTTTGAACCTTTGACATGAAATTTGGTACACAAATACTACGTGACGTCTACTATCTGCTTTTGGGGTGATGATTGACCTCCAAGGTTATTTCTCTTTTTATTTTATTGTAGAATCAACTGTCAGCAGTGGCCAGCAGGGCGGCCATGTGACTCATACGTACGGGTGCCGTTCTCATCCCTACCACCTTTGCTGTCACTTCCCCTACCTCTTCATATCTTAAATCATTCTTGAGGCAGATTGAAGACTTAAGTGCCAGCTTAAGTTAAAATTTAAGGAAAATGTACTAAGTAATTGCAACTGAAACACTGACAGTTTTAATGCAAAAAGATGCCAACGAAGAAGAGAAGAAGTGGGCCTCTAGGGTGGAGAAAAGAAGAGCTGCTCAGGAAGCAGCAAGCACATCAACCTCTGAGCAAACAAATGCTAAGCATACAGACAAAAGAGAATGAAAATTATGAATGCCCAAGTCCAGTGTATTCACTGTACTTTATCATGCAGTGCACTGTTACTGGTCCATTATAATGTGGTTAACAGTTATAAACATTTGATTAACTGTGCAGCTAACAATAATACATCACTTAGAATAACAATATTCGGTACTTTGCACATTTCAATAATTTTTTTACCATTTTATATCATGATAAAAATGCTTATAATTTGTAGGTTGTTAATAGAGGCTTATAATGGATACCTGAACTAAAGTGTTACTAAGTACTTTTGCCCAGAGGGGACTGGGCGGTCTCTTGGTCTGGAATTCCTACAGATTTTATTTTTTTTTTCTCCAGCCTCTGGAGTTTTTTTTTTTGTTTTTTCTGTCCACCCTGGCCATCGGACCTTACTTATTCTATGTTAATTAATGTTGACTTATGTTTATTTTTTATTGTGTCTTCTATTTTTCTATTCTTCATCTTGTAAAGCACTTTGAGCTACATTTTTTTGTATGAAAATGTGCTATATAAATAAATGTTGTTGTTGTTGTTAAATTTGTGAATTTTAGCAGGTTTCACTCCCTCTGCCCAAAAAATCTCACTACAGGGCTACATGAGCTGAGCTCATCCTATGCTTATCTGAACTACCCATAAGCCATTACACATGTATTGTGTGGTGTCAGCTTCATTCTGTTGCAGTTACTGTGTAATTTTCAAATTGACGTTACTTTTTGGTTTACATAGTATTATTGGCAGTTTGTGCTTTTTTGTGTGCTTAGAGATTGAATCTATCAACCACAACTCTAGAAACTGGAACCAACCAACCATTATTTAATAAACACTATTATACTAATATACTATTCACATGGGCTATGAAGCTTCAGGAGGCTATGAACATTGAGTATTTGTGCATAACTATTGCAGCTGCCCTGACCAGAATCTGCAAATTCTCAGAACTTCTCAATTAATTAGCCTTTTTTTAATAAAACGCCATTAACTGCATCCTCCACTTTATAGAGCAAATTCTATGCTGTTTAATACTAACACAAATATTTTCTAATTAATGTTATATAACTTGCAGTATTTATTTTTGTCCTGTTGTACTAGGTTTAGTACTTAAGACTACATGATAATGTTTTATTCATTTTGCTTTGTAAAGAATCTACTCTCTATATATAAAATCCTAAGCCTAAAAGTGCAACAATTTTATGTTGCTTTTTTTGTCATGCTTTAAATCTGGCTTATTCTAAAACCTAAATATATATGCTTGGTATCATTCTTTTCAGAATATATCAAACTTTAATGTGATGATGTTAGATTTTCAGATTGTTATTCCGTTTTTAAATTATAAACTAAAAAATATCAAGAACTCACGTCCCGCGAGACGAGACTTTGTGCCAAGAGATTAAACCACGCCTGGGGCCAGAAATAAAAGACAAAGAGTAGGACAGCTGCTGCACAGGCTTTTAAATGTTTAAAGTGCCGCGCGAGATGCAGATCATGCGGCACGGCAGCAGCAGCAGCAGCAGCTGATCGAGCAAAGAGGAGGTAAAAAAAATGTATTTGTTTCCTATTGTACCACCGTTTAAGGGGGTTTGGAGGAGTGACCAAGTCTCCTTGGGGTGCGTTCTTTTATATTTGTAATCGATTCAGTGGTGCTGAGATAAGCTGTGGTATCCCATAATCCTGATTAGGATATGTTATATCAATGAACTCAAATATACCAGAAGTGTGATATTTTTAAAAGTTAAAGCACACACAAGAATGAATAAGAAAAGGAAGAAACAAACATAGTATGACATCTTGTGCCCCCAATAGGCCTTTCCGCACATGAATCTCTGCCTGGTAGGATGGCACACCCACCTACCAGTATCTCAGGCACCAAAATAAAGCACTCTGTTTTATATTCTTTGACCCAAACCTCTTCATACTGGCAAGCCTTTGCCCCTTTCTATATTTGTTATTAGTAAATATCCAGCTTGAAGTGGCTTTAAAGCTCATCTAGAGATCACTCCCAGGGTCAGAGGTTTCCTAATTTGCCACAGGAAAAATCAGGATTGAGTGCCTTGTAGAGGTCTCTAGATTTATTTTTTATTTTTGATAAGTCAGACTGAAGCATTATTCTCTCTTTTAGCATTGGCCTATATGTGTTACACCTTACATTAAGTCAACCTGCAGAGCTCATAGAAGTCACACTAACTACAGTGTAACCAAAGTAGAATTGGCAAAATTAGTCAATCAGTTCTGTCCTTTGTTGAGGTTCAATTGAAATGGTCAAGTATAGAATGAGTGGCCAGTATTCATAGAAAGCAGTTAGCAATTTGTAGTTCTGAGGTATAACAGAAATCTATGGGTGTCTAAAGATCCAAAGTTGCTTACCTATGAGGGAAAAACACGTACATAATTGTACCAGCATCAGGTGACACAAGTGGTGTCTGCAAAATTGAGCTAAATTTGACACAAACCACTCCATCAAACCTAAACCTTTAACCCTATGGGTTGTGGCCTGCCTCCCGTAGCTGTGAGTGGTGGGCGTGTGATGAATACAAGCTCTCATTTTCTCTGAAGGCCAAGTCAAACAATTATTTTAAAGTGTTTGTGCAGCATCAGCAGGTATCTAATTTTTTTTCCCTGCTCAAGCCACTGCACTTTGAAAGACAGCCAGCAGAATTCTCCCTGTTAGGGGTGAACTCAACAGATACACTCTGCTCTATTCCAGCTGTTCTTTCTCTGTCTGTCATGTTGGACAGCTGGTATTGCCTCACAAATGTCCATCACATGCTTTACTTCTCATTATCTTAAAGCATTAAAGCTGTAAAAAGCAAAAAGTGGATATTCTTTTGATTTTATTTACTGCATACAGTAATACTTAAAAAATAAATCTGCATGAATACATGGCACTGGAGGGTGGTGACATGTTTGCGTTTCTCCTTGTAGACAGCTGTTTTTTGTATATAATTTTGTTACTTTTATAGCTTTCAGTCAGTTATAAGGATTATTTTTTATAATGAAAAAACATCTTAAATAACAGAGCAAATATTTAAAATTCATAATTCAGCCTAATAAATACGGAGCTGATGCCATTCTCACAACACAATCAGCATGAGTCAAAGAATAACTGAACTGCGAGTGCTAAGAGGTGGATATGAAGTGTAGGCATCCAAGTAAGAACAAAACACTATGGGAACTGACCTTGTCTGCCCAGCATTTTACTGGCCAACATGTAGCTGCTGGATAATAAGCTAGATGGCATACAGGCAAGACTGGCTACTCAGAGAGACATTAGAAACAAATGTGGTTTTCATTTCTTAGAAATGTGACAAACTGCTAAGACGCCAGACTCTGCAGTACAGCCAGCTGGTTTTACTGTCTTTCGTGAGGATCGGACTAATCTGTCAGGTAAAAGACAAGGAGAAGGTGTGTGTTTTATGAACAATGCGTGGTGCACAAATGTTCAGTTTGTCTCTAACATACAAGCTATAAAAACCTGGACATGGACACAAATAGATGAACACACACTAGCTTGGTCTGCAATAGAAGTGAAATCCTGAAGTACTTCTTTATATTCCTTGCTTTGTACACCAGTAAATACAAGGTATCACCAATATACTAACAATCCAATTGTGCTTCACTCACTCAGAATATAGAAACAATGTAGGAAGCACTTTTAATTAGAGAATATCTTATCTCTGGCACCTCTACATGGTAACCACCTTTTTCCACCCTCTCGAACTTAACACAGTTTTTAATGATTGGAAAACGTATGAAATGAAATCATTTAGAGATTTGTATATAAATAATGTCTTTGCATCCTATGAACAATTATACTCCAAATTTAATCTCTCATCAACACAATTTTTCCACTGTCTCCAAATTAGAAACTTTGCTAAACAAAATCTGCCCAGTTTTCCTCACTTCTCACCTATTTCAATTCCAGAAGAGATATTGATCAGGCTTGGGGACTCAGGCAGCATTTCTATAATACAGTATATAAAAAATATTTTAAAGTCCCTTCCTTTCAAAGATCCTAGAGTACTGTGGGAAAAGGATCTCTTACTCAACATTTCAGAAACGGAGGCAGCGACACGCAGAATTCACTCAAGCTCTATATGTGCAAAATATTCAGTTATTCAACTTAAAATCTTTTATCGAGCACATCTGTCTCAATTGAAATTGTCCAAGATGTTTCCAGGACAAGATCCAACATGTGAACATTGCAATCGAGCCCTAGCTTCACTAGGCCACATGTTCTGGGTCGTGTATTAAATTAATATCTTTTTAGACCAAAATCTTTAAATGCCTTTCAGACAGATTTGGTGTCACAATCGCTCCTAATCCGTTAATAGCTGTGTTTGGTGTACCTCCAGATGGGCGTAAAGTGGAGAAGGACAAACAAACTGTGATTGCCTTTACTACACTACTGGCACATAGACTTATCTCACTGAACTGTAATAATCCTAACTCACCTCTTTTAGGTCAGTGGGTAACTGATGTTATATACTATTTGAAACTGGAAAAAAAACACATTCTCCCTTATAAGATCAGTTCAAAACTTTTTTAAAACCTGGCAGTATCTAATCAATAACATTTTAGAATAAGCATTTATACTGGGGGAAAAGACTCCTTTCTCTTTTACTAATCTTAACAGTTTTGCTCTGGTTGTTGGCCTTCCTCTCTTTCTCATGGTTGGGGGCTTATTTGATTTGAGTTTTGTTATGTTTGACTTGATTGTATGGAATGTTTTAATAAATTCAATAAAAAATAATAAAAAAAGTACTTACCTGGAATTGTTATTTATCAAATTTTTACCTTCTGAGGGAGTTCTCTAGGGTTTTCCTGTTTGCTGTTTACATTCTTTCGCAAACCAATGTGAACAATTCACTGAATGATCTTTACAACATTATTAGAGAATACGAGCATTTATATCCTGAGCTATTACTGTTGCTGAGAACTTCAACCAGGCAAATGTAAGGAATGCTTACCCTAAATATGACCTTCCCCGCGAGGGGTGCTAAAATTCTTGATCACTGATACAGCCTAATAAAAGAAACTTACTGTCTGCTATTGTGCCCCTGTCTTGGACATACAGATTATCTGTCAGTACTTCAGCTGTCCACTTACAAGTAGACAGTGAAACATCGGGAACCGGTAAGAGAAGTGGTTCAGTGTGGGACTAAAAGATACATGATAAAGTACATGACTGGCTTGATTGCATAAAGTGGGACATGTATAGAGAAACTTTATCAGATCCAGATTAGTATGAAGATGTCTTAACATAATTCATCAAAAATAGTTGGACAGCTAGGTGCCTGTGAAAAAAATCTGCATATTTCCTAACAGAGAAACCTGTGGTCACTAGTGACATAAAGAATTTAGTAAAAGCATGCACAAATGCAATTTAAAAATGGAAACATACAAAAACAGCAGAAACAAACTCGGAAAAGCAATCAGACAGGATAAATGCTGGTATGGGAGAAAACTGGAGCTTTAACAATTTGCTCACACTTTCACAGGGATTAGGGATACTTACAGAATATAAAAACTTAATCTAATATCATCTGCATTTTCCCTTACAAACCAACTTAACGCCTTCTATGTCTATTTTGATAGCAGCAACAAGCATCCTATCAATACATGATGTAAAAACATTTTATAAACAAGTTAATGTCCACAAGGCATCCAATAATATTTCAGGGCATGTTTCAAAAACCTCCAGCAACCAAGGAGTAGATATTTTTGGTGATAAATTTAATATTTCACTGAAAGAATCGGTTTTCTTCACCTGCTTCAAAAGGACAAGAATTATCCCTGTCCCAAACAAAAAAGTGGACTGTCTGAGCAACTACAAACTGGTGGCAATCTCTCCAACAGTGATAAAGTGCTTTGAGAGACTGCTGCTAGGACATGTTAAACAGAATATTCCAGAAAGTCTTGATCACTTAAATCTGCATATTGTCACAACCGGTCCACTGGGAATGTCATATCCATTGAACTTCATACCATCCTATGGCAACAGGATAATACAAGTTGATATGCCAGAGTCCTGTTCACAGATTACAGCTCAGCATTTAACACCTTTTTCCCATCAAACCTGACCACTAAACTACTCAATTTAGGACTTAATACTACTCTCTGCAATTGCATTTGAACTTCCTAGCCAACAGACCTCAGACCTCCATACCAGCCCTTAGCACATGTACTCTGCAGCATGGTGTGCTAAGCCTCCTTTTGTGCTACTTGTTCACCTCTAACTGTGTGGTCGGACACAACTCCTACTCCATCATGGCCCAAGTGCCAACAATGATGAGACAGTTTATAGAGAAGAGAACTACCTGCTGATTCAGTGGTGCCAAAAGAAAAACCTCACCATTAATGTCCAACCATATCACTGTTTCAGTGGTGATTGCATGTGTTCACTGTGTATGATTGAGTTTTCTGAGTACTCCAAATGAATCTTTCAAATCTCAAACAAGATTTTGTCATTTTTTGTTGAAGTTTAATTAGTACCAGTAAATTGGCTTTATACAAGTCAATATTGGTATGAACATGGAAGTGGCCTTTCAAGGACAGGAATCCCATTCTGGGTTTATTTGTACCTTGCTCTCGGGGCAGGTATATGCTCACCATAACACTGCACTGGACGTGGTAGGTTCATAAAATCCATTGAGGGATAATTATCATAGAGTAATACAAAATGGCAGTGTTTTAGTTCTATGTTTCCAGGGACCTGTTATCTAAACATAGCTCAGTGATCTATGTACAGTAAGTGGTCTTGTCTATGTGGGTTTTCTACAAGTACTCGAGTTTTGTTTGACATAACAAAAAAAACTACATTTTAGTTTAACTGGTAGCTCAAAAATTGACCCAAATAAGAAAAACATTTCCAGACAGCCATGTGCAGACTTTTTGCAGGCATGGAGTGGCTTAAAAGGGAAGAAGGGTCACTTTGTTGGACAGTTTTTGTAACACTTAATCTTGGACGCAAATTAGTGTCCACTCTGTTTAATTTTATAGGAAGTTCGACAGTAGCTTCAGGGGCATTATAATTTTCATAAACAGTGACAAAAATGTCCATGATTGTTGATTATATCAGGTTATAAAACAGACACTGCTATCCATCTAATCCCCATATCATTTATTTTCCTAATTTAATAAATCTGGACAAGACCAAAGAAAAAATAAAAGAATTCCCTTCTAGTTACGTGAAATACGACATGGACCTTAACAGCAAGAGTTTATATCATAGAACATCAAATCTGATTTTTTTCTTCCTTTATAAAGTGCCATTTGTGGAATAGATATTCATTAAGCCACTGAAACTGAGTATCTGGTAACATACATCATCATTATTTTTATGCATTAATCTTTCAGTAAGAGAAAGTAAAATTATTATTATCTAGAACACTAAAGTAAAACGTAAATGATTTTATACAGATGTTATATCTCTCAACAACAACAAAAAAATACTTATTTGCTTTCTAGGTGTTGACAGATTTAGCAGTTTGAAGCAAAAGCTAGTACTTTAGATCTCTTAGGTCTCTTTGTAAGGAAGTAATGGGTGAATATAAAGAAAACAGAATCAAATATAAAAATGATGACATGTTCACTCTTTTAAAGAGGACCCTTAATATACAAAAGCAAATAAAACTGTCCAGGAAGGTATCCCTCAAACACTGTCCCCTTCCTAATTCATTGTTTAAGCATGCTGACAGAGCCTTGTAAATTTAGCTCGAGTTCAATGTCACTAGAGAGAGAGGTTGGGAGCGTGCAATGTCACTAGGCAGTCACACATTATGCACTCATTATACTGTTTGAAATGACTTTGCTGCATCATAATGTTATTACATTTACTGTAATTTTCAATATGATTGTTACGCTTTTTCTTTAAAGATGCTTCTCAATGAGCATTTAAAAAATTCAACCTATATGCTGTGTTTCGTCTCTTCACTAGAACCTATGCCAGCAGCAACACATGCCAGATAGAATCCCATCCGAGACTGGAAGCAAGTCCATCAGTAGGCACTACCACATAAACGCACACATACCATAGCAATTTTAGAGTCCCCGGAAAAGAACAGCATACATGCTTTTTAACTGTGGGGAAAAAATGGAGTCTCTGAATAAAAACAGTCAAATACCAGAGGAATAGACAAATCACATCTGTGCATTTTGTGTGTAGAAATATAAAAGCAGCTGCTCATATCAAAGCTTTTTAATTCTGTCATATAACTTGTGTTTGCACATTCGCTCCTACTTAAAAACAACTTTTACATGTAATAGTGCTCAAGTTACTTAGTCCACTCTGAAATGTTTAAATGCATGAGTGGCATTGCTCTTCAATGTGAAAAGCCCTGATTGATGCACAGATTAGGTCAGTTTACTATGAAGGCTTGATATTTGCTATCCCACACGGTGGGGGGCAAAGTAATCACTACTATCAGAAGCCAAGTCCTCAAATGTGAGCATTCATTACAGCGGTTAAGCAACAGTCCTGTCAAAAAATAAAATCATCTCCCTGGTGCCGTGATCTGGATTCAGCATCTCTGTGCTAACTTATCACTTGGGAGCTCTTCAATATCGGCACAGTACTAGGGTGTTGTACTGTGTTAGCCATTATGCATGTAATGAGAAGTCAAGCAAAATGACAGCTTTTATTTGTGTCATTTTCCTTGACTTCTCATTACAAAGTAGGCACAAAAATGTAAAACATGTTGTGAAATATAAATGTCTTGTCATAGGTTGGCAGCCAGTGGCTCTGCAATGAGGTCATTTTTGTTTAGCTCGACTACTGTGAAGTTTTAACATACAGTAGCAACTTTTAGAAGCCATTTTCACAACTTGGAAGAGGTGTCTGCTACACAACCATAAAAATAATCAAGAAAGCTGTATTTGGAAATACTTTGGAAAAGTGTTAACATAGTGACAATAAAAAAATGACTTTCGATTATAATATGCAATTCTATAATTAATGTGATATTATAGTTTAATTAAAACAAAAATATATGTACCATCCTGCCTTATGTTGCTAACACACCTTCTTTTATCCTTTACTACCCAATGCTGACTTTAAAGACAGTGAAATATTTAGTTTTTGGCTTCTGACTAAAAACTTAATTGTGACTGGTGTTTTTGTAGATGATTCCATACAATCATTACAATGTATCCTGCACCTACTATCTTGCATTTTCTACTTTAAACCTTTATTACAATGAGAACACATAAAGGTAGGTAAAACATTGTCCAATGTACCACAAAATCGCTACACACATCTTCAGTCATTTGCCCAGGCTTTTGTCTTTTCGTATTTAGTGGCTCCTGAATACCATAATTTTCCATCATTCAAGGTAAAAGAAGAGCAAAACCACAGTCATACCAACTTGAACAAAAAACCTCTCACCGTCTCATGAGAACTTAACTACCATACCATAACTAAGTTTCTTTATAGCACATTTTTTATTTTAACATGAATAAAGATTACCCTTTTCACCACTATGTTTTGTTAGTTTCTCCATATTTATTACTTCGGGTGCAAGATGAGTCTTTAACCCACACTTGTAGAACAACAACATCATTTATTTATATGGGCATTTTCATAAAAATGATGAAGCTTTACAAGATGAAGGAAAAATTAATAAAAATATAAAAATTTGATTAGGCAATATGAAGTAACAAAGAATGAAGTAAGGTCCGATGGCCAGGAGGAGAGAAAAAACAAAAAAAAAAACTCCAGGGGCTGGAAAAAAAAAAACAAAATCTGCAGGGGTTCCAAGGCCATGAGACCACCCAGCCCCCAATGGGCATTCTACCTAACATCAATGATCTCAATAAGTCCTCATGGTTTCAGGCTTCACATGGAAGAATTTGATGATGGTGGTCATGTGGACCTCTGGCCTTCAATCCATCAATGTAGGGACATCACAGTGCTTTGAGCAAAAGTAAGTGGCGCACATCGCCACCACAGAAAGCCGGAAAAAGAACAGTAGGGAAAGTAAAAGTACACCTGTAATTTACTTTTCTAAACCTGTTATGACCGTGGGAATAAAGTAATCTTTGTACCCTCACCTGCAGGTGCCCCACCAACAATACTGTGCATTGTTGAAAATAGTTCTTTGGTAAATCCTTTAACACTTTTTGAAAGTTGGGAACATCTGAAAACCATAACAAGTCAACTAAAAAAGATCACATTATAACCCAAGTGAACATGTACGGCATGTGCAAACACATTCCAGGTCATGACATCATACAAAACAACACAACCAGCACACTAATATTTATTATACATTTTTGTATGGAATTAAAAGCAGTATTTATCATAGATTATGGTATTAGGCTTTATGGGATAGTCTGGGATAGGAAGCATTAGCCTACCTAACTTTATGAAGGTACGTTACTTATTGCTGCTTTTTCTCCATTTCTTGCAACTATAACAAGGTGCTCACTTTTGCTTGAAAGTGATCAATTAGGGTCTAAAAGGCAAAAAGGGCAGTTGGGCCAATGGGGGCAGAGACATGAGCCACTGTAGCCATCACTTTGTATATGCCCCTGTCTCCATAGGTGCTTTAATTTTGTACCTGATGCTGCCCAGATAGGTTAACTTGATGTTAACTTCAGTTAATTAATGGATGGATGAAAAGATAATTATTATAGCAAGACACCATGATTAATGCTATTGCCTAATGGCTCAAGGATCTGATCTATGACAGACATACTAAAAGCCTTGGAGATGAAGGATGAAAGGATTTAGTCTTCTTTTGAGACTTCTAAACACAAATGTATGATCATGGGTGGCCAATTGGTCATGGTCTTCAGAAATGTGACTGTGTTTGACTTTCTCAGTGACTTTATGTTATAATTGACCATGTACCCATTAAAGAAGGTTTATTTTCTTCAGGAATGTTCCGGACTAGAAGTTTTGTTTTCCTCTCCTACATGGTCAACCAGCCATAGCTCAATGATAATATTAGTGGACTTACAGTACATTTTTAGAATCCTCTTCATATTAATCAGTTTGAACTTGTTCTGTTTTACTTTGTGTTTAAAATAATATGTGTACATTATGTAACTTATATAGCAGGGGTGGCCAACTCCGATCCTGGAGAGCCACAGTGGCTACAGGAGTTCATTCTATTTTCTTAATTAGTGACTAGTTTTTGCTACTAATTAAATTTATTTAATTTATTTGCTATTTAAGACTCAGACCCTTTAAATCAGGGCTGAACAATGTTGGCCCTAGAGGGCTGCAGTGGCTTCAGGTTTTTATTCCAACCCAATCGTTTCATGAGAAGTTATACATTGCTGATGAAGCACTTATTGCTCAAGTGACATTATCTGCTTCATTTTAGTTGCCTTTCTTGTTAAGAATGTGAAACCTGAATTGCTTACTTTAGTCTTAAACAGCTGTATTCATTGTTTTAACGGCTCCATATTAGCAATAAGATGCAAATGTGAAATAGGAACCTGTAGTTCTACATCTAGTTTGTCTCCATTTCCACTTGTGTGTATTCATCATTCACTATTTGGTTTAATTAAGTAGTCAGAAGGAAACTGAAGAGAAAGTGAAGTACTCAAAATGATAGCCCATTCCCTAGTAGGCAAAGCCCTGTTGCTAGCTGTCTGCTGCTTCAGACTCTTCAACTTGTGTTGCTTCTTTTGCTCTCTCTGTTTCTCCACCTGAGCTCTGACCTTAAACAGCACTGATTACCACCTTGTTTTTACATTGTCACGCACGCGTGCATAGGAGGCAGCTAAAGGGCTCGAGTGAAGGCAGTTCTGAGACATGCCGGGATGTGGCAGAGTGCACTAACTCTTTTTCTCACTTTCCTGTAGACCAAACCCGGGAGGCTCCACCTGGCTCTCTTGACATCACTTCTGGGACCGAACCAATGGAAACAGACCTTACTAGCTCCGGCCCCCCTGATGTCACATCCGGGCCTGATCCAATGAATAATGAACACGTGCCCGATCCTTATGACCTCACTTCCCGTCTTCCCCTTTAAAAGCCTACCCTTTTCCCTTCTCCCACAGTCTGGTTTTGGACTCCGTTGTATGCACTTCAGTGCCAGTTGCTTGAAAATGACTTTTGCAGCCAGGATACCAAATTATATGGGTGGCTGCCCCAAACCTTTATCTGTCTTTGTCTCGTTTTGTGACAACATGTAGGTCAGTACAAATTCTTAAACAGCTATCCATCCTGGCACTGGGTTCTTTAAAAATGAGACACTCAATAGAAATAAGACAACAAAAAAAAAAAAAAAAAAACTAAAATCAGGCCAGGAATTTTTTTCTGGCTTTAGTAATTAAGCACACTTTCTTTCAAGTGTAGTATGAAATGTGGAAAATGTTTAGGTTACTTTTGAAGTGGCATAAAAACAAAAATCATGAAGGTCCAAATTATAAGCCTCAGTAAACTAGGTCAGAGGCCTAGTTACTATGCATGCACAATGTACTGGAACCTGTTAAGAGGAAAACTAATAAAATATTTTTCTACTGTAGTGTATGACTAGCATATATGATTTACTCTACAATACACTGGCATTGAAACCACTAACAGGTGAAGTGAATGCCTTTGATTATCTCATTACAATGGCACCTGTCGAGGTGTGGGATATATTAGACAGCAAGTGAACAGCCAGTTCTTCAAGGTGATATGTTAGAAGCAGGCAAAGCATAACAATCTGAGTAACTTTGACATGGGCTGATTTATGATGGTTAAACAACTGGGTCAGAGCATCTCCAAAATGGCAGGTCTTGTGAGGTATTCCCAGTATGTAATGGTTACTACCTACCAAAAGTGGTCCAAGGAACGTGTGGTAGAAATTTAACATCTTATTAAAGAAAGAAACATCCCCTAACATGACAAACCAGTTATCAGGCATGTATTAATTGTATCTTTTAATTACTCCTCAGCAAAATGCCATGGAGGGAGCATTCTTCAAAAGCAGTCTGTTACAGCATGGTCAGAGAAACAAAGAATAGAGTTTACAAAGGGTGTCGAACATTGCATATATTTTACTCTGGTTGGTTCATTGGTTTACACCCAAATGGCTTATATAAAATAAAAGTCTATTATATTACATTCTGGTTCTTCTCATACCTTTGAGTTGAATCACCACCCTTCAAATTTCAGTGCATATAACAAATGTCCATCCTGGTTGTTTGCAGGACATCTGCTTATTTCTTAATCATCTCTTAGTCATCTTTCAGTGCATTGTGTACATTACATCAATCTCATTATTTACTTGGCCATCTCAGTATTTTTCCTAAACCACTTCTTATATTTCAGTGTACATTTTGTTGTTCACTTGATCTTTATTTGATTTCCGACATTTATTATCCCTTTATGCTATTTCTTTAAGATGAATGCTATGTTACCCTAAAATTATTCTTCAATAGAGGACAACTGGTGAATGAGTGACAGCGTCATGGGTGCTCAAGGCTCATTGATACGCATGGAGAGCAAAGGCTAGCCCTTTCTGCTCCAATCCCACAGAAGAGTTACTATAGCACACTCCTAAAAACCTTAATGCTGTCCATGACAGAAATGTGTCAGAACACATAGCGCATTGCAGGCTGCGGTGTATGGGGCTAAGTAGCCCATGTCAATCAGTGTGCCAAGGCTGACCCCTGTTCAGCACTGAAAGCACCTACAATGGGAACATGAGTGTCAGAACAGGATCATGGAGCAATGGAAAAAGGTTGCCTAGTCTGAAGAATCACATTTTCTTGTAGATTAATCTGGCTGGCTGGTTGCATTTGTGTCATTTATTTTAGGAAGAGATAGTAACAGCATGCCTTACACGAGGGACATTCAAAAAGTTTCCACACTTTTTTTTAATTCTATTTATTAAGAATTTCAAAAACAAAGTACATCACTTTTCTACATAGTCAACTTCCTTTGTAATGCAATTTTCCTAGCGCTGTACCAACTTTTTAATGCCCAATTACTACTCCTCCCGCCTTCATCGTTTCCAACAAAAACTTATTGAACATCCCTCGCAGAAAGAAGGCAAGCCAGTGGAGGCAGTGTTTTGCTCTGGGCAATGTTCTGCTGGGAAATCTTGTGTCCTGGCATTCAAGTGGATGTACCACCAACCTAAAGACTGTTGTAGACCATGTACACCCTTTCATAGAAGTGGTATTCCCTGATGTCAATGATCTCTTTTAGCAGGATAATGCACCTTACCACACTGCAAAAATTGTGCAGGAACGGTTTGAGGAACGTGACAAAGAGTTCAGTGTGTTAACTTAGCCTCCAAATTCCCTAGATCAAAATCTGTTCAAGCATCTGAGGGATGTGCTGGGAAAAGAATTCTGATTTATTGAGGCTCTGCCTTGCAGCTTGGAGGACATAAAGGTTCTGCAGCTAATGTCAGGTGTTATCACAGGAAAATTTCAGAGACCTTGTGGAGCTCATATCTCAAGGGGTCAGTGCTGTTTTGGTGGTACAAGGGGGACCTAAACAATATTAAACAGGTGGTTTAATGCTGTGGCTGATTGGTGTATGTAGCTTATGTTGAGAACAGATATAACAATGGACCCATGTAGACAAGGTGGGTACATATATTATGGCCCCCTTTTTAATGGCATTATCAGAATGAAGGGAGAATTACACTATTACTTGAAGAGTATAAATAATCATCTACTTGCCAGCAGGCAGCACAGCTTCTCTTCAAGTAGACAACCTTCAACCTAAACATCTAGATAGGTGGATTTGCATTTAAGTCATAAACAGTAAAATACAAATCACAGAGAACATTCAGTCACCAGGCAGAGATGCTGCTAACATTAGCTGTCCATTCATTTAACTTACCACTGTATGTAAGGTGGAAACTACGCCGGACAGGACAGGACACCAGTCCATCTCAAAGGCAAACCAGTTCATACTCCCACACTCACTTCTAGTGGACACATTTAGAATCACCAGTTAGCTAATCTGCACATCTCCTCAATGTGAGCTGAGAGGAGAACACTCTCAGGCACAGAGAGAACGTTTAAACTGTAGGCATTCAGTGGTGTGTATCTCAAGTTTATTAGGACCTGTGCTGACTTGCTTATGCCCGAGTGAAGTAGGAGTATTTACTTCAGCTATAAATTCCTGGGTGATTATCTAAACTGCTGGGTGCTTACGTATCCTTATTTCTCACCAGCACATTAAGAGCTTGTCTACACACAGGCACAGCCACAACAATAAATAACACAACAGATTTCAAAGTGGCACAGTGGTAGCACTGCTGTCTTACAGTAAGGATACCAGGGTTCATGTCCCGGTCCTCCCTGAGTGGAGTTTGCATGTTCTCCCTGTGTCTATGTGGGTTTCCTCCAGGTGCTCCAATTTCCTCCTACAGTCCAAAGACCTGCAGGTTAGGTGGTTTGGCTCTAGTGGTTGGAATGAGGATGTGCGTGTCCACCCTGCGATGGACTACCACTCTTTCCAGTGTTTATTCCTACTTTGCACCCAATGCTAGCTGGCATAGGCTCAAGCAAACCTCTGTGACCCTGTACAGGACTAAGCAGGTTAGAAAATGACTGACTGACTGATTTCCACCCAGTCTTCAAGAGCAGTGAAGTGGCATTGCTATCCATTGTTTCACATTTGTGCTGTTAATAAAAAAAATGTTTAAAAACATGAAGTGCCATCACATGACCATCTTTGCATAAACATGTAATTTTAAAGCTCACAATCTATAGGTTTCTAGCTTCCATGAAAATAAATATGGTGCACTTCATTCACTGTAATCTGTCACAATGCTTTCTACAGTATATTTTGCTACTGTACATACAGTATACAATATCCTCAGAAAGTTTTCAGACCCCTTCACTATTTTAAAATTTTGTTATGTTGCAGCTTTTCTTGGGTTTGACATGACAAGCACCACATACAGTACATGGATTTGGGGATTTTTTGCCATTCACTCCACAGATCCTCTCATGCTCTGTCAGGATTGGATGGAGACCATCGGTGAACAGCTATTTTCAGGTCTCCACAGAAATGTTCGATTAGATGCAAGTCCTGGTTCTGGATTGGCCAATCAAGAACATTCACAGAGTTGTACCCTAATCTTACCCCTGTGATGACTTTACTTTGTTCTTTGTTGCCACCGTTTTATTGAAAGGTATACCTTTCGGCCAAGACTGAGGCACAGTGCACTCTGGAGCAGGTTTTGTTTAAGGGTATTTCTGTAGTTTGTTCCATTCAGTTTTTCCTCAACCTTGACTAGTCTCCCAGTCCCAGCCACTGAAAAAACAACCCAACCACCACGTTTCACTGTTGAACTGGTATTTCTCTGATGATGAGCGGTGCCTGTTTTCCTCCTGATGTGACGCTTAGGCAGGCAATGTGATATAGTGGTAAAGGCTTTGGACTTCAAACTCTGAGGTTGTGGGTTCAGTACCCTCTATTGAATCTTTGCGACCCTGAACAAGTCACTTCACCTGCCTGTGCTCCTAATGGACTAACAAATAAATGTAACTAATTGTATTTCAGATGTTGTAAGTCACTTTGAATAAAGGCATCAGCCAAAGAAGTACATGTTTAGAATTGAGGCTAAACAGTTCAATTATGGTGTCAGCATACCAGACAATCTTGTTTATCATAGTCTGACAGACCTTGAAGTCCAATTTTACAAACTCTAAGTGGGCTTCATATGTCATTTGGCAACTTTGCCATAAAGTCCAGATTAGTGGAGTCCTGCAGGGATGGTTTCATGTTCTAGATGGAGAAATGGAATTTTTCAGTTTTAACTAATTATTGAGTACTTAGAGAAACTTTACATGGAGGTTAATTTTTAATATTCACTGCACTGTTTTGCACCTGAATATTTCTGTTTGTCTCCTCACTAGTTACTAGTTCCTCCTCGGTCCATGAACTCCCAGATGCCCCAATGAGGAGCAATGCCATGGGGCTGTTGAAGCAGAATATCACATCCTCTCTCATACAAACACACATGCATCATTCCAAAAATTGTCAGTTCATATTCAGGGAGGACTAAAATGCATAAATCATTAAGACTCAAAATTCAAATTTCTCATGAGCATGGTGAATCTCATGAAGGTTTCACTTCGAAGGCACAGCAAGGGAACAATTGCAATTTGACACAGATGTTCACACACACACTTTTTCTTCCTCAGACTAGACTAAAGAAAATCCCCAGAAGGAGATTTGACACCAGTTCTGAGGTGTCCTAGACGGGCCCTTCCTTTTCTCTTTGCCTTTTAAGGACCCTGGAGTAAGAAGTCAATGTGTCTGACTGCAACACACAGCTAAAGTCAGCTACCTCTTACATTCTATCCATGCCTTGGAAAAGCTACTAAATACTCTGTTAGTAAACAGGGTATCCAGGCTGGAATCCCAACCCTTTTATATTTCCCTCTCGTCTTGTTTACAAATACAGTATATGCATATGTATTCTTTTGGTATATGGTAGATGAAGTAGTAAGCATTTAAAAATATTAATGGGCTTCATTTCCATTTTCATTACAAACTCTAAATTTGGAAAATTCTAATGATCATATTATTCATTGCCTCGCAGTTAGGAGACCCGGGTTCGCTTCCCGAGTCCTCCCTGCGTGGAGTTTGCATGTTCTCCCTGTGTCTGCGTGGGTTTCCTCCGGGCGCTCCGGTTTCCTCCCACAGTCCAAAGACATGCAGGTTAGGTGGATTGGTGATTCTAAATTGGCCCTAGTGTGTGCTTGGTGTTTGTGTGTGTCCTGCGGTGGATTGGCACCCTGCCCGGGATTGGTTCCTGCCTTGTGCCCTGTGTTGGCTGGGATTGGCTCCAGCAGACCCCCCGTGACCCTGTGTTCGGATTCAGTGGGTTAGAAAATGGATGGATGGATATTATTCATTCAGTTTTGAACAACTGAAGAGCTATTGACACAGGGTTGTGCTTGAATGCATTTCTTTATTCCAGCTCTGGCTTTAATTATGCATAAGCTTTGATGTCCTGATTTTCTGTTAGTTTAGCAGAGTCCAGAGAACTTGGCCACCTCTAGAATATAATAAACATCTCCAGTGTCTTTCCAATGCAGCAAGGAAAGACTCTGCTTTTCTGAAACCTCTGAAATGGATTAAGCAGGCCTAGGAAATTGATTAACTAGTGAGCTTCTTTATACAATATTCCTTAAAGAATCAACCTAAGGTGAAAAATAAAACCCATCCTGATACAAAAACATGTAGTGGCATGACTCGAGAGACAGCTTTGTTATTTTTGTATTTTTTTCTGTAAAATGCTTTCTGCGGTACATTTAGAAACTCGCCTCAGCTGATTTTTTTCAAAAAAGGCTGTGTTAAATTGAGAACACCATATTAGTTAAAAGACTCACTATCTGCAGTCAATCCTTGAATTTACATGGACAGTAATAACTGAGTTAAAGTGAGTAATGTGGTTAAGACAGAAACCTGGCTTCTTAAAAAAATCTGTGTTTACTTGTGCAAGTAGTATTCTTGAGTTCTCCTTTGTCAAAATACTCCGTTGTCATTAAACTGTGCAAAAAACAGTTACATTTTATCATCAGCCACCATGAATCCAAAAATAAGCATGATGCCTGTAATAATTTTCTTGTCAGTCATTTTACAACCTGCTATATCCTAACACAGGTCTGCTGGAGCCAGTCCCAGCTAGCACAGGGCAGGAACAAATTCCAGGCAGGGTACCAGCCCACCGCAAGGCATCTTTGGACTGTGGGAGAACCCAGAGGAAACCCACGCAGAAACGGGGAGAACATGCAAACTCCATGCAGGGAGGACCCGGGAAGCAAACCCAGGTCTCCTTACTGCGAGGCAGCAGCGCTACCACTGCGCCACCGCGCCACCCTAATTTTCTTGTTATTTATAAATATGTTTAGTCAACTTGACGTTTTATTTACAGGTATCTGTTACCAGATTGCATGCAGCACACTGTTTTCTGCTTGACGGTGTGACTGAACCCTGCAAATGACCCAGTATGTGTACTTCTTGCCTTACACCCAGTGCTGCTGGAATAAAAATAATGTAGGCAAAAATAATAATAAAAATAATGCAGGCATTTTTATTTCAATAAGATGAGTACTGTGTTAGGCTATTCTTTACACTAAAAGATAATCTGGCTACATAACATACTGCTCTGTTGAGTTTGGTACTGTATGTTTAGCTCAACAAGATAAATTTAGAGATTTCTGAAAAACTATGACAGATAATTTCTGCCAGGAGAAAGAATAATGCGACCACCCGAACATTTGCATCTGGATTATTTTGTGGGCACTTTAAATGGATATGCGCATACTACAGAATCCTTAATAGTAACCAGGTAAAGGGTTTACATGGCCACATAATCAGGTTATGTGGTGAGAAATCTACCTCTGTTAACCGGTTTTCTCAGAGGCAAATAACCTGGTATCTGAGATTATAGCCGAGTGCTAGTTTTAGTGCTAGCTAGCATTAACTTTGCTTTCATTAACAAACCAGTCACCCATTATCTTAACCTACACTCTTAAAAATACTGATTCTTTAATGGTCTGTGTGAAAAAGAAACAATATATTCATTGAATGGTAGGCTAACTAGCAGAACACTAACAGATTAAGAAAATCTGGACATAACCTGTGTGATAGTATGCAGCCATTGGTATTTTACAAATCTGTTCTCATCTATTCATGGTTATTTTCTGTACGGTGCCTGTTACAGATCTAAATAAATAAATAAAGATTCTTTCTGGAACTTTCATGTGGATGGGTCTTTTGGAATCCCCAATCGCACCATTCTGTAGAACCACTCTGGCACCTTTATTTTTAAGAGTATACTTGAACCATTTAGGGTTGTGGTATTATTAACAATCCTTAATGTACAAAAAGCTTCAAACCTTGCCCAAGACCGTTTTAGGCCATTATCATTTATAAAATATCAAAAACAATTTCCCTGAAAAGCTAGCTAAGACTTTATTTATTTGATCAGTCTTTGCCTTTAAGGTCAGCTACAACAAACTACTGCTTAATGATAGCTTCTTTTATTGTTATTTTAATCTTGTTAATGATTAAGCTTGTGTTGATAATGCCAAAACATATTCTACTCACATGAAACTAAAACTCATACTCAAAAAAATGTATGATTTGCAATGCACAGTATAATTTATATCACCATAGAAAAGTTCAGTGGTGCGCAGCAGTGGCTCTTCAACCACAACTAATTTGTCTTCTGAATTTTAATCAGTAGTATTAGGCCTATCTGCTCTAACATGTGGGACTCCTTGAACAGGAAAATATCCATTAAAAGTGACCTGTGAAATGCATAATAGATCCTTTCAATATTGAAAACTCTTCTAATAAAGACTACTTCATTCTACACAAAAGAAAGCTCAAAGTACTTATAATATTGTATGTGGCTTCAGGAGTTTGCGCTGAAGTCCTAAAAGAAAGTGTTATCTGCAACAGATCTGTAACAAAGAAAAGCCAACATATGTAACTGGCAAATAAAATTAAAGGTTAAAATGGGCCAAAGAACACAGACATCGGATAAAAGATGACTGGAAAAATGTAATAAGGTCAGCATCCTGGAGTTGTCTTTTCTCTGCTACAGAGGACACTGGTATTTGAAGTGCATTTAAGGAATAAGTCTCCTGAGGACCTATAAGGGGCTTGTTTCTTACACTACAGACCCTGACATCCTTATCTTTTTATGCAGTTGTGCATCTCGACTTCCCTTTTTTTCTATCCTGGTTAGATCCAGTTTGCCCTATTTTCCCAAATCTTAGAAATCTTTGCATGAAATTTCCAGTTTCTTGGCAATCTGTCACATAGAATAGCCTTGTTTTGCAAAGGAACAATAGACTGAACTGTCCCTTCTGAAAGCCATTTAATTTTGATCATTTTTGTACCCTGAAAAGAACATTAGGGATGCCAGTTCCTTGAAACCCAAGGAAAGACAATTGAATTAATTTACTAAACAGAATAACAGGTTTCAACAGTGCCATAATGCAATTACAGAGGTTTCTCTAATAACCAATTATTCTTTAAATGTGACTAATTAACAATAAGCTATGGGATTTGACCGTTAGGACACTGGAATAATAGCTGCTGGAAATCGGGCCTTGCAGTCACCTTATATGTAAACGTCTACACATGGAAGTGTAGATGTCTGTTTGTCCGACCTGCAAGTGAGAGGTGGAGTTGGGGTAAGGGCTCCACCTCCGAGGAAACAGAAAGTCACTTAGCCACTAATACAGAAGCGAGGCAAGCACATCGGCACAACGGTATCCCTTTTACTTTTCCTCCCGCAGTTAATACACAAGTGAGCCGAAGATTTCGGTAAAAGGAAGCCTCTGAAGAAAGACAAAGTTGCTTAGCTGCTAATGCACAAGCAATGCAACCACGTTGGCAAAACGAAACCTCCTAGAAGAGAGACACCTAGTGTAGTTCCTTTTAATTACCTGACATCTCTACATTTCAGTTTTTTTCTGACGATTTCAATAGTTTCTATGACCCCAGGCTTTTAACATGGGCTTACACTGCTGGTATGTGAATAATAACTTAAAAAAATCAAGCAGTAATGGCCATTAGAAACAACATTAGAAGTAATGTCTGGTCTATATTTTTAAATCACTTTAATGGTATCTAGATTAAAAAAATAGCATCAGCTTCTATCAAAAGTTTCTAGGTTATTCCAAACCTTTGACCAGTAGTGTGTGTGTGCGTGTGTTTGTGTGTGTGTGTGTGTATGTATTGTTTATGTGTGGAATAAAATTGAGAGTCAGGATGGACCATAATCTTTAGTAGTGTTTCCTACACGTTGCTGAATTCATGCATCAAAGCATTTTGGCTGTTGTGCAGGTAAAAGATTCTTTTTTAACTGGACTGCTGTGCCTAATAAAGTGGCCGCTTAGCGTAAAAAAAAAAAAACCTTTAGGGTAGGGCTGAACAAATCGTGATTCTTTTGTGAGCAGATAAGGATGATTCATGTATGTTATGAGTTCATTTTTATATTTGGTAGCTATTCATTTTCTCAATGTACTTGTAAAAATTGTTAAAAAAAATAAGCCTGGTAGGATGGATTAAGAGTGTCTAAGCAGATCTGTGCTGACTGCTGTTTATCACAGGAATTAGAACAAATTTACCCTGTAATATCAAATTTCCAGCAGGACATGCAGAGTCTCTGTATTTCATCAACATCAGTGTCACATTTCTCTCTTGTTCTCTGCATGTTCCTGACAGCAAAGGATTCTGTGTTCACACTGAATCTGTTTTCAGCTGTTTGAAGAGACCACTATTGTGAGGAGACCCTGGGATGGCATTTTGATCAATCACGCTGAAACATTTCAGTAGTAAGCACCTAAATGGAACTAATTATGAGGAATTTTCTAGCTCACATTTGCACACATAAAAGCAAACAAAACACCAAAGTGACTGCAATAAGACACTTTCAATATGTCTTTAGAGGTTCATGAATCTGCTATCATTCTGTAAATAATGTGGCAAACTATTTGACAGAATTACTGTACACATTGCACATCTGTTAATTCTCGCCAAAAGCACTACTCTCATTTACATTATGATTAATCCTTTTCAAATTATCATTTTTCATAGCATTCTGGCAGATTTCAACACAGAACATTTCTAAAGTTCTTTATTTGATTTATGACTACCCACAAGAAAGTGCATTTAAGCAATAAATAGTTCTACATTGTGCAACACATTTGTGGTTTTAAATTAATATTGATACTGTATATGGAATGGCTGAGCTAATAAATATCTTTTAATAAACATCCACTTTAACCCATGAACATCTAGTTACAGCTAAAGATGTAATCAGGTTTTATGTTATGCTTCAGGTAAAATATGTTTATTAATAACTGGTTTATTTCTGTGTTACTGGAATTTCATGATTGACTTAAAGACATGAAACACTTTCTTTTTTGTTTTTATTCTAGAAAGTCTTAATGTTTGACATGGCTATACTGAATATGAACTAAAAATAGGAAAATGAATATGTGTTTGAGTACAGAGGATACAGAGAATGTAAGCGAGACATTTATTTCTGGTAGAATCCAATACTGCTATTTTCAGATGATATCTACTTGTAGCTTTTATTGAATTCAAAATGCAGCTGCAAGAATTGTTACTAGAACTAGGAAATACAATTAATGTACATATCCCTTTGTTCTGAAGTCTTAAAACTCTGATTTCTATTTAAATGTAAGGCTAATTTCTAATACCTGCTTCTCCTAAAGCTTTACATGACAGAGACACTATTTATTTAATTATCTATGTATATACACTGTAACGTACATTATGATCTTAAACTTCCCATCTTCTCAGGATTCCAAGGATCAAAAAACAACTGGGCTGATAAGCCTGATCTGCCTACTTCTGTAGGAGATGTCTCTTTGCTCTTTGTATTGAAATCCAGGATTAAGTCTTACATACCCTGAATAATGCTGCTAATTAGCTGTACATAATGCAACTGTGTTTATTCAGTTACAGTGGGATGCAAAGGTTTGGGCAATCTTGTTAATAGTCATTATTTTCCTGTATAAATCGTTGGTTGTTACGATAAAAAATGTCAGTTAAATATATCATATAGGAGACACACACAGTAATATTTGAGAAGTGAAATGAAGTTTATTGGATTTACAGAAAGTGTGCAATAATTGTTTTGTGATTTTCTGTTTCTCTTCTTAACATCCTGTGATGTTTGGTGCCACTGCTATATTGGAAGCTGCTGTAACTGGCATTGAATCATCCAGGGGTTTATTTTCTCCAGGGGATACATTTTGTATTCTGCTCCTCAAATGTCAACTGGTCAAATCCCAATTAAAATTAATATACATTGTCATGATTTGTTTGTGTTAAACTGAAATGTCTTCATTTTTCTGTAAATTTAACATAACTTTTGTGTCTTGTATGTACTGTATATAATGCATGGTTTAACTATTTCTGTTATTGCATTAAAGTGGTAAACTTGTGCAAATGTTCTGTGCCTGAATGAAGACTATTTTTCAAGTAGATATTGAATTACTTTGCTGCACTTTGGGAAAGCAATGAGTTGGGCTCCACAGCTCCAGCATTCCCAGTTCAGTTCTCTACTGTGCCACAGTATGTTTGCAGCTGTGTCGGTGATTAATCTCGAGGTACCCAAGTTTTTTCCATATCCTAAGTGAATGCATATTAACTGCTCCTTCTAAACTGGCTTGGTATCTAAATTGTCCGGACACTATTCGAGGTGTGGATGTAGAGGTAGTCCATACTACAAGTAATTGGAGTCTTCATCAATGACAGGTTGGACTGGTCTTGGAACATCAGATTTTTTACTGCATTCTGAGCCCTATGAAATTATTCAAATACAATATGGACAGTTAGTAATAAAATGGACTTGCTATTGTTATGTAATAGACAGCAACTTGCATTTTGGAAGCTTACAACCCTAAAAAGAATCCGATTTTAATACATCTGACATAAATATGTAATACAGCCCAATTAATGTAATCAAATATTGTGATTTAAAATGTTTTGTCATTTAAACTTTGGATTTTGACTATTCTTATTAATTGTTTGAGTTAAATTTTTCACAAAAATTAATAGACCTAAATATTGCACCACAGATTTTCTTCTGATATACAAATTAAAGGAAGTCTGTAATAAAGAATATAATAAAGAATATTAAAAGATCATGAGTACAGTTCTCAAAATACTTTAATTATCAAGAACAGTGTAATTTAAATAAGTTGAAAGTAATAGTGTTCTATTAAAATTTATATATATATATATATATATATATACACTCAGCAAAAAAAGAAACGTCCCTTTTTCAGGACTGTGTATTTCAACAATAATGTTTTAAAAATCCAAATAACTTTACAGATCTTCATTGTAAATTGTTTAAACAATGTTTTCCATGCATGTTCAATTAACCATAATCAATTAATTAACATGCACCTGTGGAATGGTCGTTAAGACCTTAACAGCTTACAGAAAGTAAGCATTTAAGGTCACAGTTCTAAAAACGCAGGACACTAAAGAGACTTGTCTACCGACTATGAAAAACACCCAAAGAAAGATGCCCAGGGTCCCTGCTCATCTGCGTGAACGTGCATTAGGCATGCTGCAGGGAGGCATGAGGACTGCTGATGTGGCTAGGGCAATAAATTGCCATGTCCACACTGTGAGACGCCTAAGACAGCGCTACAGGGAGACAGGAAGGACAGCTGATCATCCTCGCAGTGGAAGACCACGTGTAACAACACCTGCACAGGATCGGTACATCCGAATATCACACCTGCGTGACAGGTACAGGATGGCCACAACAACTGCCCAAGTCACACCAGGAACACACAATCCCTCCATCAGTGCTCAGACTGTCCGCAATAGGCTGAGAGAGGCTGGACTAAGGGCTTGCAGGCCTGTTGTAAGGCAGGTCCTTACCAGACATCACCAGCAACAACGCCGCCTATGGGCACAAACCCACCTTCGCTGGACCAGACAGGACTGGCAAAAAGTGCGTGAGTTTCTGCATGACAGCAATGTCAGTGTTCTGCCATGGCCAGCGAAGAGCCCAGATCTCAATCCCATTGAGCACGTCTGGGACCTGTTGGATCGCAGGGTGAGGGCTAGGGCCATTCCCCCCAGAAATGTCCAGGAACTTGCAGGTGCCTTGGTGGAAGAGTGGGGTAACATCTCACAGCAAGAACTGACAAATCTGGTCCAGTCCATGAGGAGGAGATGCACTGCAGTACTTCAAGCTGGTGGCCACACCAGATACTGACTGGTACTTTTGATTTTGAGCCTCCCTTCATTCAGGGACACATTGTGAAACATTTTTAGTTTATGTCTTATGGTGTTGACTCTTTTAGTGTTCATACAAATATTTACACATTAAGTCTACTGAAAGTAAAAACAGTTGAAAGTCAGAGGACGTTTCTTTTTTTGCTGAGTATATATATTGTGACAGATAGGGGGCACTATCGCTCCAGACACGAGGTAAAAGTCCAAATATTGACTTTATTAATACTGCACAGTGCACAAAGCACCCTCCTCTCCACAATACTCAAATTAATTCACAATACTACAATAAACCAATCCTCCACTCTCAGACGCATTGCCACCCTTCCACCCAGCTCAGCTCATCGCTCTGGTGTTCCTTAAAGTCTTTTATAGTCCCTGACCTGGAAATGTTTCCAACCCTTCAGTCCATGATTCCTTATCACTTACAGGTCAGATAAAAAGTCCTTTTCTTCACCCCGGACGCACGTCATTTCACTTGTCCATGTAACTCGGACGTACTTCCGGGGCATAGGGAAAATAATGGTCCCTGGGTCTCCCTGCAGTGACCCCTGGTGGTCCCAACGTTATCCAGCAGGGCTGTACAGGAAAACTCCATAGTCCATGATGCCCTGCTGGAATTTGGAGAATCTCCATGTCGCAGGGAGGGCTCCCTCTGGCGGCCTGGGGGTATTGGCCAGGATGAATGGCCGGCCATAGTCCACAATATATATAAAATCCAGTATCTGTCTGTATGTCTGTCTGCTTTTCACAAGAGAACTTCTTAACAGATTTAGATCAGGTTTTTTTTTTCTATAATTTGCTTGAACAATCCGGTTGATTTTTTGACTTCTCTCATGTATCATAGTTCGCAGTACCGATTTATTTGTGCGAATCTGAGGAACATGTAACGGGCCAAGGGGAGGGGGGTGGGGACCTCCTCACTCACACACCAGCCTCGGGGCTTTTACCTTACCTCAGCTTAGCTAGCAAACGAGAGAACCACTTAACGGACTCAGATTGGGTTTTTTTCTAGAATTTGCTTGAACGTTTTCGGTTAATTTTGCGACTTTTCTCATCACACTAAGAATCGTAGTTTGCTTTCAGGAGAGATATATTCATGCTAATCTGAGACAGAGACTGCAGGCAGAGGGGAGGGGGAAGTGTAACGTCAGGAGTAGATGTGGGGTTTTGGTTAACAGCAAATTCCAGTTTGATCAACTGGCACCCAACTATGATTGGTTTCAGTTCAGTGCTTAATCTGACCACAAACTATAGTCCTGTGTCCTTGATTTAAATTAAATATGTCTGATAATATTATGTGAAAGAATTGATCAGATGGAGCAGGGTATCTGTTAAATGAACAATTACTAATAAACTTTGAAGTCCTTCTGTCAGAGAGTAAACAATTTAGCATCTGTGCTATGATAAAAATGATACTATAGACAAAAGATATATTTATAAAAAAATATTATATATATATATATATATATATATATATATATATATATTGTGGTCCCCGGCCGGGGCTGGAGCCCGCCCGGGATGCCCAGGAGGACCGGAGGAGGGCTTGTGCCTCCTCCAGACCGCGAGGGGGCGTCCGTCCTGGTTATGTTAGGGGCCTTGGGTGAAGGGCTTGGAAGCCCAGCCCTGTAGGGACCTGTGGCCACCGCCAGGCGGCGCCCCGGTGCCAGAATATCTCGTGTGGTACCCGGCTGGGACTGGAGCCCGGCTGGGGCTGGAGCCCAGCCGGACGCCCAGGAGGACCGGAGGATGGCTTGTGCCTCCTCCAGACTGCGAGGGGGTGATCGCCCTGGTTGTATTGGGGGCCACGGGTAGAGGGCTTGGAAGCCCAACCCTGTAGGGGCCCGTGGCCACCGCCAGGCGGCGCCCAGGTGCCTGAGGAACCCTGGAGCCCAGCACTTCCGCCACACCAGGAAGTCCTGGGGGGAAGATGACAGGGGACACCCGGACGGCTTCCGGGTGCGCAGCTGGCACTTCCGCGCTATGACTGATTGCCGGGAAGCAGCTGGAGCCCATCCGGGTTCCCATATAAGGGGCCGTCTCCCTCCAGTCAGCGGTGGATGTCGGGTGGAAGAGGACAGAGCTGGAGAGAGGACGGGAGGCGGCCAGGAAGGCATAAAGACTGTGAGGCCTGGACATTGGGACAATCGGTGTGTAGTGAGAAACAACGATGTCCGCCTGCCTGTGTCCGGGTCCCAGTCCACAGTGGCGTAGTCGGTAGGATGGTCCGTCTGGTACAAGACGGGGACCTGCTTTAAAATCAAATATTTCTGTGGATGGCCCGGCGCAGCAGCGGACCCCGCACACTCGCCGCGGGAGCGGCACGTGCACAACCCCGCGGGAGTGGTTCACCCCATGGACTGCCGCCGGTCCGCATTATGGCCAAGCTCCCCAGGTGCGGAGGAAGGATAATGGGCATTGCTGGAGTGCAGCGGGTTCCCGTGAGCATGTCGCGGCAGAAGGCGCCCGGGACGGCATGTCGCCTGGCGAGGCCATGCCGGGGACGTTTCCCCGGACAGACCGGACCTGGGAGGTAAGTTCCCTGCTTGCTGGCAAAAGGCCCTGTGGGGCCGCGTGTGTTTTGTCTTCGACAGGCAGGGGCTGCCCGGATCCTTGTCGGTGGCAGGCGCCTGTGGAACCGCGGCGCCTCGTTAATGCAGCAGCAGCTGGGAGAGCTGCTGAGAGGGAGACACTGCAACCCGAAGATCCAGCATGCCGCCACACTGGGGAGGAAAGAGCCAAGATGGCCACGGGCCGGATGTCCCGCCCGCTGACAGGCACGGGATTGGCCGGTGTGTCTTGTGTGCCCGCCAATGATTGGATGGAGGCGGGACCAAGGAATGCCAGTCTCGTGCCTACAAGAGACCCGATTGGGCCAGAAGGAGTGGCCCACAGGAGGCAGGCGACGAGTGGTGCTGATGGACAGGTAAGCCCACCGGCGTCTGTCTCTCTGTTTCCGCCAGCGGCTCGGTGCGAGCCGGAGGATTTCCTTCGGCCCGCCGAGTCGCCGTTGTTACAGGTGCTGGGTGATCTTGTTCTCCGCTTGGAGCAGCTGAGGGGGAAGGCGGTCACGTCGGGAGAGACGCCGCGTGAGACGGAGGATCAGCGCGACGCTGGAACCTTTGGCATATATAAATAAAGTTTACTTTGAAACAAAATGAAGAACTTGTAGTTTAACTAAACCTATAAAGTGCCATGTACTCTACCCTATCAAGTATACCACTGTAATGATGTGATATGGTATCCACTTGGCTAAACTATGTAGACTTTAGTGTACCTTCTACTGAACAGATTTTTCTATTTTGCTTGCTTCAACATAAAATTTTAAGCATTATCTCTTGCCACATTTTTCTCATTTCATACATTTTACTGCTAGTGCTGGGACCTCAGGAAATACTGTAGAGACACTTCTTAATATAAGAAGCAATGAAGGTTTTGAAGATCATAAGGTGGATTTTAAAGAATTTTTCACAAATATTATATACAGAAAGTTCTTTCTTTGAAAAAATACAATCTTAAAACTCCTATCTCCACAGTCCTCCTTTTCAGACACTTTAGTTTCAAAGTATTTTTTAAACTTTAAAAATCTGAATTCAAATTGCACATATTAATTTACATTTATTTAAAGCTGGTTCTTCATTATTTATAAAATAGAAATTCATAGCTTTAAACAAACCATTATAAAGCAGAATTCATGTTTTATTATTTTTAACTTGTAAAATAAAACCTATGAACAACAAGTTCATTGTACATTTTCATATTTTTACTTCATTATCTGAAAATACAACATTACTGTTAAAAAAAATACCAAAAAGCATTTTACATGATGAATGATCACTTCAACAGTCATTGCATTAAATGGATGATTTCCATAAAATTGTCTTTTCCAGATCAGTCTGAACAAAAACATATTATTCCTTGTCAATGTTTCTGCATGTTGGTGTAAATATGAACATTTTCTATGCACTGGCTCACATTAATTTACATACAGAGTACAAGAGTCATAACTGTAGAATGCTTTAAAGCAGTGGTCCTCAATTACAGTCTGGGTAGGCCGCAGTGGCTGCAGGTTTTTGTTCCAACTAGTTTTGTGATTTGAACCAGGCCTAACAGATAATGAAACTTTATATTCTGCTGAAAAAAATGAAAGGAAACTTTTTAATCAGAGTATAGCATCAGGTCAGTGACACTTCTGGGCTGTTGATCTGGTCAGTTAAGTAGCAGAGGGGGTTGTTAATCAGTTTCTGCTGCTTTGGTGTTAATGAAATTAACAACAGGTGCACTAGAGAGGCAACAATGAGATGACCCCTCAAAACAGGAATGGTTTAACAGATGGAGGCCACTGACATTTTCTCTCCTCATGTTTTTGGACTGTTTTTTCACTCGTTTTGCATTTGGCTACGGTCAGTGTCACTACTGGTAACATGAGGCGATACCTGGACCTAACAGAGGTGGCACAGGTAGTCCAACTTCTCCAGGATGGCACATCAACACATGCCATTGCCAGAAGGTTTACTGTGTCTCCCAGCACAGTCTTAAGGGCATGGAAGAGATTCCAGGAGAAAGGCAGTTAATCTACAAGAGCTGGACAGGGCCGTAGAAGGTCCTTAACCCATCAGCAGGACTGGGATCTGCTCCTTTGGGCAAGGAGGAACAGGATGAGCACTGCCAGAGCCCTACAAAATGACCTCCAGCAGGCCACCGGTGTGAAAGTCTCTGACCAAACAATCAGAAACAGACTTCATGAGGGTGGCCTGAGGGCCCGACATCCTCCAGTGGGCCCTGTGCTCACTGCCCGGCACCAGGGAGCTTGATTGGCATTTGCCATAGAATACCAGAATTGGCAGTTCCACCACTGGCGCCCTGTGCTTTTCACAGATTAGAGCAGGTTCACCTTGAGCACATCTGATAGACGTAAAAGGGTCTGGAGAAGCCGTGGAGATGGTTATGCTGCCTGTAACATCATTCAGAATGACCGGTTTGGTGGTGGGTCAGTGATGGGCTGGGGAGGCATATCCATGGAGGGACGCACAGACCTCTACAGGCTAGACAATGGCACCTTGACTGCCATTAGGTATTGGGATGAAATCCTTGGACCCATTGTCAGACCCTATGCTGGTGCAGTGGGTCCTGGGTTCCTCCTGGTGCACGACAATGCCCACGGTTTTGTGGCGAGAGTATGCAGGTAGTTCCTGGAGGGTGAAGGAATTTATACCATTGACTGGTCCCCAAGCTCGCCCCACCTCTGGGACATTATGTTTCGGTCCATCCAACGCTACAAGGTTGCACCTCAGACTATCCAGGAGCTCAGTGATGCCCTGGTCCAGATCTGGGAGGAGATCCCCCAGGACACCATCTGTCGTCTCATTAGGAGCATGCCCCCCCTGATGTTGGCAGACATGCATACAAGCACGTGAGGCCCATACAAACTACTGAGTACGATTTGGAGTTGCTGCAGTGAAATTTCGGTAAAATGGACTAGCCTGCCGCATCATTTTTTCCTCTTTGATTTTCGGGGTGTCTTTGAACTCAGCCCTCTGTAGGTTGATAATTTTCATTTCCATCAAACAATGTGGCATCCTTTCATTTCTAACACATTACCCAGTCCATATCAGTAGAGATATCCAGCAGGATTTTTTTCCTATTGACATCTGATGTGTTTTCAAGGTGTTCCTTTAATTTTTTTGATCATTTTATTTTAATTGTATGGCTTTTAGTGCTTTCATTTGTCCAAGACAAATCTTTATCACATTGCATATGTTTCATTTTCCGAGTTTATTATTCATATGGTTTGTGATCCGAAACAGAGTCGTACCTTTTGGTCCTTGAAACATCGTATTAACACGGATACTTTAAAATGCATATACAGTACATGGGTTTAAATTAGAGCACAATAGCTTGGGAGCTGGTGTTTCCTTTGTCATTTATACCTTATTAAACATTATTAAACAATAAGTATAACAAATTCAGTTGTTTTAAATGTAAATTGGCAGTTAAGGATTCTGAACCATAATCAGTGTGTTAACTAAAACTAAACCAAAAAAACATATTGCTTTGGAAGTTAACGAACAGGTTGTACTTGGTTAAAGCAAAAACCTGCAGACATTGTGGCCTTCTTGATTGGAATTCAATAGCTCTGCTTTAAAGGATCATTGAAAATTGAATTTTTTGTCATCTGGATGGGACAAAACATGATCTTGTTAGCTAGTCCAATATTTGCTTATCACTGGCTGGAAAAATGATCATTACTTTAAAAAATGCATTACCCAAATTCGTATACCTCTGTTATTGTGTCTCATTTATTGTACATGGCTAAAGCTTTCTTTAAAAAACTGTAACAGCCATAAAATATTATTTAGAATGTAAAATGCCCAGGAAGATATGAATGCTTCAGAGATTCAAAGCAGGCATGCCTCCATATCTTCAGTTTTATCACTGAGTGTGAATGCTTAACTCACCATAGAAAGGTGAATAATCATTTCTTTTTCTATATAGGCTCTACTCTGCACACACATTTACTTAGTACTGCAAATTTAGGAATATATCCAGTGATTTATAGTATCATGAGAAACGGATATAATTGCAGGTAATCAGTGCTGTTACTGTTAATTAGTCTTTTACAAACCTACCATATATTTCCTTCCTGACTAAATTCTAGTATTCAGTAAATGGCACATGAACGGCATTGAGACCTTCACAGACAATGCATTAACACCTTTTGAATAGCTCTCTTCTAAATATAACCTCTCACAGACACATATTTCATTATATGCAAGTCAAAGATTTCACTGGAAGCAAAAAATAAGTGAAGTTTGCCCACTTAGGGAAAAAATATATATTAGAAATATACTATGTCAGTGCCTCTGTTACAACACACACTCAGATATATTGAAGCATTTGAACAGGACTGGACTGTTTTGATTGTGGGGTTCTGAACACTGTAGATTTGTATTTAAATTTATTAATATTCTTGCTTTTAGCAATGTTATACAGGTACTTTGTATACAGTAGTGTTTTGCTAAATTTGCAGCTTCAGTTTTTGTGGTGGTAATTCACATTGTTTTTATATTATTCTGCAGAGCAATTCAATGTATATTAATTCATTGAAAAGAGCTTTATTAGCATAAAAAACTTAACTTTATCATAAACACCCATTTTCAATTGTTTTGGCCTTAGCACAAAATGCCCAACTAAAAATGTCCAGCAAGTGCCAGAACCGTCTCCTCCTGAGATGTCAGTTACAGAATCGTGTTGCCACCAGTGCAGAGCTTGCTCAGTTTTGGCTGCAGATGGGTGTGAATACATCTACACACATAGTGAGGTGAAGAGTTTTGGACAATGGCCTTGTGTTAAAAAGGGCAGCAGAGAAGCCACTTGTTTCAAAGAAAAACATCAAGGACAAGCTGAAATTCTGCAGGAAGTACAAGGATTGGACAACAGAAGACTGGTGCAAAGTTATTTTTTCAGATGAATCCTTCTTCCACATGTTTGGGAAATCTGGAAAATTGATTGTCCAGAGAAGGAAAAGGTGAACGTTAACAGGAGTTCTGTGTTGTGCCATCCGTGAAGAATCCTGAGACAATCCATGTGGGCCCACTCACAATTCTTCAAAAGAACACTGTCATAAATAAAGAATGGCATCAAAACGTCCTCCAAGAGCAACTTCTCCCAACAATCCAGGTGCAATTAAGTGATGATCTATGTATTTTGCGGCATGATAGATCACCATGTGACAAGGCAAAAGTGATAATGAAGTGGCTTGGAGACCATACCATTGAAAGTTTGGGCACATGGTCAGGAAACTCCCCAGATCTTAATCCCAAAAAGAGACAAGTAGAAGCCCACTAATTGTAATCAACTTCAAACACTAAAAAGGCATCCTGACCATCAGTCAAGATTTGTCCAGAAGCTGATACCCAGCATGCCAGAGCAAGTTGCAGAAGTTATGAAGAAGGGTCGATACTGTAAATATTGGCTTTTTGCATAAATTTGATGTATTTGCTGGTAAAATCCTTTAACCATCTGTAATGTTTATAATTGTTCTTCAGTATACCATAGAAGCATGTTGAAAAAACAAATCTGAAAATACTGAAGCAGCTAAGTTTGCAAAATACATTTGTGTCACTGACAAAACTATTGGATACTACTGGATATACAGTACTGTATATACACCCCTGTTTCTACCATCTGGTTGTCAGACTTTGAGCACATGAGATCTTCATATTGAACATATAAAATATTCCAGCACCTTCCACCCACCATCATAGCCTCTGGATGCATTTCAAACGCACATGTGAATAGCTATTTTTAGCTATTTTAATCAATTAAGTAACATCCTTCAACTTGATTTTTGCTTTGTGTATTGTGCTTTACTATTTTGGCAGTTTAACAGTTGTACAGGATATGTATGTGGGAAGTGTTACAGTGGTGAGGTCTGCGGTAGGAGTGACGGATGCATTCAAGGTGTAGGTGGGATTATATCAGGGATCAGCTCTGAGCCCTTTCTTATTTGCAGTGGTGATGGACAGATTGACAGACGAGATTAGACAAGAGTCCTCGTGGACTATGATGTTTGCTGATGACATTGTGATCTGTAGCGATAGTAGGGAGCAGGTTGAGGAGACCCTGGAGAGGTGGAGATATGCACTATAGAGGAGAGGAATGAAGGTCAATAGAAGGAAGACAGAATACATGTGTGTAAATGAGAGGGAGGTCAGTGGAATGGTGAGGATGAAGGGAGTAGAGTTGGCGAAGGTGGATGAGTTTAAATACTTGGGATCAACAGTACAGAATAACGGGGATTGTGGAAGAGAGGTAAAAAAAGAGAGTGCAGGCAGGGTGGAATGGGTGGAGAAGAGTGTCAGAAATAATTTGTGACAGACGGGTATCAACAAGAGTGAAAGGGAAGGTCTACAGGACGGCAGTGAGACCAGCTATGTTATATGGGTTGGAGACGGTGGCATTGACCAGAAAGCAGGAGACAGAGCTGGAGGTGGCAGAGTTAAAGATGCTAAGATTTGCACTGGGTGTGACAAGGATGGATAGGATTAGAAAGTACATTAGAGGGTCAGCTCAAGTTGGACGGTTGGAAGACAAAGTCAGAGAGGTGAGATTGCGCTGGTTTTAACATGTCCAGAGGAGAGATGCTGGATATATTGGGAGAAGGATGCTGAGGGAGGCCTAAGAGAAGGTTTATGGATGTGGTGAGCGAGGACATGCAGGTGATGGGTGTAACAGAACAAGATGGAGAGGACAGAAAGATATGGAAGAAGATGATCCGCTGTGGCGACCCCTAACGGGAGCAGTCGAAAGAAGAAGAATTGGTTTTAACTTTGTTCTGTGCAAAAGATGATTTTTCTTTCATCTGCTTTTTGTCGTCTTCCTTTTCACTCCAGGCAGAACGCTCACAATCAGATTTCAGATAACAAGTGAAACTAACTTTATAGAAATCACAGTGTTCTATAATCTGTGCCAGATGTGGCTTATTTAACTTTAAAGCAGTACATCGAACACATCTCTGTTCTGTTGTCTTAGGCTGGGTTTATACTTCACGTGATGCGACGCATGCTGCTGCGGACGCTCCTGCTACACAAGTGTTTTACTGTTTATACTTGCGCGCGTACTTTACATTAATCTGGAGAAATCCAGCACGTGGCAGTGTGAGATATCATCACGGTGAGAACAGGTTCGGCTTCGCTGTGTTGTGAATTGCCTGAAACATTAATTAAATTCCGATGACACCTTACCGCAATATCTCTGAAAATGATGTTTAATGATTAAATCCATCAATCCAGGGATGTGTCCATTCCAGCAAGCATTGGGCACAAGGCAGAAACAATCTCTGGATGGGGCCTGAGCTTATCGCAAGGTGAATACAAGCACTCACATACACTGGTGTCATTTTAGCGGTACCAAATCCCCAAATCTGCATATCTTTTGAAGGAAACCAGAGCACACCGTGGAAACCCAGCAGGAAAACATGTAAACTCCAAGTAGGGAATACCAGCGACATGACTCCCTGCGAGACAGCAGTGCTATCGCTCTGCCACCATGTCATCCCCATGTGTGTA
Source organism: Polypterus bichir lapradei (assembly GCA_026402145.1). Taxonomy (NCBI): domain Eukaryota; kingdom Metazoa; phylum Chordata; class Cladistia; order Polypteriformes; family Polypteridae; genus Polypterus; species Polypterus bichir. The sequence goes on along the minus strand of JANRMT010062837.1, from coordinate 72,545,860 downwards.
ATTATTAACAGTATTCATTATTTAAATGAAATTAATGATTTATCTGTAAAATGTAACATACATACTTTAATACATTTCATCATGAAAGTGATATCAAGTATAAATCTAAATATTCTAAATTAAATTTTACATTTAATGGGTTCTGTGTGGTGATCTATTGCTGCTTGCCACTGCTGTCAGGTCCAAGAAGCTCGTAGCGATTAAAAACTGTGATGATGTTTACAACGGTCTGCTTTAATGATAAAGTAAACTATGAGGTTAAAGTGGACATTTCAAGATTAAAGCCGAAATTTCCACTTTAATCACAAAATACACGTTTTCACCATGTCCTTAAATTTTTTCTCTGTGGCTCAAACACAGCGCTGTACATTATGTTGCGGTCGTGAAGTTGCAAAAAAAAAAAAAAGACGGCACAAAAGATGGTATCTGAGACTTTTAAAATGTATCGCGTCATTACGATCAGGAATATGTGGTGCTTGAATATAAAAGCACCACGAATGCATTTGTATGTTGGCATTTTGCTTGACCTTTATCAAACATCGAAGCGTGCACATCAATCCCGTAGGATCCGCATAGAGGCTTTCTGTCACATGTACTGTAGATAGTAAACAGAGACTCTGACATCACATTCCGACTTTTATCACACTGCGCCCCCCGACTTTTTGCTGGTACTGCAATTTTTGTATACTACTAAATTGTTGTCTTATCTTTACTAAATGTAATAAAGAAGACATACTCTACTATTTAAAATTTGAAAAAAAAAATCTAAAAAGGTTTATTTGACAGAGAAATAGTTTAGAAAATTTCAGTGTTTGGCTTTGTTAACATTTTTTCTCATTCAACTGATCATACATAAAATGTCTAAAGTCTTTGGCAGGATACTAGACTGAAGCTTTCACAGTTTCATCATGCTTTCTTCTTTTTTCCAGATTGTTTGGGGAAAGAAGATCCAGAATGTATACAGATTGTATATAACACTCTAGTTAGATGACTTCACTAATTTAAGAATTTTTTCACAGATATTACAAAACTTTATGAAAGACAAAAAATAAAGAATCTTTTTTAATGCAACTGGAAAATGTTTTTTTTTTAAATCAAATGATTCATCTATTTTCTCTTCATGCTTATAATAATACCATCTATTACAAGCTGACCAGCAGCATCATACACAAAACTAAAAAATAGGTAGATAGATACTGTAGATAGATAGTGTAGCAGTAGGAGGCACTACCGCTCCCTTGAACCCTCCAGTACCACGCCATCTGCAGCATCTTATTGCAGATGTTGAAGGACGCCAGCCTTCTAAGGAAGTATAGTCGGCTCTGTCCTCTCTTGCACAGAGTATCAGTATTGGCAGTCCAGTCCAATTTATCATCCAGCTGCACTCCCAAGTATTTATAGGTCTGCACTCTCTGCACACAGCCACCTTTGATGATCACAGGGTCCATGAGGGGCCTGGGCCTCCTAAAATTCACCCCCAGCTCCTTGGTTTTGCTGGTGTTCTGTTGTAGGTGGTTTGAGTCTCACCATTTAACAAAGTCCCTGATTAGGTTCCTATACTCCTCCTCCTGCCCACTCCTGATACAGCCCACGATAGCAGTGTTGTCAGCGAACTTTCGCACGTGGCAGGACTCCAAGTTGTATTGGAAGTCCAATGTATATAGGCTGAACAGGACCGGAGAAAGCACAGTCCCCTGCTGACCACAATGTCAGACCTGCAGTCCCCAAGACGCACATAGTGAGGTCTGTCTGTAAGATGGTTCACGATCCATGCCACCAGGTATGAATCTACTCCCATTTCTGTCAGCTTGTCCCTAAGGAGCAGAGGTTGGATGATGTTGAAGGTGCTAGAAAAGTCCAGAAACATAATTCTTACTGCACCACTGCCTCTGTCCAAGTGGGAGAGGGATCGGTGTAGCATATAGATGATGGCATCCTCAGCTCCCACCTTCTCCTGGTATGCAAATTGCAGAGGGTTGAGGGTGTGGCAGACCTGTGGCCTCAGGTGGTGAAGCAGCAGCCACTCCATGGTCTTCATCACATGTCACGTCAGGGCAACAGGCCTGAACTCATTCAGCTCACCAGGACGTGATACCTTTAGGACTGGGATGATGCAAGATGTTTTCCAAAGCCTCTCCCCTGTTCCAGGCTCAGGTTGAAGATGTGCTGTAGAGGACTCCCTACCTCCAATGCACAGGCCTTCAACAGTCGTGACGATATCTGGACCTACTACTTTGATGGCACAAAGTCTCCTAAGCTCTCTGCTTACCTGGGCTGCTGTAATTGTGGGTGGGGGGAAACTCTCTCATATGCTGGTAGCAGCAGAAGGATGGGTGGAGGATGCAGTACTCTGAGGCGAGAGTGGGTTAGGGTGGTCAAACCTGTTAAAGAAGTTGTTCATCAGGTTTGCTCTCTCCATGTTTCTTTTGATGGTGGCACCCCGCTTCGAGCTGCAGCCAGTGGTGATTTTCATCCCATCCCACACTTCATTCATGTTGCTATTCTGCAACTTTTGCTCCAGTTTTCTCTTGTACTGCTCTTTCGCCGGCCTGAGCTAAACTTGGAATGCTAAACCCGGGCAGCTCCACGTTAGCATCTGGGATGCTAGTTGTTAGCCATGTTTCACAAAAACACAACAAACTGCATTCTCTGTAGGTCCTGACATTTTTCAACAGTGCAGCCAGCTCGTTGATCTTATTTGGTAGTGAGTTCACATTTCCTAGGATCACAGAAGGCACCGAAGGCTTGTATGGCCACTTCCTCGCTAGCCGCTTAGCCTTTAGCTTAGCGCTGGCTCTGCTGCCACAATACCGCCTTCTTACCTCGTCAGGTAAATAGGGAACCACACCAACACAGGCCTTTGTTCTCAGCGCTAGAAGTTGACTACCTGAATAGACGAGTCTTGGCATGTAAAAATCCATGTCCATGTAGTAAAAAGTGTCCAGGAAAACGAGTCCACATAAAAGAAAGTGGTAGAAGTGATCAGAGAGATAAAGAAAAAGGTAGAAAGATAAAGAAGATAGTTGTACACGGAGCTGCTGGAAAGGCTGCTACTCATGGCGGTGCCTAACTACTATTCAGAATATGACATACATTCTAAATAACAGTGGAAGTGACGCTAGTACATTAGAGCACAGATATGCATGCTCAGAAATTCATTCAGAAATGTATTCCAGCCAATGAAATTAAACTTCTGAGTTTCCCTACAAAGTGTTTTTTAAAGGGATACTACTAGGGTATCAGAATTCTCCTTCCATAGTAAATTTTAAAATATATGGAAAAATGCTATAACTGACACATATATAGTGACACAGGCTCCATCTATCCATCCATTCTTCCTGGAAGCTTTGGGAACAAGGCAGGATCCAACACCAGTTGGAAGCAACAGTACATGGCAGCGTCATAGGGTGCACATTGATATTGACTTTATTTGTATTATTCCTTGTTGCTGCTCCCTCTCTCTCACTCATATCTCCAGGTTAAGGCTAGGAACAACACATGCTGTGTCCCACTGTCTGCACTCTGATGAATTGTCACCTACACTTGTACCATCTTTCACGTGCACTTGACTTTAGAATGCTTGCACTTAGTAGGAACCAACATCTTAAGTCTGGAGTTGTGGATCCTTACTTGGATTTGTGTCAGAGTTCATTTAATTGGCAGCAACTTCTGCAGTTGGGCCTGACATGGAAACTCATTTCTCATTCCTATACTGTATTTAGGTCATGTAGGCCTATGTGGATTGTATAAAAATACCGTATACTGTAGTCTTTGTAGTACGCAGCACCCCTTAACAAAAAATTGCTCCTGTGTCCCTTTTTCGAATACAGTTTCAGAACCAAGTATGAACATATGGCCTTTAATGATGCAGTGAATGCAATCAATCCACAGGAAATAACAATAATAGTTTCTTAAGCAATAAACAATCTATTTTCACTGACCTGCTTGGGTTATTTGTGTCTGACCCACAGCTGAATCAAGAATATAAGAGTTCATTTTCAAGTAAAATATTTGAATTGTTAGACAAGAAAGTCCTGAGGCATCCTCACTTTGAACTGCAGCCCCAAGAGCAGGAAGGGCTGAGAACTGAGCATCTGCATGTTTGAGTTCTTAAGGTGAGTGACTTGCAGTGGTAATAACAGGAAACCCTAAGTGTGTTTCTTTGCATGTTCTGCCTTTATCTTGGTGTGAACACACTGTATATTTTTTTTACTTGTTAATTGAATTTCACCTAAAAGTAACAATTCAGAATTGGCAGAATAAAGCAGCAAGAGGAAGTCGGTTTCCAAATCATAAATTAGATAATGCAATGTGAATACATTAGCTAGTGTATTTAAATATTGTATATGGACAATTTTTTTTTCTAAATGATTCCTGAGCCCTTATACTCGGTTAGGACTTCAAGTGACATTGTAAATATGTCATAGACAGCATGTAACTTATAATGCATTTCTGTATGCGGTTTTTCGACTCACTTCTTATTAATATTTTGTTGCATTTTCTAGTAGTTATTCTACTTGGCTTAACCTGGAAGATTAATAAAAATTATGTTACATGCACAAAATAATTAAAAATCAGTTCTGACCCTTATGACCTCCTCATCGTAGCAAAAAGACATATTTTTTAGTATGATTTATGATCTAGTGCTTCTAATCTTATGAAGGCCTTACAAATATTTAATAAGTGAAATGAAGTGTAAGATTTAGAGAAACAGAAATAATTTTGCAGTAGAACTGTAGTAATACTGTATCTCAATAGGTCACTAACATTGAAATGTTACAGAATGTGCCACAGTCATAATATACAATTTGATTGTTGAGAGACAAATGAGGGATGATTGCAGGGATGCCAACTGGAAAGGCATTTTACAGGCCAGTTACAGCTGAAATCCCGCCCAATTCTATAAAATCTTTCACAATATTGGTTAGTCCATTTCAAGCTAGCAAGTTGCCATTCAAACACCCTCAACCACTCACAAGCTGGAAACACTCATGAATGTCACTCCTCCAGCTGGTGAACTGGTACTTAATTTGCATGAGTAGGTGGGGTCTAAGCAGTTAAATTTCAAGAGTATTTTTCCTGCCAAAGGCTATAACCTACTGAGCTTAATCTTAAAATGCCATCCATCCATCCATTATCCAATCCACAATATCCTAACACAGGGTCACGGGGGCCTGCTGGAGCCAATCCCAGCCAGCACAGGGCACAAGGCAGGAACAAATCTCCGGGCAGGGTGCCAGCCCACCGCAGGGCACACGCACACACACCCACACACCAAGCACACACTAGGGACAATTTAGGATCGTCAGTGCACATAACCTGCATGTCTTTGGACTGTAGGAGGAAACTGGAGCACCCGGAGGAAACCCACGCAGACACAGGGAGAACATGCAAACTCCACACAGGGAGGACCCAGGAAGCAAACCCAGATCCCCTTACTCCGAGGCACCAGCGCTACCACTGCGCCACCGTGCCGCCCTTAATCTTAAAATGTTTTTCAAGAAATAAATACATGAATGGTAGAATTATAATTATGACAAGAGCCCAATTTTTTATATGTGTTGAATTTTTTTGTTTGTTTCCGGTGAAATAACAAAACAAAAGGACACTGAAGGGCTTTGCAAGTTTCCATCTGAAAGGAAGAAAAATTAATGGTTTTCTCCATGATGAAGAGGAAAGAAAGTAAGAGGCACAAAGTTTCAGCCATATTGCCCTCATCAGGTGTGTCACCAAATCTTTGTGTCTCTTACCTCCTTTCCTCTTCAGTGTGTAAATAACACTCATTTTTCCTTAGTCTTTGATACAGTTTGCATATTTGTACCTGGAAATCCACAATGTGAGAAAATGAATACATATCTTAAAACAGTGTTTTTATTCCTGAGTTTTCAACTCCTATCAGGAGTCGTCGTCAGAGTAAAATGATTAGACTTACAGGAATCCAAGGCAGTATATTGCAAATACAAAGGGAGTTCGGGGGATTAAAGAGGTGGGATTTGGAGGGTGTTGGTTATAAAGTCTTATTTATTATGTGCCTGTTCTTCTTTTCAAGCCTGTATCTGCTGGGTTCATGTCCAAATGTCTGGTAATGGTGTTTTCATTGGAAAACCCTGATTCAGCAAGCTCTCTGGAACTTTTAGTATTAGCCTTGAATGGGACTTGCACCGAGTCCCATTTAAATGTTTGTCCGGTTGAACTTGTATGTGTGTAAATCAGAGACCGTGGGTCCTTCCTTCTGAAAACATTGTGATGTTCCTGATACGTGTTGCAAGTGTTTTTGATGTTTGTCCCATGTCTGCATATGGTCATGAGCCACATGGTATCCTGTAAACCACGTTCTGTGTCTCTGCTGGCGATTTCCTGCTTTTAGCATTAAAAAGAACTGTGCGCAGAGTGTTTGTAGGCTTGGAGTGCCATTTTGATGTCTGATCCGGAAAGGATTTGAGCTGTGCCTTCTGATACCCGGAGATAAGGAAATATGTGCCATAGGGTGTTTCAGGTTAGAATCAACGGTTTGCTGGGGACTCTGGCATCTAACTGTGTAAGCATTGCTTGATGAATGTCTTTGGGTAGCTGTTTGATGTGAACAGCATCTTTCATTCTTTTTAGCCTACTTGGTATTACAATGGATGTTAACTCTCCTGAATAGCATTTTAATACAGCTCAGTTTATGCGATGATGGGTGATTACAAGCAAAGAGTAATATTTTGTCTGCATAACATTCCTTGCAACAAACACCTGTAATCAGGGTGCTGTTGTTACATCTTTTAATGGAGATGTTCAGGAAATTGATGCGTCAGTTTATTTCTTTTTTTTTCCCCCAATAGTGAACTGGATTGCAAGGAATATTGTGTTGATGTGGTTGTGGAGATCATTCAGCTAGTCATTTTTTAGTATGACAAATGTGTTGTCAACATGGCATATTCAAAGTTTTGGTATGAATGGAGTTTGAGCCACACTTTCAATTCGCTGCATTACCAGTTCAGTGAAGAGTCCTGATAATGGAAATCCCTTCGTTCTGTCAGTAGTATTTTATTTTATAATCATTTAGGTTAACATTTGCAGTGCATATGTCTTTGTTGTATGCCATGTGCTATAGAATTCATAAAAGCAGTGCTAATATTTGTGATGCTCCATCTACTGGAATGACAGAAAAACAGCAACCAGACTTTTATTAAAATGGATGTGGCATTCAAACAGGAAAGATTACTTACCAACTATGCTACAGCATTTCACCTCTGTATTGATGTACAGTATAGAACAGAAGCAATCACTTGTTTTAGATCAGGATTAATTTCTCATATCTTCCAATGTATTTATTTTTTATTGATATTTTCCATACATATTTAAAGAAAGTTTTTTTCTATTTTTGTGCTGACCGAAAAGGCATTTTCCAATCATTCTGTCCATTAGAAATGAACACTATAAATTAAAAATAGGCAGATGAACATTTGGACATTTTTCTCAACCAAGTTTTTTTTATATTCTATACTCTGGGAGTATGGAAAGAAACAGAAAGCAATGAAACTATACTTGCTTAGTTAACTATAGCAAGAACATCCTGCTCATACTCTTCACTATAAGCTTTTCTCTGTCAAAACGTTATTAATATCAATTTCTATGACAGAAACTGTATCACTTATTAACAGTGATGAGGTCTGTATTATCTTCAGACATTACCAATTTATTTCAAAGGGTGCACACCAACATGATCTAAAGCTACATTCAGAATGAAACCTTTTAATTAATGTCAAAAAAATGAATGGAACTCAGTCATCAAAAAAGTTTCATTGCACATTAATCTGTGCAAAGCATCCAAGTACTTTAGCTAAAAAAATTGCACTTCACTACACATCTGTTTCTACGGAAGCATATTACGGCCAGAAAAGAAGAAGAAAAATAAAATACTGACACGGTGAAGAAAAAAAAAAGTATATCAAGAATAGAGTCAACATGCCAACTTTAGTTTCAACATTTCCACTTTAATCTCAACACTAATGTTGAAATTAAAGTCGACATGTTGACTTTATTCTCGTAGTTTATTTTGTCATTAAAGTAGAAAATCGTAAACTTCTTAAAATCAATGTTTCATTTACTACATTTTCTCAAACCCTGTCATAACTAATGTAGCACATTAAATGCTTCGTATTAAGTGTTTCCCGACCCATGTTAATCACTATTTGCTTCTTAAAGTGACTTCTTCTTGCACTGAGTGGAACTGCAGGCAGTGATCGCCATAGAGAATACATTCAGTTCATGATATTACTGCTGTTTGAATATTTAGAATGCTAAGATAAATACTTGATATTTTCATGATGAAATGCATTAAAGCATGTATTAAACATGAGGGGTCATGGTGACGTGGAGGTTGCGCTTCTGCCTCTTGGCAAGGAGGTCCCGGGTGTTCCCTGCCTTGAGTTTGCATGTTTTTCTGGTGGGTTTACTCAGCGTGCTTCAGTTTCCTTTCAAAGTCATGTAGAATGTGGGGTTTTGTTGTGCTAAATTGACTCTAGTGTATGTGTTTGCTCGTATTCATCTGCGATGAGCTGGTGCCCCATTTAAGAATTGTTCCTGCCTTACGCACAATGCTTGCTGAGATGGGCGCAACCCTAAATGGACGGCATAATTAAATATGTATAATAAAGATTTTTCAAAGTTCCTTAAACGTTCCAAACACTCCGTGTCCTAGGTTTATAGCTAGTTTTACTTTCACAAAGACGTTTATCATGTGGTGATTGGTTTTATGTGGAGAAAGAAAAACAAAGGATAGGAACAGGGGATTTGGTACATTTGATAGAGACAGCACTTTTGCAATAAAGAAAGACCACTCAGAAGAACATCCATTGAATTCTGTGTGCATGTCTCTGCCCACCAGCTTACGAACCCAACATTTACAGAATATTTCAATTGTTTAATGTTTAATGGGTTGTTTAATTGGTACTGATACCCATTCATACATCCAGCTTTTTGGAGCCACGTCACACCTGCTGTGAAGGTTCTCTACACTGAACGTACACCAGGGGACCTCTTACTGTGAGGGAGCAGCACTACTGCCATGCCACCATGCCCCGACATGTTTAATACATGCTTTAATGCATTTCATCATGAAAATGATATCAAGAATGCATCTTAGCATTCTAAATGTTCAGAGAGCAGTAATATCATGAACTGAATGTTTTTTGTATGGCGATCGCTGCCTGCGGCTCCTCTCCGTACCTCAGTTTAAAAAGCACATAGTGATTAACAACTGGGTCAGGGAACACTTAATATGAAGCATTTAATGTACTACATTAGTTATGATGGGGTTTGAAAAAATCTTCTAAATAAAACATTGATTTTAAGATGAAGTTTACGACATGGCAAAGTTAAACCAAAGAGAGAAAAAACAAAGGTTTAAAGTAGAAATGTCGAGAATAAAGTCAACATGCCAACTTCACACTTTCTTTTTCTTCACTGAGTCAGTTGTTTTTCTTCTCCATGGCCCTAATACGCTTTTGTATATTTCAACTAAGAAAGATCCAAAATATATTTGAGACAAGGCCTGGATTTTGAATTATGTTTTCTAGCACCCACTTTAATGTATCATATATACTGGGAATGCCATAAACCAGGATTATATTTGCTTATTTACTACACAATTGTGGATGTACAATTACTGCAAATCCTTAACATCTAAGAGGACAAAATTTTGTTAGAAAATGATTGTGATATCTGCATTACTGACTATTTCTTAACTTATCCAACTGGAAGACTCCTACTACACCCTCCATAACACATTAGAAATAATGTCATATTTTACTTAGTAAAACTCCTACCTACATGGAACAATCTTAACTTTTTTTAAAATCGCTCAGGAATGTATAATAAAGAGACTGGACCTCTTCTAACCTTTTTGATTTGTCAATATCTTTTGGGGATTTCCTTCTATTAGGCTCTCTGATCACACAGCACTCCAATTTGTGTAGAAGATGGGAATCAAGATTAATTTAAAACATAACTGAGCGGAAGTTCTGATTGTATCTTTGATTAATTTGTATCTTATTCTGAATAATGGAATTTTACATATTAAATAAAATTATTTGAAACAAAATTGTTACTTTTAAAGGATATGATAGCCAAGCGACTTCACAAGAAAAACTGCTAAAGAATGAATTATTTTAAACTTTAATATTATGTATAAAACAATGAGACATTTTTAAGAACTGCATGAATGTACTTCCCTTTATTGATCAATAAAGTATTATCCATCTGTCTATCTCTATTATATTACATAACTGGTCTTCCTTCTTTCAATAATACTTATATATGCAACAATATCCTGGAACATGGAATAACCACTACAAGGGGGTTCATGAACTTTAGGTGCCTCAGAACCTCCTTCTTCTTTCAGCTGCTCCAGTTAGGTGTTGCCACAGCGGATCATCTTCTTTCATATCTTTCTGTCCTCTGCAACTTGTTCTGTTACACCCATCACCTGCATGTCCTCTCTAACCACATCCATAAAGCTTCTCTCAGGCTTTCCTCTTTTCCTTTTGACTGGCAGCTCTATCCTTAATATCTTTCTCCCAATATACTCAGCATCTCTTCTCTGCACAAGTCCAAACCAAAGGTGCCTCAGAACCCATTCTGTTTATTTTTAGGAGATTCCAGAATTGAGTCAAACCCGTTACAGCCAGAACAGTCCTAAAAAGAACAATTAAATCATCCTGACTCAGGAATGTGACCACCCCTTCTGTTCACATGTACCTCAGAGAAAGGGTTTGTGGGATTGTGGTGGTACAGGAGTAGTTTGTCTACGACAGACATAAGGGCAATAAACTCTGTGCTATTATATAAATAAAATATTTGAAAAACAGTTTCAAACTCTGTCAACATGAAAAGTTCCACTATAAAACTTAAACTTAAACTTATATAAGCGAATGCCTCAAATGAACAGTTTACTTTGTCCTACTATATTATATTCAACTTTGTCCCTAATATACTAGAATATCTTCTTTTTTTGGCTACTCCCGTTAGTGGTCACCAGCGGATCATCTTTTTCCATATCATCCTGTATTATATTTAAAGAGACAATCAATTTCAAGTGCCATTAAGAACTAAAAAAACGAAAGTTTAAATCATGTGTGGAATAGAATGAACCCCCAGTGTTCCAGTTGCTTTTTTTGCACATAACATTACATAAAGATCCTAAAAACAGGACAAGAATAAGCAAAACTGGGTAAGCTGGTATTGTTATGGTATATCTGAATCCTATCCACTGTTTTAACAAGCTGCTTACCTATTTGGACTAAAATCAATATAATGGGTAAGTTGCCAACAATAATTTTGGAAAGCTGACATAATAATTTCCTTGTGTCACAAGTAAAGAGTTAAAAAGGCTGCTAGTAAATAACATGCAATTTTCAGGTCCCAGAATATAATCACACATTTATAGATATTAAAATTTGAAATGATCATATTGTGTACATACCCATATACTTTCTTCTTGTCGATACTGTTTCCAGTTTTTTCCTGTATCACTAACCATTAGAAAATAACTTGTCACCCAGTCTGAGCTTCCATATCTTCCTTGAGTGGCGACAGCACTTATTTCAGTTCTTTCTCCCAAGTCAATTTCCAGCCATTGATATTTGTTAGATTCCAAAGGGGACCACCCTCCTGCCCCTATATAAAAAAAGCACAGAAATAAATAAAACAATACTGTGGCAGTGAAAAATGCATGTTTATCAAATGAAAATGGGGAACACTATTTAGCTGTATAAATAAGGCTTTTACTTTTTCAAATAATAAACACACCAGACCTTAGCATATACGAGGTCTGACAATTAAGTTTTCTAACTTTCCACCATGTGCTTACATTGGCAGCACTGTACAACCAGCTTGGTAAGGTTTCATAACCTTGGTATATCAGTGTCTCACAGGCTGTGTTCGTATAGACATGTGATGGTGTCTTACTGAGTGGCATCATTCATTATTGTTGCTGCGTGTTCTTGTGTGCCGTCATAAAAATGTTGGAACTTGCATTAGAGCAGTGAACAAACACCAGTTCACATGACACTGTCTGTGAGGGAGTTTTTAGCCAAAAAACAAATAACTACAGTATATTGAACACCCTCCCTACCTTGCCCGGGGTTTGTTTCCTGCCTTGCGCCCTGTGTTGGCTGGGATTGGCTCCAGCAGACCCCCGTGACCCTGTAGTTAGGATATAGCGGGTTGGATAATGGATGGATGGATGTTACTGTCTGTCTGTCTGTCTTTCATGCAGTCACTCACAAACTAATGGGGCTAAAAAGCATGATCTTTGTCTTAACTGAAAGCTTATGACCTGATATGATCTGGAAATAGACGGCAACCTGATGAGCAGAAAACATTATTTTAATTAAAGCATGGTCCTCACATGTCCATCTACTGCTATTTCTCCAGGAAGTGGTAAATATGTGTTCAGAATTCAAAAACAAGTGTAAGTTCTTATGTTTGTAAGTAATGAGTTTAATGATGTTTATATCTAGACTTTTGTAACATTTTATTTTAGGGCTGCATGCATCAATAGTAGTGTTAAAAATTCCTTCAGAGAAATTGTAGCCGTGGCAGCAAATATTTTTTGCAAGAAATTTGCCATGACCAGATGGATGAGGTTTAATGACATTTAAATATGCCAGTCATCAGTCACCTCTGCGGTTTCTGGTGTATGTGGATTTCTTGAGAGTCATTGTTTTGTAATGAAAGAAAAAAATCACTACTCCAATAGTATAAATAGCTGACAAAGAAGTCTAAAAATAATTTGTATAGATATTTTCTTATCTCCTATAGGTAATTTTTATATTGATTTTGTAATTTTTATCAATAACCTGAGAGCAACAAAAGGTGATGATTGAGTACTGCATATTAATATCATTTTTACTTTGTCAGAATTTACGATTCCTCATTTGGACTTCTATTAATAAGAGACTATTAAAATGAAGCCTCGTTTTGCCATTCTCTACTAATATATCAGACTGACATAAGGATCATTTAGATTACCTAAGATTAGAAAATGATGTAGGAATGTGAATAGTTTAAAAGGTTTATTCCCCTCTACATTGATGTAAAACAACACATTAAAAATCATTCAACTGTATCTGCACAGCACCCCTGAAACACCAGTAGGAATATCCGCTCCTCTGATCTCTTTACAAAACCTACACTTTGTCTTTTCTGTTTGCTCTTTAGTAGCTAGAGTTGAAGTCAGAAGTTTACATACATTTAGGGTGAATTCTTTAAAATTCACATATTATGATCCCTCCACATATTTTATACTAACTAATTATAAATTTGGCATATCGTTTAAGACATCTATTTTGTGCAGGGCAAAAGTAATTTTTCCCAAACAATGTTCACAGACAGATTATTTCACTTATTAATCATATCACAATTCCAGTGGATTGATTTTCTTTTTTGTTGGAGGGGCACGCTGTGTGTGAAGTACAGCTGACAACCAATGAATGCTCATTCTGAACAACAAAGCATAGGATGCTGTGTCAAGGAATAAGGAACATACATGTTTTAAAGCTCGTAGACAGAGGCCTGTTTTTCTGATGCCTAGTATTTTATGTACTAAAACAGAATTGGGAAAAAATGGGCAGTGACTGCAGATCAGTTCGCTACTGCCTGTTAAACTTTTTCACAGGTCTGTCAGGCAGCAGGGGGCTTTATACTTCACAAACAGAACAGAAGCTTGTCTCTCTGATGTCTTGTGTTTTACACATTGTGACAGATTGGAAAAGGAACAAAAAGGGCAGAAATTGAAGCTTAACAGTAGTGTCGCATAGCACTGGTACAATGCCAGCTCCACCAGGCAGCACACTATTGGCCATCAGAAAAGAGGCAACCATTACTGTAGCGGAAAGTCATAGCCAGGTCGGAAAAGCAAACATACCCTGTGATTTTCAGTTGTGTAATCTGAGATGGCGCAGCAATGAGATCAGCGACTGCAGTCAGCAAAGCTGACTTGGCTGCTACCAAAACAAGAAATTAAATAATGTGACATTCACTTTTGCTAATGTGTTCATACATTTATGCAAGCTAGGTAAGAACTTTAATGTGATTTCCTAAAGGTTAAGGACTAGTTTAAAATGGCTGGGCGAGCAACACAGTGTGGGCTACTTAGCATGCATGTGTAGCAAGTTTTGCAAATACCCAATATGTCAATTAAATATTAAGATTTAAATGTCAGAAGGGTGGTTCAGACCCAAACAGCTTCCAATAATTATATAAAAAGAGAAGGGTGCACTACGTTAGGAACTGAAACATTTTAGATCAGATTTATAAGCTCAGACAAGTAGCAGCAGGAAGCATACAGTCACCAGGAGATCGCAGAGCTGTGAGACGTCTGAGCTACAGCAGCATAACCACAAGAGCTGAGAATTACCTGAACTATACTGCACTTTAGGTGCCTGCTAAACATCCGAGTTGGATGATGTAATTATCACACTCATTTGCTGTGCCTTTATCTTTGGCAAATTTAGTAACTCCACCTGTGTAGTAGTGAAACAGGACAGTATGGAGGGTCCTGCCCGGCTCCCCACTCCTGACGTCACGCTTCCCCCTCCCCTCGGCCCCCAGCCTCTGTCTCAGATTAGCGTGACTATATCACTCCTGCAAGTGAACTATGATTTTTAATGCAATGGAAAAAGTCGAAAATCAACCGGAATGTTCAAGCAAATTATAGAAAAAAACCCGATCTTAATCCGTTAAGTAGTTCGCTCGTGAAAAGCGGACAGACAGACAGACATTGGATTTTATATATATAGATATGTAAAAGACTATAGTGACTGAATAAAGTATCTAAACCTGCTCCTCTGCTTGCGTTGTTGCTGTCTGGGGTCTATACAATAGGGGGATGTTTTAATGAACTTGAACCATGGCCCCATGTTGAAGTACATGTGGCTGCAGTCTCAATCTCCTTCTATCTCCTTCCCCAGAAACGTGAGCACAAGGACAATAATTTAGGTGAGGACATATGTGTGGTCCTACATGATAACAAAATCTGACCATGTGAATACTGTTTTAGGACTGGGTCACCGTAAAACCCTTTGACAATAAAGCGGGCCTGCCAGAATTTTAATAATACATTCTGCCTTCTGCATTTTATCTCCCTGTCACTGAACCCCCAACATATTTTTACAAATTTTTATTTATTTATTTATTTTACATGCCAACTGGTCTTGACAAACTTATTATCCAGCCAAAATCAGGAATTTTTAAGAATTTGCATTTTTCGTTAGAGTTTACAAATAACCTTAATGTCACTTCTCACTTGCTGCTCAATCTGCACAAAATGCAATCAAAGATTAGCTCCATTGTTTTAAATAAGCAAACCAATACCACGGCCAAATTACATTTCTGACTGTGCATAGTACTATTTATTTAATTTTATACTGTATATTGAAATGCTGCATTGCTCTATTACTGGGAAGGGTGTTTGTGCCATATTTCCTGCTAGTAAACTTATATTTACCATATTTTGTAATGCATATCATGAGATTACATATAATTTATTGCTTCAAAAAAGGAATGCATAATAATGGCATGGTAGTTGCTGAAATTAGGTCTAAAATACAGGTTTGCTTTTCTCACAGAGAGAAAAACAAACAGAATTCAAAATTACTTTTTCATTATTTATATAAAGCAGTATAAAGCACCAAGACATCCATTCGTCCACTGTCCATTCCCTTGCTCAGGTGTAATGTCATCCAGCGTTCACAAGACGGCGCAGATGTACAACGAACAAAAGCGGCAGGTGTAAAATATTAAGCCAGGCAGAGTATGTTTGTGCCTAGGCATCACATCATCCACCATCTAAAACAGGGCTGGAAAGGATGACAAATAATGGCAGCAGGAATCACTAAGAGTGATGACGACTTATAATTTCTTAAGCACATTTTCATACAAATAATGTAGCTCAAAGTGCAAGATGTCAAAGAAGTAATTGCAGGATTCTCCCCCTGCTCACTTCGCTTGCCAACCCCTGGGGATAGGCACAGGGTGCACACAATCTCGTGATAAAGATACTCCTTAAGTCCTACTTGCATTATTAACACATTAAGCCACTTGTAAAGAGTAATTTATAAAGCTGGTTTCACATTTCACAGGATTCCATTGCTTTCTAATTGACATTTTTCTTTTTAAATATAATGTGGCCATATGCTTCCTGAATTAGTAAAACTACATTAAGTGTGACTATGTAAACAGCCTTACGGCAACAATCTCTGCAAAACACAGTAAACTAAGCAATGATTAATTTGACATTAACATACAATTTTATTATTATCTACCTTGTAGTTAAAAGAAGAATAAAGCAGGAGCCATAATATCATCTGTAAATAAGGTTGTTTGACTGAGCTGAATTAGTTTCAAATTAAATTAAGAATGGCCCATTTTCTATCCTTGCACCTGTTACTATCAAGGTTTGACTTGGAGTCTAGTGCCTTGTACTTGGAAAAGCAGTTTTATTAATAAATAAATTACTACAACTGTTTATAGGTTGATCTTAATCTACTTGATGGTTTATTTCTTTATTTACTTTCCCTGTGGTTAAGATGGCAAACATTTAGTCAAACGTTAGCCGATATTATGCTTTATAGTCTAGTGGTTTGATAAAAGTAAAAGTCAAATAGCAAACCATATCTAAAACCACACACAATCTTTGACTGAAATTGTCTGTAAGGGTACCTGCAAAGTGATAACATTTTCCATAATTCATGATTGATCATCATTGATGGTCTTGACTGCTGACAATATACATATGCCTAATTTATGGTACATTTGAAAGGTTGCGTATATAACACAGCATAATGGCAAAAAGGCATGTCTGCATTTTACAAATAAGAAAAACCTATTTTGACACAGTGTGTTATCATGTGTGTGGGTTAAGAATGTCCCTGATTTCAAATGTTGTAACTAAGTCATTTACCTGCTTTCCTTTCTCCCAACAGTTCAGAAATCCAGGAACTGAAAAAGGAGGACCCTCCACACAAACCAATCCTGGTCCCACCCCTGCCTGGCAAGCCTCTAAAAATGTGACACAGACCAGAAGAATGTGGTCAGCAACTTGACCTAACTGAGAAGACATGAGAGTAGAGAAGAAGGGGGAGCTCTATCCCGAGAGGCTACACTAATTGTGCTTTGTGGCAGAGAAATTGCCAATCTTATCGTTGATTAACCTCTTTTATCAAATTAAAGAGGGTTGGAATGGGAGAACCCCAATAATAGTTAACATTTTCTATCATAATTATTTTACATTGTATGTAAGTTGAAAATAAACATTGTGACTGCTTTCTATTCACTATACACCTGTTCCTGAACAATTGAAAGATAAAACTTCAGTTTAGTTCTTCGCTAGAGGAACTGTCACTTAAAAAAATGCACATTGCTATGTGACAGCCTATCTGTTTGTTACCAGTCCATTAAACAGACATTATCAGTTGATATGATTCTCAGAGGAATGGGGCACTGAGCATATTTGAAGGTTTAGAAGGGTTGTTATCAGTTTTTTAATGACTGATTAGAATACTCAAGAGCATAAAGAGTGATTAAGCATTTAAAAAGGTTTAAAGAAATACTGCAACCTTGATTACTCTTCTTTTACAGATATGTAATCATACATTGTACACTTATGAACTAAGCCTAATCCATGCCTGAATATAACTGTTCTGAATAGTGGAAACAAAAAGCTGTGGATGACCTTTGATTAGTAGGTGTTCAAGTCAATGTGTGTACATGTATACGTATGTACTTATGTATGTATGTATGTTCCAGCATCACTTTCAAATGGCTGGAACGATTTTCATGTTATACAGGGTAGTAAAGTATATACTAAAGACACAGTGAGTTGCATCCGTTCACATTTGTCCTGCTTGGATGAGTCATCTCTGTAACCCTAACCACCCCCTTCCGGTTAGGGTGGGGGGGTGATCTTACGGTCTTGTATGCATGTTATCATCCAGTTGATACTCGGAACGTCCACCAGAGGGCGAACTGGAGGTGACTGCCAGTATTCTTTATGTTCGAGCACCACCGTGCCCGTGTTGCTTTTGAAATGAAATAGAGTTGGCTGGTTCCAAGCATCAACTGGATGATAACATACATACAAGACCGCAAGACAAGCACATTAGTAAGTCTTCATTGTTTGTTAATTTATTTTTATTTTTAAAGTTATGTTTTTTTTAATTATATTTTTCTCAAACAATTAAAAAAAAAAAACACTTTATTTCCCTTCCAGGCAATGCTGGTTATTTCAGCTTGTACTGTATGTGGAGTGAATTAATTTCATTTTTAATGTGTGCACATCACAGCAATCATAGTTTAGGTTAATATAAATGTGGTTATAATTACTCACTAAATCACAGATAATATAATGAGCATAGCAGAGACTTACAGTATTAGCCCACTGGCATGTGACCTATCAAATCACATTCAGTATGTAGAGAAATGTGATAACAGCGAGAGAGATGGAGAGAGAGGTTGGAAGCATGCGCTCTTATTTTGCAAAGCTGGATAGGGTAAATTTTTATTGTATATGCTACCCCTGGGAAATATTTTTAGGAAGGAAGGAAGTAACGGTGGATGCATACTACTTTATTTGTCCCAAAGGAAAATATATTAGCTTTTTACAGAATCTTAAGAAATACTATACCAAACAACAACAACAAATCATCTAAACATACACAGAAATTTCAAAAAAGAAGAAAAACTTCTGACTACAAATGATAAGAGAGTAATCACAATGACAAATTAATAAACATGTACCGTCATACATATGAAGAAACCCGTTTCTGGATGCACTTCTGTTCAATAATTTATTGGCTAGATAAAACACTCAATGCTAGTGTGTCAAAGAGAGGATGTACAGCTTGTTCACAAAATTCAATGAAATCGATATACAGGTATAAATGATTATCATTTAACATTTACTAATGATTCCTATTTACCGTACAATTACATACAAATAATGCAATATCACTATCCAATCAATACCTCATATCAGAGAGTCTTTCCAGCAAAAGATCAACTATAGAGAAGTTTTTTCGGTGTGCCAGGAGTGAATGTGGAGAGTGGAACCAGTCAAGTTACAGATGGTGGTGAACAATGGAGGATGATACGTGGAGTTATAAAGCAAATTTTGATTTATTGCCATTTCAGAGATGCTTATACTTTGAATTAAATTGGCCTTTGGTGATGCCTTTTAAGCTTGGAACAGAACACAAGTAATTCTCTTCACAGAGCTAGATGGTCAATACAAGAGTACAAACTACAAAGCAAAATGCTGCCCTAGATAATATCAGTCACTAAATACAGAACTATCACATATGAGGATATAGATTTGTTCAGAATCCTGGAGAAGCATTCACAGCTAAGTCAGTGCTGGGCCAACCATTCTGATGAAAGGACCCTTCCACCCAATGACCACATAAGAGTCTCAATTCAGTGTTCTTTTTAGTTTTAGTTCAGTTGGGGCTTGGTTATGGATTGGAATGTTTGGTTCATTTGCTGCCTTTCTGTCATTTAAATGGGGCTTGCCTGGCTGCTGGACACTTTCCAAGGAATTCTGTCTATAGTATGGAATCTTTCTTTTCACTTTGTGATTAAGGGTTATATACAGGGTTATTCAAAAAGAATGAACCAATTTCATTACGCAATATTTTATTAAGTAAAAGTTACGCAGCTCCAAAACTGCCTCATCACTTTCAGTGGAACGTGATATGGTGATACACGCCCGGGAGGAATTTTCTTATTGTATTGATGTTGCCCGTGCTGCAGGTGGTGGCCACATTGAACAACTGTAAGACAGGAAATAAAACTTGTTTGTGAGTAGAATACTTGTGACTTTGCTGGAGTTTTGTATTACTTTTACTTAATAAAATATTGCGTAATGAAATCGGTTCATTCTTTTTGAATAACCCTGTATAATCCTTCTATATAAAAGCGGTCGGGATTGTCCTTCCGTCCCGTGAGTGCTACGCAGGCGTGGAGTTTCACACACGCCCCGTCCATTTTGCAATGCACGATGGGATTTGTAGTTTCGTTTTTCCAGATAAAAGATGATTTTCTACTCCAGACTGTGCGAGTAGCACGGAGTTTCACACATGCCCCGCCCATTTTGCAATCCACGATGGGATTTGTAGTTTCGTTTTTCCAGGTAAAAGATGATTTTCTACTCCAGACTGTGCAATATCTTCTTCTTCTTTCTTACTATATAAAAGTGGTCGGGATTGTCCTTCCGTCCCGTGAGTGGAAAGTGTAGCGGTATTCCGCTTATCACAGACTTACTACTTGCAGCTTGCGGTACGAAGCGACGCAATGTGAGCAGAGTTCTGGTGCTCCCATCGTTCCCTTGCTTTTGTGCGCGATGCGCTGGAAAAATAGACAAAATTATGTCTCAGTAGCAGTAGCTCAGTGGAAATTGATCATTCCTAGTCTAGCTGCCTTTCCCTTAAGAGCACAAAGGGCGATTTGTGCAATTGTCTATTGGTGGTAAACTGGGTTGAAGTAAAGGAATTAAAATAAAACACACTCTTAGTCAGGTATCAGTCTGCCATTAGAAGTCCCCAGGTTGAATATGCAAGGTACAATAAGGACAGCGAGACTGGTAGGAGGTGACATATAACAGTGGTTTTGACATCTTGCAATACCCCTGCATTAATTTAAAAACCTAAGAGCTTAGTTACTGTATTCCCTTTCATGTTAGATGTACATCACAAGTGTCTGATAATACGATAAAACACCAAACAACTACTCAAGCCCTTGCAAGTAACACTAGAGATACAGATAGTCTTAGAATCCTAGGATGAAAAATTTAATCTTGATATTAAGCTGCCAAACACATCTTTACAATATCCAGGAGGGGGATAGATGGCCAGTTGCCATAGGTCGCTAGAACGGTATCTTCGCCTCACTTTGTTCGCTATATCTGACTGTGGATGCACCAGAGGTTCATTTTACCAGGAATGCTGTCAGATGGAGTTTTTGTATTCCTCCTACTCTCCTGTCAAATGGCCATATCTCATTTATAGTGTCATTGAACTTATGTTGTAATAATTTTCATGTGAATTCTGTTTTATTGTGTTTTTAACCTAATTTGTTTTTGTGCATATAAATGGCGTATGGCTTTAATTACTTCTGTCACTGGATTATAGCTGCAAACCTGTGCAGGTGCCCTGAGCCTGTACTCCTTGAAGAGTATAATGTCCATTCCATTAGCACAAATTATCAATCAGTTTACTTCAATTGACATACAAAAATACATTGAACTCAATTGAACTGAATTGACTTGTGATTTGTACTAACGGACGAGACCTTAGTACTCAGCTAGCCTTGACATGGCCAACTGCAGCAGATGAGACCGGCTCTAAAAATAGGCTTACTGTATATATCATCTCAAGATGATTCTGAATATTCAGCAATTTACCCATTTCACCAATTCTCTAATTCAGTTATTTTGTATAAATTTCATTTTTTTTTAATTTCATGTGATCTACTGTATATATTTCTTCTTCAGTTGCTGACTGAATTGGTAAAAATCTGAGAGGCTGCCAATAGAAGAAAATAGTAAGGTTATTATAAATTATTTGCACGCAAAGCTTGCAAAAAGCTGAATCTCATCCAACTAAACTGAGACTAACATTTTTTCACATCCTACAAATAACAGAGAAGAAAGAAAAAACAGGAAAAATTGCTAGCATTGAAATCACCATCTGAATATCAGTGAGAATAGGGTGCAGATTATACTTTGGTATTTAGAGAAGCAAATCTCTAAGCATTTCTGATATGTGGATATTTACTTCTGCATTAATTTGCCCCGGGCGGCATGGTGGCGCAGTGGGTAGCGCTGCTGCTTCACAGTTAGGAGACCCAGTTTCGCTTCCTGGGTCCTCCCTGCGTGGAGTTTGCATGTTCTCCCTGTGTCTGCGTGGGTTTCCTTCCACAGTCCAAAGACATGTAGGTTAGGTGCATTGGCGATCCTAAATTGTCCCTAGTGTGTGGTGGGTGGGTGTATGCGCGCCCTGCCCAGGGTTTGTTTCCTGCCTTGCTCCCTGTGTTGGCTGGGATTGGCTCATGTGACCCTGTAGTTAGGATATAGCGGGTTGGATCATGGATGGATGGATTAATCTGCCCCTCAAAAAAATATACATCCTTTTAATTAATGAGTTGTTTGTCTCAAATCAGCTTAATTTATATAGCAAATTTAACCCAACTACAAGTAAAAATATACAGAAGCTAAAAATTAAAAAATAATATAAATACAAACAAATAAGTAAGTGACTAAAATGAATTGATGAACAGCAATTAGCTACACTGCCTCACTGCTGGATTTTCTTAGAGGCCAGTCAGTGCAGACTGTTTCTCCAAGGAGCTAACATGGTTGACCAACAAATTCTTTGGCAGCTTTCATTGGTATCACTTTAACAAGTTTGCAAACAATATAAACAAATTCATAAACAATGCAGGGTTATTCCTTTTTGTCCTTGTCATTGATTGAAAGATATAAAGAAAACGAGACACAAATGAATTTCACAGGTTCCATGTTTTCTGTGGAACAAAAATGCTTGACTTACAGCACTTGTTCATTCATGTGATGACAATCTTAAAAAGTGCATGGAAGACAGTGATAGGGCTGTTATGCATTAGCTAGCAAGTCGATGCCACATCAACCTGAAAGGAACAATCACCTATAATGAACATATTTGCTAAAGATAAATCAGTTTGTATTCGATTTTTTTCATTGAAGTTTAAAATACGAAAAACCGACAATTTCAATTGAAGAACTCCTCGGAATTTCACCTTTTCATGGGAGCTCATGCCTTATTTTGAAGGAGTGCCCTCCGAGACCCTCTACATCTG
The DNA here is from genome assembly GCA_026402145.1 of Polypterus bichir lapradei. NCBI lineage: Eukaryota > Metazoa > Chordata > Cladistia > Polypteriformes > Polypteridae > Polypterus > Polypterus bichir. Next base: position 72,522,985 of record JANRMT010062837.1, on the reverse strand, counting down.
GCACTATGACTAGAAATAAAATTTACTGTTTAGCCTTCACTTTTGAGAGGAGTGCTTGATGAGGTTGGTTTTGATTATGATATATTTATAATTAATATTGACATGACATTTTTAAACCAGATAAATTCAATGCAACATGTCTGGGAGCAACTAATATTTATATTTTAAAAAACGTTACATACATTACAAAAATATACGCATTACCATTCTTCATGTGTTCTACTGTAACTGATTTCAACACCCTGGAGAAAATACATACCTGTAATCAATTTGACCAAGTAAAACTTTATACAGAAATAATCATTTTCAGCATCTGCCATATTTAATATCTAAAAGTCAACAAGTAAAATATTGATTACAAAGCTTGCTTTAATTTTTTTGGCAAATTAGTATAATATTAAATGTTTGCATTTCTAGTTAAAATGTGACAATGACAGAAAATGAAAGATTATTTCTAAAAAAAAATTCTAGACATTGTACGAGTTTACACTTTTGCTTCTAATCAATATATTAGTATAAGAATTAATCACTTGTAACTCATTGTAATTATAATGGTTTTTGTCAGAGTTTTGTTACACAATCTATAAACAGATAAATATAAAGCTGAATGCTAATGAATATAAGTCCTGAACTCTGTGTCAGGAAACAAGATGAAAAAATGGATTTCAAGTAAAAATCAAGTACTGCGCATAGATGTTGTTCTGGAGGTGTTCGGTTCATAATTGTCTTACAAAAATGGCAAGATATTAAAGTAAAAGCCAATTAAAGCAGTTTCTCCTTTAACTTGACTGCATTTTTAATCATTCTGTCAGTATATTACATTAAATAACTATTTCAGAACCACCTTCCTTATCCACAACCTTCCACTGTTACATGCCACTCTGCATTAAACGTCTAATATGTCTCCCAGTTGCAATCGGCAAATTTTTATAAGAAGGGGGTTTGGGAGAAGGGATTTGGGGATTTCAGTGGTTAATTCACTTTACATACTGTAAGTAAAAAAAGAAAAGGAATGAAGACGTTATTGTGTGCTATTTTACAAATTACACCCCTATAACTGTAATAGCAATAGCACAATATGACATTCTGAAATAAGCTTAACACAATTCATGGTTACATGGACTGAAACTTAATCCAAAATCCAAAAAAATATCAATCATATTAATATACTTTTTATTCATGGCATGCCTTTACCGTTTTAAATGGTATTCTTCAAAACATTTCCACACTTATTTCCAAGTCACTTACGTGAGGTAGCTTCCTGAGACTTTAAAACATTATGACCCATAGTCTAGTGGTTCAGTGCCCTGCTGCTGGTGATTGTGCTGCCACTAAGTGAGTTACAAACATGGTTGTGCTTCCATCAGTTAGCACCAAGCAAAAACAAGGAAGTGTCATGCATGTTTTGTGGGCAGAATGTGGTAGATGATGTCAAAAAAATAACTGAGGTCAATTATTCAAACAAAATGGAGAGAAAGACTCTTAGTCTGTGTTCCTTTATTGCATGAAAATGTTTACCTTCAGATTGGCTGCCCAAGAATATCCTTTTGAAAAAAATGGGAACATCTTATTGCTTCACAAAAAGTCAAAGGCTTCTTCAGAAGTTTGCAGAGCAATTGGTATTAGTGTACTGAATATCATATTGGTTGTAATCAGAAGTACCATAGCATTCTTAGATGTGCTCCTGTTCAGGGCTGTGCCATAGCAGAGTCCATAACTGACAACACTGGGCATAAGGAAGGAAACAGCACTGGACAATCCATCCTAGAACCTATCCTATAGCCAGCTTTGAAACTCTGGTTTATCTGATATTCATGAATTTGGGGATGTGACCAGAAATCTAATGTACCTGAAGGAAAACAGATATACAAACTACATAAGGACAGTGGCAAATTACAAGATTTGAATGCAGGACGCTGGATCATTATGTAGCATTATGGTGACCTTATAGAAAAGTAATGACTCTGTCATACATTATACCTAACAATGCTTAATTATAATTGTGTATTCTACCTTCATAATTAAAAAAAGTGTTTTGCATATATTATTTTTATAGCAAGTATGTAGTAAATCTTAACTCACAAGCTTATGTACTGAAGCACAAATTGGCTTAGTTTCAGCAAGTTAGACGTTTGATATTATGTGTTCATGACAATTATGCATGACTAGCCATAGTAACATAGTAACCAAAACTGTCCAGGTATAAATAAATGGGCAAACATTCTAAATGTCTAAACACAACCCATGATAAGACACAAAAGATGTTTTCTAAAAACAAAAGTTGTTATCTAGCAAGATAATGAAGATGTTACCCAGGTTAATTTAGAAGTTACTGCTGTACATACCAGTGGTCTTTGTTGGACTGCTACAAAACCTTTTGCACACCAAAGGCATCATTCCGTTATCCCCAACACAACTCTGCTGCCTGACACAAATTTTATTCCCCTCATTGGTGTTGGTTTTTGGGTAAATTACCACGCCTTTTCCTATATTTAAAGATGGACCAATAGCAATACACATGCAAAAGTTTCTGAAAATAGATTAAGCTGTTTTTGTTTGATTGACTAACAGACATCCAAACAGGTTACAATTTGTGACAATGATGTTATACCAGTGCTTAACCTGACACAGACAGACACAAGAGGCACACTAATAAACCACAAAACTTTTATATTCTTTCCTTTGCCTGTGGGCAACACCTTCCCCATTTCCCACAGGCACAACACAGTCCCACAAGCACAATAGCACACAAAACAGAAATAATTCCTCTTCTCTTTTCTCCTCCACTCGTCTTTGGCAAGCTTCCACCCGACTCTGGCTCCCCGAGTAGTCTCTGCTGGCCCCTTCTATAAGTCGCCTGGAAATGCTCCAGGTGCTCATTGCCCCACTTCCAGCTGCACTTCCGGGTGTGGTGGAAAAACCGCCCACACAGACTCAGAAATAGCTGCAGCAACCCCCTGGCGGCACCCCTGTTTTATTTATATAGACTTTGATAATTTACATACATCTACTCTCTATATATAAAATCCTAAGTCTAAAAGTGCAACGGTTTTGTGCAACGATTTTATGTGATGTTTTAATGTCATGTTTTTTGTCACACTTTAAATCAGGCTTATTTTAAAACCTACATATATATGTTTGGTATCATTCTTTTCTGAATTTATCGAACTTTAATGTAATGTTGTTAGATTTTCAGATTCTTATTCTGTTTTTAAATTATAAACTAAAAAATATCAAGAACTCATGTCCCGCGAGATGAGACTTTGTGCCAAGAGATTTAACCACACCAGGTGCCGGAATAAAAAGTGTAGGACAGCTGCTGTACAGGCTTTTAAATGTTTGAAGCACCATGCGAGATGCAGATCATGTAACATGGCAGCAGCAGCAAGCCAGCAGCTAATCGAGCAAAGAAGTCGTAAAAAAAAACTGTATTTGTTTCCCATTGTATCACCGTTTAAGAGGGGGTCTTGGAGGAGCGGTCGCATCTCCTTGGGATGCATTCAGCTCCCCTCTTCACAACGCTCGCAGCAGAGAAGCGAAGTGGTAGGCCGGGGGGTTGGCGAGCAAAATGTGCAGGGGGTGAACCCCCTAGTTTACCTATAAAGCTACTATTAAATGCATAATAATTACACTTTGATTAATGTACCTGTATGTTTATTATTGTACAAAAGCCCAGCATTAGGGTTTTTACACTAACAAACTCCTTATTTTAGGCTGCAAATATTTATACTTGAAAGTTAATTACATCAATCCATTGCAGTTGGAAGGAAAAATGTGATTATACAGATAAAAGCTAAAATGTTCACTGACAGAAAATCCAAAACATTGATACTAAACTTTTAAAATAGTAATGTGCAGTAAGTGTATAAATAAGAATCACAGGCTCAGCAGGAAAAAAAAATCTGCAGTATCACAACATACTCTATGAGTGGGTGGTGCCAAATTGTAATGTAGCCTGGAATTGTAGAGTCTTGATTATTTCCTGATTTTTAATGTAAACCCTAAATAAAACTGAGGATATTCCTTAGTGAGCAGTGGGAAAGTGGTTATCCTGACACACTGTGTCCATTGCAGAGTATGGTTATTAACTTTGGAAAAGTGGTTCCAGACCATCAAAACAGAACTTAAAATGAATGGAAAAGTCTGTGAAGATATAATAGCTCTAAAGTGTGCAACCAGTATTCCCTCGTAGTGCATATAAGTAGGAATTCGAACACAGAAACTTGGTCTAGTTCTAAGTGTGCAGCAGGCTCTTGGACATATCACATGGTTGATAGAATTAATTGTTTTTAGAATGGAAGAAGTGGAAATCTATAAACCATGTGCAAATATTTACTGCCCTTTCAAGTATTATAAGTCAGCTACTATAGTTGCCCTTGGAGATATCGTTTCCCATTGACCATGGGGGATTTCAGTGTAACTCCCTGTCCCTGAAGTGATCTCTAAAATGGCATCAGAAGGGATTTTAAAAAACAGTTTAAGTAAGGCGCAAGTGAACTTGGAACTCCTGGAAAGAGTTCAAGGGCTTGCAGATAAGTTGGTAACATTAATGCAGGTCTAGAGGTAGGAATGTTTGAGTTTTTCCAGTAAGTCTAGATTTTAGACTGTCATGGTGATACTGTTTTGTTCCTGAGCTATGAAATGGATTTCTCAGGTTATTTATTAGCAGTAGTGTTTTTCCATGAAAACTCTCAGGGAGTGAGGCCCTGCAAAAGTCATGGCACAGACTTTCAGAACGGACAAAGCCATCCGCAGAAGCAGGTTCTAAAATGTGACTTTACAGATTGTGTGTGTGCGCATGATAAATGGAGAGAGAGAGATTGAGATATAATCAATCATGCAAAAAGCATTACTTATGGGTCCCGCTCCACTGCATATTCATTGGCTTGGGTACATGGTGGCCAGTATGTACTAGAAAAAATCCTGGGCTGGATGGATGCACAGAAAGTGTAGATAATGTTGCTTTCAGTGCCAAATGACCAGTATGGAGACGGTGGTGTTAATGTGCAGGCAGTGGATGTGGCAGTGAAAACATCATTGGAGCCGCATGACAGGAGCCATGGAATACTGGAGTAGCTGCAGTGGCATTGGAGGGCAGCCATGGAAGCAGACGGCCTTCAGTAAACCTTTCATGAGGGAGTTAGAATTCACTACACTGTACAAAGCTTTAGGCCACCAGCACCAGTGATGAAATTTCAGCTGAATAGTGGCATACACAGTATAAAACACAAAATGAAGAACTATCATCATTTTACTTTGTCATACAGTTTAACCAACAGAGAACAGTATTAAAGATATCTCAACCTCAGCATCAGTTGCTTAACACCAAAAGCATAAACCCAGATGGGAGTTCTTACAGTGAATGTTTGCAAAGAACTAAATCATACTGTACATAAATAATCAACATGATTCATTATAATGATGACAGCTACTCCAAAATAGTGAGATGTACAAGTTCATGCACCCTTTAAACTTTATCACAAAAAAAACTATCACTGAATCATTTGAAAGGGCTGAGACATTCAAGCCCCAAAGCAGATATTAAAAACTCAAGGCTGCACATGTGCGCACAAAGTAAGGGTTTGCCAAGAACAATGCAGGGCAAATGGGCCTGACTAAGCAACGCTGAATCAGGCTGGCATTGACAGGCACAAAGAAAAGTTTGCTTACTCGAAAAAGGAAATATTTTTCTAGATAAGGAATAACTTTCAGTATATCATGAGAAAGTGAAAACAAAAATGGATTATGATGACTACTCTGAGTTTGCTGTAAACATTTTAACAATACATTCATTCTGAAGTTAGTGTTTGACTTGTTTAATTTTTGAAAAACATTGCCATCTGTTGGGGGATGGGGTAGTGCCCCACTTGTCCTTAATGCAGAGGTTGCACTATTTTGCAACACAGTACTGGATAAGCAATTAAAAAAGGAGGAAAAGAAAAATTTTGAAAAACAGAAAAATACTGATGACAAAAGGCAATTTAGTCGAACAAAGCCCACCAATCCTATTCACCTAATTTCTCCAAAATTAGTTGAGTTTTGAATGTCCCCTGTGTTCTTGTTGAGTTCATTTTAAAGGAACAGCCTGGATCCACTGTATTAATTCCTTCCATAATTGAAAAATAACTTAGTTTGTGTCACCACTTAATCTCTGTTTGCCTAATCTGAAAAGGTTCATCTCCTTTAATACTTCCTCAAAGCTCTCAGTCTCAGAACTAGCCTAGTTGCTCTTCACTGTACTCTCTAGTGCTGCTATATCTTTTTTGTTGCCCGCAGACTAAAATTGTACACAGTACTCCAGGTGAGGCCGCACCAGTGTGTTATATGGCTTAAGCATAACATCCATTGACTTGTACTCCACACGTTGTAATATAACCTAACATTCAGTTAGCCTTCTTAGTGACTTCTGTAAACTGTCTGGATGTAGATAGTGACAAGTCCACTATGATTCCCAGATCCTTCTCATTAAAGGTACTTTCAAGTTTCATACCCCTTATCGTGTATTCAGATTTAACATTTTTACTTCCCACATGTAATTCTTTACATTTATTTACATTAAATTTAATCTGTCCAAACCTATATACTGTCCAGGTCCCTCTGTAAAGATTCAACTGATTGTACAGTAGATTATCTTGCATCCCATCTAGCTTGATATCATCTGCAAGTGTAACCATTTTGTTGTTTATTTTCTTATCTAGATCATTTGTGTGTATTTATGTAAATTAGAGGTTCAGGACAAAGGCCCTTCACAAGCAGATTCTGAGGATAAGATACAGTGAATATACGAGGGGGAATCATGTTAAAGTTAGAAAAAGGGATTTATTAGAAAAAGGAATGAACCTTAATAAAACTGATAATGTCATTTTTCAATGTTCTCTCCACCCTTCTCAATGTATTTGTGCTACCTAACTGGAAGTGCCCGGATTCCAGCAGAATAAAAGGTTTTGTCTTGTCCTTGCAACCATTTGCACACCACTTTCTTCACGTCGTCATCTGTCATGAATCGATGACCAACCAGAAGTTTTTGTAGAGGTCCAAAAAGGTGGAAATTACATGGTGCCAAATCTGGTTAATGAGGAGGATGTGGCAATACCTCAATACCTTCAGTTTCTTCAGACAAGCCTTGGTGTTCTTAGCACTGTGTGGGTGGGCATTGTCTTGCAGTAAAAGGACTCCTTGAGGCAGCAGTCCCCACCACTTGAAGCAAATAGCAGACTTCACATTGGTCTCCAGCAAGTCACAGTAAGTTGCACTAGTGACTGTAGTACACCTCGGTATGTAGTGTTCAACAATAACTTGGGTGCACGTGTGGTTGCGAGGACAAGACAAAATCTTTTGTTCTTCTTCTTCTTTCAACTGCTACTGTTAGGGGTTGCCACAGCATATCATCTTCTTCCATATCTTTCTATCCTCTGCATCTTATTCTGTTACACCCATAACCTACATGTCCTCCCTCACCACATCCATAAACCTTCTCTTAGGCCTTTTTCTCTTGCCTGGCAGCTCTATCCTTAGCATCCTTCTCCCAATATACTCATCATCTTTCCTCTGTACCTGTCCAAACCAACGCAATCTTGCCTCTCTGACTTTGTCTCGCAACCGTCCAACCTGAGCTGACCCTCTAATGTCCTCATTTCTATCATCTTTAACTCTGCTACCTCCAGTTCTGTCTCCTTTCTGGTGAGTGCCACCGTCTCCAACCCATATACAATCATGAAAACGTTTGGGAACCCTTCTCTGCCTGCATAATAATTTACTCTACTTTGAACAAAAAAAGATAACAGTGGTATGTCTTTCATTTCCTAGGAACATATGAGTACTGGGGTGTTTTCCAAAAAAAGATTTTTAGTGAAGCAGTATTTAGCTGTATGAAATTAAATCAAATGTAAAAAACTGGCTGTGCAAAAATTTGGGTACCCTTGTAATTTTGCTGATTTGAATGCATGTAACTGCTCAATACTGATTACTTGCAACACCAAATTGGTTGGATTAGTTCGTTAAGCCTTGAACTTCATAGACAGGTGTGTCCAATCATGAAAAAAGGTATTTAAGGTGGTCAATTGCAAATTGTGCTTTCCTTTGACTCTCCTCTGAAGAGTGACAGCATGGGATCCTCAAAGCAACTCTCAAAAGATCTGAAAATAAAGATTGTTCAGTATCATGTTTTAAGGGAAGGCTACAAAAAGCTATCTCAGAGGTTTAAACTGTCAGTTTCAACTTTAAGGAATGTAATCAGGAAATGGAAGGCCACAGGCACAGTTGCTGTTAAACCCAGCAGGTCTGGCAGGCCAAGAAAAATACAGAAGCGGCATATGCGCAGGATTGTGTGAATGGTTACAGACAATCCACAGATCACCTCCAAAGACCTGCAAGAACATCTTGCTGTAAATGTACATTGTTCCACAATTCAGAGCAATTTAAACAAACATCATCTGTATGGCATGGTGATGAGAAAGAAGCCCTTTCTGCACTCATGCCACAAACAGAGTCGCTTGTTGTATATAAATGCTCATTTAGACAAGCCAGATTCATTTTGCAACAAAGTGCTTTGGACTGATGAGACAAAAACTGATGCAGTTATTTGGTCATAACAAAAAGCGCTTTGCATGGCAGAAGAAGAACACGGCATTCCAAGAATACCTGTTTACCTACTGTCAAATTTGGTGGAGGTTCCATCAAGTCCCCTGACTTGAATATTATTGACAGTCTATGGGATGATTTGAAGCAGGCTGTCCATGCTCGGCAGCCATCAAAATTAACTGAACTGGAGAGATTTTGTATGGAGGAATGGTCAAAAATACCTCCATCCAGAATCCAGACACTCATCAAAGGCTATAAGAGGTGTCTAGAGGCTGTTATATTTGCAAAAGGAGGCTCAACTAAGTATTGATGTAATATCTCTGTCGGGGTGCCCAAATTTATGCACCTGTCTAATTATGTTATGATGCATATTGCATATTTTCTGTTAATCCAATAAACTTAATGTCACTGCTGAAATACTACTGTTTCCATAAGGCATGTCATATATTAAAAGGAGGTTGCTACTTTGAAAGCTCAGCCAATGATAAACAAAAATCCAAAGAATTAAGAGGGGTTCCCAAAATTTTTTCATATGAATGTAATGTAGGGAATCCAGACACTTCCAGGCAGGTTGATCAAGTGCATTGAGAAGGCTGGAGACTGCATTGAGAAATGACATAATCAGTTTTACTTTAGCTTGACTCCCCCTTGCGCATATTATGTATATTATAAATAGCAGCGACCCTAGCATTGACCTCTGACAGACACGACCACCACATCACCTAATTCTTATAAGGTTCCCCTCACCATAACCTTTAGCTTTCTGTGTTTTAGTCAATTTTACACCCAATTCAGGAATGCTCTGCTTCCTGAATTCCCACTACTTTTCAGTTGATTCCCAACCTTTTGTGATGTGCCTCATCAAACACCTTCTGAAAATCAAAATAAAAACTCATATTAATATTATGCTAGCTGTCAAATGTCAAAGGAAAAATAAGTTCAGTTTTGAACCTAGGAGTATCCCATGACTTTCTCCATTTTTTGTTAGATTTAAAAATAAGTTAATAATCTTTAGTATCACAACACCATGATTTTTAATAAATGCATACTGTACTCAATATTCAGTATATTAAAAGTTTTAATCTTGTTGGACATATCTATGTTATACAACAGAAGACAAATCCTTTTTTTTATTAAAAGTCACAAGTAGTGCTAAAAAAGCTGATTGATGGAATAAATTATTCCACACTTTCAAATTTATAATCAACCAGTACTTTCTAACATGATGTATGTCATGAACTGAAATTATGTATACTGTGTCTCTGAAATTTCATTTTCTGCTGTTTATGGTCTCATCAATCCTTGCCAACATGCCATGGTTTCTTCTAACACACTACTTCAGCTTCCAGAAAATAGCTTTATTTAGGAAATTTTTACCACAAAACACAGTCAAGTTGAACATAAGGCTCATAGCCACCTTTGACCTGCCCAGCAAATTGGCACAATGCCCTGGGCAGGGCCACTAGGTAAGCTCCTAAGGAAAATGAATGTTCTCTTCATTCCCTTGTACTAATTCATGTCTGATGTAAAAGCATGCTTTGTTTTAGAAAACAGAAAAATATTTGTGCAAAGGACTCAAGGTCTAAGCATTCCACACATGAGTCTGCCTTATCATGTTTTCCCTTAGCTTACATCTGAAAGCCATAACAAAAGGGGCCAAGAAATCGAGTTGCATAAGGGGCGTTGAAGGGGCTCAAGGATGGTGTATAATAAAAGTGTCAACTGTTACATTTTATAATGATATTAAATCACGCATTCTAGGGGTATAAAAACTTGCCCCACCCAACAGACGGGGTTCAGAAGAGCCCTGACGCTGTCATGTATTATTGATTGTCTGCTTTTCTGAAACTCTTCTCACTGTGACTCTGTAAAATAAAGCTGCTTTATAACCACACCTGCTGTCTTGTCTGAAGTCTTCGTCCACACTCCCACCTTTATCTTTGTCATTTTCAGTTGTTTTTCATTTTATTACACTACTGAGCAAAGTGAAATAAAATCTCAAGAAAAATAACTGAATAAAAACATCTGCTGGTGTTTACTTCATAAATGAAGGAAATGTTTAGGGAGGGATCACTTTTTTGTTTTTAATTTGTTTTGAATGGTGTGCCACAGTAAACCTCTGCATGTAGGCCATAATAACTATTTTGATTACATTTACTTTTCTTTATTGAAACTATGAGGATTTTAAACTAATCATAAAATAGGGAGAAGACAAAAATATAAATAAATGGATAAAAAGATAACTGTTCTTGAACATTGCTAACAGACATGTGTTTTGACATTCAGCAGGGACCACTTGTCTACTAATTTATAAGTCCTACTTGAAATTTCTCATTTTCAGATTAAAGGCCGCAGATGGGATGAATTATTATTATGTGTCAATACAGCAGTTCTTGTTTACTTTAGGTCCATTAAACTATAGACTTGAGCCTTTAGGGAGGTACAGCCATACATCTGTAGAAAGTGCATGGCAGATAGCTGTTTTTGTTGAAGACCTGTCCACTCCTTCCGTACAATTCTGTCTATACTTTCCCAAGTTTTTTGCTCTGCTATTCTTGATCTGTTGCCCATGATACTTTATTAGTTTAAATTAATTTTTTGTTTTAGTGCAAAGCAAAAAATAAGCGAATCTGAAGTTGATATTGGTTTGATATAAAATATTTATTCTCAGGCAATAATATTCTAACTTCCAAATCCAAAAGCATATCTAATAGCAGATAAATAATTGCAGGTAGAGTAAGTTTCTCTGATCTCTCATCGTGGCAAGTCCAGCTTCTTCTAATGCTAAGCAGCTTTGCTTCTCTAACTGATTGCTTTTTGCTTATCTACATCATTCTAGGATAAATTCATTCTGTTTAAATTGGGTAATAGAAAGAATGATTAATATCTGTAAAGCATTTGTTTCTTTTGATCTTTCAAAGGATATGGTGCTCCAGTGAGATTAATTACATAAAGAGGATGAGGTACAGAAAACCCTTTTTTAGCCAGCATCAGACCAATGATTTAAACCTTTCAGTGGTTTATTTTTTAACAAACACTGTGTTCCTTCTGGACTTGTTTTTATGGGGATTAGAACTCCTAGCTATGTCCTTCATATGGGTTAGTCCATGACAATGCCATGTGCATTCTGGGTGAGAATACACCAATGTGACAGAAATGACAGAATTTCAGGACAAAGGCCCTTCACAGGTAGATTGTGAGGATAAGACACGGAGAATTGAAATATCGCCACCCCTTGGAAGTTAGTATGTTATTTTATACAACATTACAACACTGAATGACAGTGAATTTAATTTAGCTTTTGTGACATTAATCAACAGAAAAGACTAATGTCAAAGTGAAAATAGATCTGTGAAAAGTGATCCAAATCAATTACATATACTGTATATAAAACTCTTCCAGTCAGTATTTATTAGATTCATCCACACAGCCACCATGCTTCACAGTGGGGATGATGTGTTTTTTATAACATGCAGTCTAATATGGCATTTAGTCTGACAGTTTTGGTCTCATCACACCTTAGAAGCTTTCTTCCAGGTAAATTTAGAGTCTCTCTGAAATTTCATGTGAGTTTTTTTTACCCCTGTGGCTTTCTCTTTGCCAATCTCATATAAACAACGTTTGTTGACTGTGTAATCTCGCCAATATCCAGTGTAGCTTGTAACTCCTTCAGAGTTCTCATAGGTCTCTTGGTGGCTTCCCTCGCAAGTCAACTAGTTGTCTAATTGCACAATTGCTCAGTTTTTTTTGTTTATTATTATCTTTTTATTTACAGCTGTGTCATACTCTTTCCATTTCTTAGTGATTGATTTAAACTGGACTTCAAGGGATATTCGGTGACTTGGCTATTTTTCATCTACTGACTTGTGCTTTCCAAACACCTTTTCATGGAGATGCTTGGAGTCTTTTATTGTGTCTTCATTGTGTAGTTTAGACCACCATACTGACCCAGCACTAGTTGATCCTTCCAGAATAGGAACATTTATACTACAGTGAAGTGAAAACCAAGACAGATGATCTTCATATGACTTTTAAAGCCAGTGAGGATTTAGGTGTGCCATCATATCAAAGAAGGTGAATACTTATTATTTTCTGATACATCTGAACAATTAATTTGGACCACTTTTCAGAGATCTGTTTTCAGTTTGACATTAAAGAGACTTTTTCTGTTGACAATAATGAAATATTTAATATTGCATAACAATAAAATCAGAAAACCTCCAAAGGGTGAATAGTTTTAGAAGCACTGCAAATCACACCTCAACATCCCTCAGTATCCCATAATTAGAACTTTTTTTCTGAATTACTTGTATAAAAAGCATCTAATAAGGGCATGCCTGAATTTGGAAACATGCCGTTAAAGTTGTAGCTGTAATTCATTTATAATACAGTGTTAAAAGTTTTTCACGGCATTACACTAACACGGTATATTGATTTTTTAAGCTTCTATAATGGAAAAAACAGTTACTGATTATAATAATTTACTGAAATCCTACCATTATCTCAAATGCAATCATTAAAAGTACAGTAGGATGAATTATGCTGCATTGTTTCTGTTCCAAAGAAGGCAGGCGTCTCTTTGCCTAATGACTACAAACCAGTGACACTTACGACTCACATCATGAAGATCTTTGACAGGCTGGTCCTGGACTATATGAGTCCTCTTATATTAGACCACCTGGACCCACTGTAGTTTGCCTATCAAAGACTGAAGTGGAGGATGCAGTTATCCATCGGTTCCACAAGGCTTATTCTCATATGGACAAAGCTGGCAGCACTGTGAGGATTAGGTGTTTTGATTTCTCCAATGCCTTCAGTATCATCCAGCTATCCCTGTAAACCTCCTTAGCATTAGATCCAAGCGTCACTTGGGCTGTGAAAACAGTGCTAAAAGCGTTAGTCCAGAGTATCACTCGGGCAACTATATAGACGAGTGTCATGTAAGCATTAGACCCAAGGTTTACTTCTGCTGTAAAGGTGCTAAAGCATTAGTCGGGCCACAGTGTAGACACATCTTCTCCTAGCCTCATAATAGCATCTTGTGAGAAATGTTTTTTAGCAGCCCAGGTGTTGCATGCTCTTGACAGTGAAATGAGCAGTGATGTTGAGGGGCCTCTCATCAGTAGCGATGACAAAGTGAATCTGTCTTCAGGCAGTGAAACTGAAACAGTCGGTGAAACCAAAAGTGATTCTGATGAATCTGAAAGTGACGCATGTGGTTGGGTTTCTGTTGGTTTCTGCTTCAAATAAACCAGCACCACCTCATTTTGATTATGTGGGGCAGTCAGGAATAAAAGTGAATGCTGACAGCCAAGATTCACTTACTTACTTTGAAGTTATTTATTGATGATGACGTGATCAAAAGAATTGTTGTTGAGATGAACAATGATGATGAACAGAGTCGAGTAAATGACCGCACACCTAAGCAGTTTTTCCATTCAAATGTATGGGAACTGATAGCTGCTAATGATATCTGGTATCAGGCAGCATCATTAATATTCATTTCATATCTATATATATAATTCACTAAGGGCACGCAAGACAGTGAGCACAAGCAAGACAGAGAGCCATGCCCACCAACTCACAGAGCCCCGCCCGTCAACTCTAAGACCATGGGATACGCTCGACAGAGCCCCGCCCGCCAACTCTAACCCTCCTACCGCGTCATGGGATATGCACGACAGAACCACGCACACCAACTGTAACCGTCCTTCCGTGTCCAGCATCGCTCTCAAGGCATGTGCATTGCCTGCTTATGTGCTCGCACGCAACAACTCACCAAACACAGCCTCAGTCACTTTCGTCTGTGCAAAAGTCCACATGCACCTCTGAGGCACGTTGACTTTTCACCGCACGCAAGACAGAGAGCCACAACCACCAACTCACAGAACCCTGCCCACCAACTCTAACAGAAACACATGAAAAAGCCACGAACGCCCACTCTAACCCTCCTCCCACGTCATGGGGAACGCATGACAAGGCCCTGCCCGCCAACTCTCACCCTCTGCAGGCTTCCAACATCGGAGAGCTCTTCCTGAAGAACAACACTTCGCAAAATGGCTACTCGATGTTGGAGATGGGAAAAACAGAACACCTGTGACTTTGCATTCACATTCCTTTTATTTCTGATCCTGTTCAACAATTATATGGTGAGATCAACTTTTCAACTGTCACTCTGGAACAACTCAATACGCGAGCTATATTAAGCGTCACCAACGAAGGCTCACTATACCTTAATGAACAGGTGCTGAAACTTATCCCTAACGACAAAGTAACTTTCACCAGCGTTGACTCCATCGTCACAGATGATCCTGCAGATCAACTTGCATTCCCCAAAGAATTTCTTAATAGTCTTACTACCACAGGCATGCCTCCGCATAAACTCAGAATTAAAATTGGTTCAGTCATCATGCTTCTCAGGAACCTCATGCCAGCAAAAGGTCTCTGTAATGGCACTAGACTTTCAGTTACCAGCATTAACCGCAATGTTCTGGAGTGTAAAACTATCACATCTGCTACCTCACAAACTGTCCTTATTCCCCGGATTTCCCTGACTCCATCAGATTCTAATTTGCTTTTTACTTTTACACGCAGACAATTTCCTGTTAGATTGGCATTTGCAATGACTATTAATAAGGCACAAGGACACACTTTCAAAAAAATATACCTGTATCTGCCAAAACCTGTTTTCACTCACGGACAATTGTATGTTGCTCTCTCCAGAGTTCCATCTTTTCATTCACTGACAGTTGTATCCTCAAACCCTCCCCATTTTGACAACTGTGTCTTTCAGGAAGTGTTCACTCATCAATAAATAATTATATGCGCCGTATGCTACGCTGCAGGTTGGCTAGTTATTATTATTATTATTTGTATCATTATACTTGTTACACTTATGACTTTGTACTTTTAGTGTTTTGCATGTTGCACAGTAGAATGATGAGATGTAATAAAAATGTCATTATTTACATGTTTTTTTGAGAAAATAATGTAATGTTTAGGAGGTTAAGGGAAAATTTGATATGCAGATGGATAAGCCTATGGTTTCCTGGACAATGGACTATCTATCCTTCATGTAGACTGCCGTTTCTGAGATGCAAGGACTGTGTTTCTTATATGGATGTATGAAACACTGGAGCACTACATAGAACAGTCCTGTCTCCTTTCCTCTTCGCTCTGTACATTAGAACACGCCATTAAACCCAACAACGCTCTCAAGTCATACCCACTTAATTCTCTAAAAAAAAACATCAAGTCTAGTTTTGAAAGTTCCTAAAGTTCCTCTTTTAATCTTTCTTCATAATTCATTCCCTGTAGCCCTGGAATCAGCCTAGTCGTTCTTATCTGGACCTTTTCCAGTGCTGCTATGTCCTTTTTGTAGCCTTGAAACAAAAACTGCAAGCAGTACTCCAGATCAGGCCTCACCAGTACATTATAAAGCTTGAGCATAACCTCTGTGGACTTGTATTCCTACACCTCTGACAATAAATATAACACCAGGTCATGTCAGTTGGAGAAGTTCTCAGAAAATTCTGCACCAATGGGGTGTATTGATAAGGCAGATGAGACAGAAGAGAGGAGTCAGGTGGAGAACATTGTTTCTTGGTGCAGAAAGAATAGTCTGCAACTTCAAATCAGCAAAACCAAAGAACTGGTTAATGACTTTCGACAAACTAAAGAGTCTCTACATCCGGTCACTATTCAGTGAGTGGATGTAGAATTGGTCCCCTCCTACAAGTACTTCAGGGTCCACATTAATAAGAGTTTGGACTGGTCTCTGAACATAGAGGAAGTATATGAGACAGGGCAAAGCAGGCTCTTTTTCCTTAGGAGACTGTGTTAATTTAATTTAAGTAGTGACATCCTTCACATCTTCTATGCCGCGGTGTACTTGGCTGGTAACTTCACTTCAAGAGAGGCCCTCCAAATCAACAAGCTAATTAAAAGGGCAAGCTCAGTAATAGGATGCACTCTGGACCCCCTGGAGGTGGTAACGAAGGAGAAAATTAAAGCAAAACTGGGTGCCATTATGAACAATGCTGCTCATCCTGTCTCTGACACACCAACACTGAGGACTTTCAATCAGCGAATCATTCAACAGAAGTGGGTGAAGAAAGCTACTGGGGCTCCTTTACACCAACAGCATCACGTCTGTATAATGCCTCACTGGGACTGGGACAGCCAAGTCAGAAGTTATCTTTCTTTTAAATTTTCTTGCTTTATATTCATTCTGGTTCAGACCAAAGTGTGTGTGTATTTATTTATTTACTAACATAAATAGGTAGATAAGTATTTATTTATTTAAAGAACTTCTGTAAATGGAACTTTATTTGTGCTCAGTGGGAAATTTGGCTATCTATACTCAGTAAGGATAAGACATCTGTAAAACAAAAGTAATGCAGCATTTACTTGTATTATAAATTAATGTAATAAAATTATAGCGCACATACATTCAATACTGTATGTACTGTATGTATTGCACCTGCTGCTACCACAGTAGACCCTGAACAAGATTACAGGGGTTTCTTATGTTAACATGGGAAATGCACTGTTTTCAAAATTAAAAGAAATGGCATGTTCTGCTCACATCTCGTAAGTTATTCCATACTAAAATTACATATAAAAAATTCAAAAATCATTTTGAACATACAGTATGAATATCTTTTTTTTATAGATATAGGTAATGTGTAACACCCTTCACCAGTTCAAGGATTTGCCACATTGACCTTTCAGTTTTAAGTGAAATAAAGAAATGCTGACACTAAATGGAAGTAATGTACTGCCTTAATATCTGGAGCGTGACTCAAGTCATCTTAATCTAATTGCTCTGAATGTCTCAAGTTGAATGGATTTTGACATATCCAAACAAATCCTTAAAAGTTCTTTATTACTCACTGTATCAGTAAAACTACCTGAAATTAACTTCACTTTCCAATCGGAGAGGTCAAAGACTGTAAGAGAGCAATTTTTGTCTCCTTGATAGTTATTAAGGATCAGTGTCTAAACATTTTTCCACTTGGGCTGCAAAAAGGAAATTGCAAACGGCTGTAATGAGTGCACTCGGCAGTGACATTAATTTTGTGCCGCAGTTCTGCATCACAATGGAATCTTTGCTAAGTCATAATTTTAATGTAATACATCAATTTATTTGAACAAATAAATGTGTTAATAGCATAGCACTGTGTTTAATACAATTTCTATCAGTTTTAATTCCGTTTAAATGGCTGTATTCATTATTATCCAGTATATATTAGAAAGAAATTTAGTGAATATATATTGCTTTTGTTCCAAAAGATTTTTAACATTGTGTAGGCTGTCTTCAAGCAGAGTTAATGGCAATACAAAATGGCCATTATTATTTAAGATTTTATTTCCTTTTACTTTTTTCATCAAGTAATTTGAAATGAATGAATTACTAATAATAAAAATATGCTTATTGTAATGTGTTTACAGTATATTGATAAAAGCTTTTTATAGGAGGAAAAGTACATTGCATATTGTAGTATTCTCCTACTTTACAGACTATATCATTGAATTATTATTGTCAGAATACCTATAATATCACCCTTTACATAGAAACATCCAGCTGACACGTTGCAGCGTTCATCCATGCATCCATCAGTTGTCAAACCTGTGAGTCCACTTGTACCAGCAGCATCAAATGAAAAGCAGGAATCAAACCTAGAAAGGGTGCCAGTCATTTATTAAAAAGTGAATATCAGTAACTGAAATCATTGGCCTAATAAATCAATAGTGCAAATATTAATTTTGCATCTTTCTTGGCTGGTAGGGTTACATTTAATCAAACAAATAAAGTAGCTGTTATATGCAATACTATTGAATTAGACAGTAAGAAGCGGTGAATTATCAAGTGAAGAATTATTACTGCTGGCAGGACGAAACATGAATACAGCAACAGTGTGAATAATTAATACTTTAAAAATAAAGGTAACTATATAATAAAAAAACAAGTTTATGGCTTTGCCACACATGAGAGGTGATAACATTTTTCATTGTGTGATTGCGGTTAAAGAGTACATATATAAACCCTTGAGGCATATTTTTCAAAAAATCTCTGCACACTAGGGAAATTCCTAAAGACTGCAGGGTAGTAAATATGATCCCATTGTATGAAAAGGGTGATTGGGCTAATCAAAGTAACTATAAGCCATTAAGCTTAACGTCCATCACAGGTAAATCAATGGAAGCAATTATTAAGGAAAAGATCAAGCAGCACATGTGTGGAATAGGAGTGTTAATAGATAGACAACATGGATTTAAACAGGGAAAATCATGTCTCACTAATATGCTGGAATTTTACGAATAAGTAATAAAAGCATAGGAGAATAGTGGTACATATTATGTGTCTTGATTGATTAGAAGTCTTTTGATAAGTCACCCCATGAAACATTAGTGATCAAGCTAAAACAAGTAGGAATTCAAAGCAGTGTTTAGGTGAGCACAAAATTGGCTCAAGCACAGGAACCAAAGGATTATGTTGAACAGAACTTTTTCAAAATTAGGTTATATTAAAAGTGGTGTCCCTCAGTTATCGGCAATATACTAATAACCCAATTGTGCTTCAGTCACTTAGAATATGGAACCAATGTAGAAAGCATTTTAAGACGAAGACGTTTTTATCTGTGGCACCTCTGCAAGAGAACCACCTCTTTCAACCTTCGCGAACA
Source organism: Polypterus bichir lapradei (assembly GCA_026402145.1). Classification (NCBI taxonomy): domain Eukaryota; kingdom Metazoa; phylum Chordata; class Cladistia; order Polypteriformes; family Polypteridae; genus Polypterus; species Polypterus bichir. Next base: position 72,503,717 of record JANRMT010062837.1, on the reverse strand, counting down.
TATTTTTAATATCTGGAAAAAATTTGGGATTAACTTGCTTAGAGATTTTTATATAGACAACGTCTTTGCATCCTATGAACAATTACATTCCAAATTTAACATTCCAGCTACACATTTCTTTCACTATCTTCAAATTAGGAACTTTGTTAAACAGAACCTTCCCAATTTTCCTCATCTTGCACCCTCATCCATGCTGGAAAAAATATTGCTCAATCTCAAGTTCTCAGACACCATCTCTGCAATATATAAATCATTTTACAGTCCCTCCCATTCAAAGATCCAAGAGGACACTGGGAAAAAGATCTCTCAATTAATATATCAGGAAAGAAGTGGAAAGTAGCAATGGAGAGAATTCACTCAAGCTCCATATGCACAAAGCATACAATTATACAACTTAAAATTTTAGACGAGCACATCTGTCTCGTCTAAAACTCTCCAAAATGTTTCCAGGGCATGATCCAACCTGCGAATGCTGCAATCAAGTCCCAGCCTCACTGGGTCACATGTTCTGGACCTGCACCAAATTAACATCATTCTGGACCAAAATTTTTAATTACCTTTCAGACAGCCTTGGTGTCACAATCCCTCCAAACCCATTAATAGCTGTGTTTGGGGTTCTTCCAGATGAGTTTAAAGTGGAGAAAGACAAACAAATTGTGATTGCATCCACTACACTTTTGGCACACAGACTGGAAGAACCCAAAATCTCCTCTTTTAAGTCAGTGGGAAACCGATGTGTGTATTTGAAATTGGAAAAAATCAAATACTCAGTTAGAGGATCTGTACAGACTTTTTTTCAAAACATGGCAGGATCTAATCATTAATATTTTAAAATAAGCTCTTAAAGCACAGATGAAGCAATTATTTCTGTATTTCTTTGTCTTCTGCATTCATCTCATTCCAAACTTATTAATTTAGGTATGTTTACAAGCCTTAAATTTTACGCTGTTTCCCTTGCTCTCTCTCTCTCAGGGGTGGGGGTCGACTTGTTCTTAACTCAATTTTACTTTTTGTAAAAATTGATTGATTTGTATGGAATGATTGCAATAAAATTAATAAAATTAAAAAAAAGTGGTGTCCCTCAGGAGTCCGTGCTGAGACCTCCATGTGTTTTAATATGCATACCGTACAAGACTTGGACAGGAATATAATCGATAAGCTGGTATGTTTGCAGATGATACCAGACGATTCTATATTATCTGCCTGTTCATCTAGAGGCAGGTAAATTTAACATAAGTAAATGGAAAGTTTTACAAGTAGGAAGCAGAAATGTTAAAATTGAATACACAATGTGAGGTCAGGAAATTGAACAAATACAAGAGTAAATCATGAATTGAAGGCAATTTAAAAATTATGCAGTAACTGCAATGGATAGTAGCTGACACAATACAACATGTTTGCTATGGCTTATGGGTAGCTCGAACATGCATAGGGCAACACTCTGCCATTGTTCTAGTTGAATCTAAGGTCAAATGAACATAGACCAATGTTGAAAAATGTGCCAAAGTGAGATTTCTTTGGGTAGAGGGAGTGAAATCTTCCAAAATTCACTGAAGGATGTTGGATCACAATGGAAATGAAAGCAGTATGAATCTGCAAAAAGTTTTATGAATGTATAGATAGTTTTAAAGTAGGAAGAACAAGTGTAACTGATGAAGCTCGATCTGCTTGACCATCATCATCATGTGCACAAACCCACCTTGACCTGGTGAATGTCTTCATCAGAGAAGTCCAGCTGATTACATTGTCTGCTGTTGCTATGGATCTGCACATGCCATAGTGCATGATAACTTGGTGCAAAGTAGAGATAGCACAAGATGGGTAACAAATAATTTATTCATCTGCACAAGCCACCATCATTCAGTGAATTTCAGCAAGTTTCACTTCCTATAACCAAAGAATTTTCACTATGGTGCTTTGTTCAAGAATGGTGAAATCCTGTAGCCAGACATCCTTGTTATATTATACCATGGAAGACCCAAAGAGTGTCAGATTTAAAGAGAACATGCCGTAGAGCTGAGCGTAAATGGAGGAAGACTAAACTAACTATCCACTATGAAATATTAAAAGTTAAAATAACAGAATACAATAACACTGTCCGTCTTGAGAGGCGCTGCTATTTTTCTAAGATTATAAATTTCAATGCCATTAATCCCAGAGTCTTATTTTCTACAATTGATCGTCTGTTAAACCCAGGTAACACAAAGGAATGCCCCCAAAATACTTCCAGCGAAACCTGTGAGAACATTGCTGTATTTTTCAATCAAAAAATTAATGATATTAGAAATAACATAGTACATCTCCCCAACACTGCAGAACCTCCTAAGCCCCAGTATTCCGTTATAAACAAATTAAATTCTTTCAACAGGATAGATTTACTTGATTTACATAGAATAATCTCTCAACTGAAATCCTCCACCTGCGTCCTTGACCCAATACCAACAAGGTTTTTCAAGGAAGTATCAGGCGTGCTAATTGATAATATTCTTGACATAGTAAATACGTCATTAAATATGGGGATCTTCCCAGTCTGTCTTAATACTGCTGTAGTTAAACCCCCTACTCAAGAAAAATAATCTTGACCCCTCTGCTTTTGAAAATTTTAGACCCATCTCTAACCTGCCCTTCTTAACACTAGAATTACCAGAGCCTAAAGAAAAAACTTGTAATTCCATCCCACCTTAAATAGCTTATTAAATCCCTTCACACCTCTCCGCCAGCATCCTTTGTCTTCTAAATGTGCTGATAAAGAGAAGCTAGGAGCAGCTGGCTATTCCATCCCCCCACCAATTTAGAACGTGCACAAACTTCTATCAGCTCATGCCTTGATCGAGTATCTGGGAGTGAAGTGGAGTTTTAGAGTGGAAATAATAGATCGTTATTTGGAACACACACATTTCATGTCTGTTCCGTTTCTACAGTAATCTGTGTAAACACATTGTTAAAACAGAAACGTTTTTTATATTCTAGTAGTAGATGACAAAATGTAGGCATAAACTATATAATGTATGAAAGCCTTAAGTCCAAATATCAAAGAAATATTTTCACAAAAGGTACAAATATAACACAACAATTGTGCTTTTATTCAAAAATATAACTGCAGAAACAAAAAGCCGCCTTAACATGCGAAATTGACACCTGTTTATTGTAACTGCCTCCGTGGTGCAATAGAATCAGTTCCGGCCTGGGAATCAGAAGGTCGCGAGTTTGATCCTGCACCATTCCGTTTTGAGAAGTAAACTGCCCTTAGTCTTACTATTTTAGAATAAAAGCATACATTTGATTTCAGTCTGTAACAGCCGGTGCAATTTATGATCCTCGTAAAGGTTAGCCTTTTTTTTTTTTTTTAATTCACTTTTCATTCTCTCAGTCACGTTCAGAATCAATCCATACAACCCCATCTGACACAGCTGTTTTCACATAAAGACGCGCTATAGCTCTGCAGTGTACCATGATGCATACTAACGCATACCCAAAGGGTTCTGACACACAAACACTGGCGAAGCTGCCATCTTCGTATCTCACCGTCACTTGATTTTCTTTTTATTCAGTTTTATTGAGTGTTCCTACCAGTCCCCGTATGATGATGTATGCTGTTTCTTTTGTACTCCTGGACATGCAGAGGAGAGAATGGTAAAGAGCAGTAACTTCGGCGCTATATGCAATAATCAGACACTCCCCATCTGCCCGTTGTTTTGTTATACTTTTACACCAACATATGTTCCTGTGTTTGAGCATGCTCAAACGGGCATGCTCAAAAAATACACGTGTAATACCACGAAAAGTGCACGCAGACACTTCATTTCGCAAACAAAACAAGTGCACTTTTATTCAAGACTACCTGTATAACCAAAGAAAAAAGAAAGCAAGTTACAGTAGGCGATTGATATGAGAGCTTGCATGGTGCAATGCTAAGAAGTACTGATTTTCATTCGCAATATTGCAATATCATTTGAAACAGTGTCAGATCGGGTGTGAATTTATTCAGGACCTGGAAATTCTCTGATGTGGGACCTTCCCCCAGGGAAGAAAGTACAGTGTCAGGTGCTCATTCAGTGTAATAGGAACCATAGCACAGAGAGGTGTGTGCACTGCAACAAGTACACGTGTCGTAAATGTAGGAAGGACGGTCCTTGGGTGTGTGGGAACTGTTAATATTTGAATGTGATGATTTTATATAGCACGGAATGAAAATCAGCACTTCTTAGCATTGCACCATGCAAGCTGTTGTATCAATCGCCTACTGTAACTTGCTTTCTTTTTTCTTCGGTTATACAGGTAGTCTTGAATAAAAGTGCACTTATTTTGTTTACGAAATGAAGTGTCTGCGTGCACTTTTTGTGGCATTACACATGTATTTTTTGAGCATGCCCATTTGAGCATGCTCAAACACAGGAACATACAGTGGTGTGAAAAACTATTTGCCCCCTTCCTGATTTCTTATTCTTTTGCATGTTTGTCACACAAAATGTTTCTGATCATCAAACACATGTAACCATTAGTCAAATATAACACAAGTAAACACAAAATGCAGTTTTTAAATGATGGTTTTTATTATTTAGGGAGAAAAAAAATCCAAACCTACATGGCCCTGTGTGAAAAAGTAATTGCCCCCTTGTTAAAAAATAACCTAACTGTGGTGTATCACACCTGAGTTCAATTTCCGTAGCCACCCCCAGGCCTGATTACTGCCACACCTGTTTCAATCAAGAAATCACTTAAATAGGAGCTGCCTGACACAGAGAAGTAGACCAAAAGCACCTCAAAAGCTAGACATCATGCCAAGATCCAAAGAAATTCAGGAACAAATGAGAACAGAAGTAATTGAGATCTATCAGTCTGGTAAAGGTTATAAAGCCATTTCTAAAGCTTTGGGACTCCAGCAAACCACAGTGAGAGCCATTATCCACAAATGGCAAAAACATGGAACAGTGGTGAACCTTCCCAGGTTTGGCCGGCCGACCAAAATTACCCCAAGAGCGCAGAGACGACTCATCCGAGAGGTCACAAAAGACCCCAGGACAACGTCTAAAGAACTGCAGGCCTCACTTGCCTCAATTAAGGTCAGTGTTCACGACTCCACCATAAGAAAGAGACTGGGCAAAAACGGCCTGCATGGCAGATTTCCAAGGCGCAAACCACTGTTAAGCAAAAAGAACATTAGGGCTTGTCTCAATTTGGCTAAGAAACATCTCAATGATTGCCAAGACTTTTGGGAAAATACCTTGTGGACTGATGAGACAAAAGTTGAACTTTTTGGAAGGCAAATGTCCCGTTACATCTGGCGTAAAAGGAACACAGAATTTCAGAAAAAGAACATCATACCAACAGTAAAATATGGTGGTGGTAGTGTGATGGTCTGGGGTTGTTTTGCTGCTTCAGGACCTGGAAGGCTTGCTGTGATAGATGGAACCATGAATTCTACTGTCTACCAAAAAATCCTGAAGGAGAATGTCCGGCCATCTGTTCGTCAACTCAAGCTGAAACGATCTTGGGTGCTGCAACAGGACAATGACCCAAAACACACCAGCAAATCCACCTCTGAATGGCTGAAGAAAAACAAAATGAAGACTTTGGAGTGGCCTAGTCAAAGTCCTGACCTGAATCCAATTGAGATGCTATGGCATGACCTTAAAAAGGCGGTTCATGCTAGAAAACCCTCAAATAAAGCTGAATTACAACAATTCTGCAAAGATGAGTGGGCCAAAATTCCTCCAGAGCGCTGTAAAAGACTCATTGCAAGTTATCGCAAACGCTTGATTGCAGTTATTGCTGCTAAGGGTGGCCCAAACAGTTATTAGGTTCAGGGGGCAATTACTTTTTCACACAGAGCCATGTAGGTTTGGATTTTTTTTTC
>JANRMT010062837.1:72479293-72497460 GCA_026402145.1 Polypterus bichir lapradei | reverse complement strand
TCGTGGTACACTGCAGAGCTATAGCGCGTCTTTATGTGAAAACAGCCATGTCAGATGGGGTTGTATGGATTGATTCTGAACGTGACTGAGAGAATGAAAAGTGAATTAAAAAAAAAAAAAAAAAGGCTAACCTTTACAAGGATCATAAATTGCACCGGCTGTTACAGACTGAAATCAAATGTATGCTTTTATTCTAAAATAGTAAGACTAAGAGCAGTTTACTTCTCAAAATGGAATGGTGCAGGATCAAACTCGTGACCTTCTGATTCCCAGGCAGGAACTGATTCTATTGCACCACGGAGGCAGTTACAATAAACAGGTGTGAATTTCGCATGTTAAGGCGGCTTTTTGTTTCTGCAGTTATATTTTTGAATAAAAGCACAATTGTTGTGTTATATTTGTACCTTTTGTGAAAATATTTCTTTGATATTTGGACTTAAGGCTTTCATACATTATATAGTTTATGCCTACATTTTGTCATCTACTACTAGAATATAAAAAACATTTCTGTTTTAACAATGTGTTTACACAGATTACTGTAGAAACGGAACAGACATGAAATGTGTGTGTTCCAAATAACGATCTATTATTTCCACTCTAAAACTCCACTTTACTCCCAGATACTCAATCAAGGCAAGAGCTGGGAAAAAGTTTGTGCACGTTCTAAATTGGTGGGGGGATGGAATAGCCAGCTGCTCCTAGCTTCTCTTTATCAGCACATTTAGAAGACAAAGGACGCTGGCGGAGAGGTGTGAAGGGATTGAAGATGCGATTTAAGGTGGGACGGAATTACGAGTTTTTTCGTAGGCTCTGGTAATTCTAGTGTTAAGTAAAATTCTAGAGAAGGCAGTCATTTTGCAGTTAAATGACCACCACAATAAACATGCTATTCTTGATAAATTTCAGTCAGGTTTTAGAACAAATCACAGCACAGAAACTGCACTTGTTAAAGTAGTAAATGACTTGCGGGTAAATGCAGACAGAGGCCATTTATCTGTTCTCATCCTCTTAGATCTGAGAGCCGCATTTGACACCATTGATCACAATATTCTTAGAAATCGCCTTAGTCAGTGGGTGGGCCTCTCTGGCAGTGTCTTAAATTGGTTTGAATCCTACCTGGCAGGGAGAAAATTCTTTGTTAGTTGTGGTAATTACAACTCAAAGACACATGATATTCTATATGGTGTTCCACAAGGCTCTATCCTGGGTCCGCTGCTCTTCTCAATCTATATGCTTCCGTTAGGTCAGATTATCTCAGGTTACAATGTGAGTTACCACAGCTATGCTGATGACACACAGCTGTACTTATCAATAGCACCTGATGACACTGACTCTCTCGATTCACTAACACAATGTCTTACTGGTATTTCTGAATGGATGAATAGTAATTTTCTCAAGCTAAATAAAGAGAAAACTGAAATTTTAGTGATTAACAATAATGGATTCAATGAGGTTATCAGAAATAAACTTGATGCATTAGGATTAAAAGTTAAGACGGAAGTAAAAAACTTAGGGGTAACTGTTGACTGTAACCTGAATTTTAAATCGCATATTCATCAGACCACTAGGACAGCATTTTTTCACTTAAGAAACACAGCAAAAGTTAGACCTCTTATATCATTGAAAGATGCTGAGAAATTATTTCACGCTTTTGTTTTCAGTCAACAAGATTACTGTAACGCACTCCTCTCAGGACTACCCAAAAAAGACATTAATCATTTGCAACGAGTGCAGAATGCAGCTGCTAGAATCCTAACTAGGAAAAGAAAATCCGAACACATTTCTCCAGTTTTGATGTCACTACACTGGTTACCTGTGTCTTTCAGAATTTACTTTAAAATTCTGCTTATGGTTTATAAAGACTTAAATAATCTCGCTCCATCTTATATATCAGAATTTTTGACACCCTATTTTCCAAATCGTAACCTTAGATCCTCAAATGAGTGTCTCCTTACAATTCCAAAAGCTAAACTTAAAAGACGTGGTGAGGCGGCCTTCTGCTGCTATGCACCTAAAATCTGAAATAGCCTGCCAATAGGAATTTGCCAGGCTAATACAGTAGAGCACTTTAAATCACTGCTGAAAACACATTACTTTAACTTGGCCTTCTCATAACTTCACTTTAACTTAATCCTGATACTCTGTGTGTTCAATTCATCATAACTATTCATGGTGGCTCTAAAATCCATACTGACCCCAACTCTCTCTTCTGTTTCTTTTTCCGGTTTCTTTGTGGTGGCGGCCTGCGCCACCACCACCTACCCAAAGCATCATGATGCTCCAACATTGATGAACTAAAAGCCAGAAGTCTACGTGACCATCATCATCAAGTCCTCCATGAGAACTCTAAATACAAAGAGGACTGGTTCATTTATGTTAGGTAGAATGCCCAGAGGGGAGTGGGCGGTCTCATGGTCTGGAATCCCTGCAGATTTTATTTTTTTTCTCCAGCCGTATGGAGTTTTTTTTTTTTTGTTTTTTCTGTCCACCCTGGCCATCGGACCTTACTCTTCTATGTTAATTAATGTTGACTTATTTTATTTTCTTACTGTGTCTTTTACTTTTCTATTCTTCATTATGTAAAGCACTTTGAGCTACATTTTATTGCATGAAAATGTGCTATATAAATAAATGTTGTTGTTGTTGTTCATTTGAACTTGACATCAACTAGATTAATAAGAGAGCACTGTGCTATGTATTCAAACTACCCATTAGTCATGGCGAATGTGTTGTATTGCATCAGCTTCTGTTCATTGTGGTTACCATGTTATTTTCAAATGTACCCTCACACCTTATAAGAAAGATCAAGGGGTCATAGTGGACTCATCACTATCTACATCAGGGGTCCTCAATCATGGTCCTAGAAGGCCACAGTGGCTGCAGGTTTTTACTCCAACCCAATTACTTAATAAGAAGCACTTATTGCTCAAGTGACACCTCTTCTTCACTTTAGGTGCCATGCTCGTTAGGATTTTGAACCCTTATTGCTTATTTTAGTCTTAAACAGCTGTATTCTTGGTTTTTAATTGCTCCTAATTAGCAATAACTTGCAAATGACAAGAGAGACCAGCATTTCTCCATTTAGCTTGTTGCCATTTACACCTGTGTGTATTTATGATGCACTATTGGGTTTAATTAAATACTTGGAAGGAAAGTGAAGAGAAAAATTACTCATCCATTTTAGCCTTTAGATCATTTGGATGATATCCTAGCCTTGATTACATCTTGCCTGAAGAAGGGGCCTGAGTTGCCTCGAAAGCTTGCATATTGTAATCTTTTTAGTTAGCCAATAAAAGGTGTCATTGTGCTTGGCTCTTCTCTACATTCATAATGGCTAACACGGTACAACACCCTAGTACTGATGATATCCTTAGAAAGGTGAAGAAAATCTAGGATATGAGAATGACCTGACATAGCAGAGTTAAAGCACTAATAAGCCATGAAATTAAATTATTGGCAAAAATTGCTTTCTAATTGAGCAACCGGGTTAGAAAAAAAGACCTGCAGCCACTGCGGCCCTCCACGACTGTGACCGAGGACCCCTGATCTACATTCATGTTTACAGAAAAGATGACGGTTAACAGGATGTTAGTTTATATATCACGATGTGTGGCGTACAAGTCAAGTGAGATTTTGCTCGAGTTATGTAACACACAAACAAGTACAGTGCACAGTTTTGGTCTCCATATTACAAAAAGGACATAGCAGTGGTACAGTAAGTCCAAAAAAGAGTGACTAGGCTGATTCCAGGACTGACAGGTAGGAACTGTATGGGGGATAAAGAAGTTGAACATTTTCAGGATAAGCCCACAGACATGTGACATGACTGAAGCATTTAAAATGAAAGTCATTAGTAAAGTGGACCCCAAGTTTTACTTTAAAATGAGTTCTTCAACAAGAACAAGGAGGCACAGTTGGAAACCAAATACATGTCAGAAAGAACCTTAAACACATGGAATAAATATCCAAATTGTGAGGTGGAAATTAGGAATTTAGAGACCTTCAAATTTCAGCTTCATGTTATTTTAGAAAGCTAGACAAATAGGATAGCTACCTTGTGGCTGATGCTGCTTTGGTAGACTGCAGCCTCCATGGTTCAGAAGTGATTTAAGTGTTTTTGAGAACATAATACATTTTTTTTGTTCATATTGCCTTTTTTTTATAAATTTTAGAAAATTGTGCAAAATTCTAACTCATCTCTAGAGGAGGCATAGTTACCCTTCCTCAAATATATGCTTGTCCCATCAGTTTAAAGTACTCTGCTAGCATGCTTTTCACTTACACAGTAAGAGAATTTTAATAATTGTACCCATGTAAGATGGTAATGTTATAGATCATGTGACCACAGTTTTGTTCAGTTTTTGTTCAATATAGTTTTTAATGTTTTTAGTATATAATGGCTATTTCTACTTGCATGAGGTCACAGAGAAAACAGGCTTCCTTATGCTTTGATCCATCAAGAAGATCCTTCACGGAGGAAGTATTGGTGGAAACTTCTGGCTGGCTAAAATAAAGGGTGCTCCAAGTTCTCCACTGTTGCCCATTTGTGTCATGTTAGGAACCTAGGGTGACCCTATTCCCTTCTTTATACTCTTTATTATGCAGACGTAACAAAAACGTCCCCAAATCTCATACACTTACCACATAATCAGGATTAACTGCTGCTATACTTAAAGTAGATACCCCCACTTCGTTTTACATCTGTAACCTCAGGCAGGAGAAAAAGGTTACACATTTATTCATGTACTACAGATAGTAAGTTTTATTATAACTAGTGCCATAAAAGCAAAAAGAAAGTAGTATTACAAACCATACAAGCTGATAGTGCTAGTTGTTTAGTGTCAGGCAGCACATAAACTTGTAGTTACACTGAATTCTCTTCTTAGCTACTTCAACTCTGCCAAGAGCCAAGCAGCCTGCCTGCCTCAATATGGCTGCCAAGAGAGAAATGGTTTTCTGAAGATGGAGAAACAGCAGAGAGAGATAGTTTCTTTGTTTCCTCTTTATGTTTTTGATATACCACCTGAACTAATAAGATAAACCCTGACTGCTTACTTCATACAAATCCTATTCAGTCAAACCCCATTCTAGTTCAGGTTTTCCTGATGGGGGTAGAAGTAATGTCATAAATTCTATCAACTTATCTCTTTCTTTGCAGACTATACAGGCCTGTTAATGGGCTGTCAGCTCAGGCTAGCTGGCCAGTTTCAAAGGTTTAATTATTTATTCCTGGGGATTCCCTGTAAAACTGGTTTCAAGTAGACTGATGAATGCCTCTAAACCCCAACCCATAGAAACACACATAGCATTATTGAATCTTTACGGAATTTTCAGTGACCCATTTAAAGAAAACAGTTTCTTTCTTTAAGTCACTAATATAATAAGAATAATCAAAACTTAAATGACAATGTACAATTATTAAAATATTAGGCTGAACTTATGAAACATTAGCATTACAAGCAGGGATACCCTAGCAGTAGAATGTCATTGAGCCTCTCTAATGAGTTGGACCAAAAAATCACAATGAAAGGAGAGGAAGGAGAACCCGAATTTGTGGAAGCTGCAACCAAAAAAGGAACCTTCTGCCCCCATTGTTTCAAGATATGTGGTTCCCCCACCTATCCAAGGTCATACATACAGTATAACCTTGATGAATGAGAATGATATTTATTCTGCATGACAGCATATTAAGAGATTGGCTTATATTTTATTGTAGGTGGTACTGCCAATGTTTGTTTCATTGTGGGCAATTCTGAAGGCATAATGGCAGAACACAAATAAAGCAACTATTTCCCAAGAACACTCTCAAAATATTTCTTGATTCCACAAAATCCTGTATATTTTTCACTTCAATTCCATTTTCCTCATATGTTTGTTTTTATTATTGAATTTAAACTATGTTAAGAAAAGTTGCCCTTTCATGCTCACATTTAACAATAAGACAAGGTCCTCTCTAATCCCATACAAATATTTATGCAATGGATGTCTTTTCATTCTATTTATTCAGACTTTTCTCCTTTGTAGTATGTTTGTTTGTTTTTTTTTTAACTCCAAGGTTTTTATTTATATGCAGATCCCTGTCCTTTTGCTTACTAAAAGTAAAATAAAAGCATAATGCTATGACAAAATATTGAAGTCAATGGAGTTAAACATTACCTTCAAGGTGACTATAGCTGAGTGCTTACATCATAAAAGAAAATGATCATTAACAAGGAAAAAAGTGTGAGTGCACTATAAATAACTCTATTCATCTTCATAGAGATAAAAGAAAAACACATTTGATGATAGCTTTCCTCCTTGAATTGTTGCTTACACTCGACAACTGGCCTTCAACAATGGATTTCATTTTTCTTAATGTTAAAATTAAGGGATTTTATGACTGGCTGGTTTTAATTTCCTCTGAAATGCTTAATTGTGGCAATATTATAAAAATTCAAAGAGTTTAGTTGTACGCCTGGAGTCCTCAGCTGAAATACAGAACACTTTCATTGCAGATCTAACTTGTAAAAAAAACCATGTAGTCGAAACAAGAGACAAACATTAAAGCAAACTGTGAATTTTGGAGGGTATAGACTGTGGTTCGCAGAGCTCATGGAATGTATAAATTGAACACTGAAATGGTTTGGATGGAAAAAACTATTGATTTGGAAAAAATATGATTGTACTGAAAGCATATTTTCTCACGTTTCTGCTCCCCTGATAGCCAGAAAAAGTTAAATGATAAAATCCAGGGGTTACAAAATATTTACCTTAAGCAAACAGACCAAGATAGTCCTAGATAAAAAAGTACTGGCAAAAAGATGGGGGTAAGCTGGTCAAAATTTGAAAACTCAGGCAAAATGTATTTCCTGAACCTCCCCTCCTAGCATACAGACAACCACCAAACCTTCAGCAACTAATTATCCGAAGTTCCCTAAATGAACCAAAAGAAAATGGCACATCTCCCTGCCTACAGAAAAGATGTAAAACATGTGCCCACATCTACAATACAGACCATATAGTTATACCAAACTGCTGACTTGAACATCACATAAAGGGATCATTTTCCTGCAGTTCACCTAATGTGGTCTACCTAATTCTCTGCATGAAATGTCCTGACACTGCACTCTATGTGGGAGAAACTGGACAAACACTCCGCCAGAGAATGAATATACACAGATTCCACATTAAACGTAGTAACACAGATGTTCCTGTAGCAGCCCACTTCAACAGCCATGGACACTGTAAGAGGGACTTTAAAGTCATAGTGCTTATGGGCAACTTCAAAACACAGCAAGATAGAAAAGAATGGGAAGTTAAACTCATGTTAAAATTTAATACATTACAACATGGCTTGAACAGAGACAAGAGTTTTATAAGCAGGTATCAGGACTGTTTGCATCTCTCAGACTGACACACATAACCTATCTACAGACCCACATTGTTTTGAAAAACTCATCACAAACTTCAAAGGACTTTGTTGGACAGTTATCTTATCTAAAGATCTTGACCATACATTGTTCCTCTCTCTCCTGTTTAATTAATCTTAGCCTGAATGAACCTATTAATTTTCTACATTAAGATTTTTCATTTAAAGATTTACCATTGTTGTTTCTTGTCCTAGTGTGTGGATATAAACACAGGAAACTTCAGTTTCTGTATTACATCTTGCCTGAAGAAGGGGCCTGAGTTGCCTCGAAAGCTTGCATATTGTAATCTTTTTAGTTAGCCAATAAAAGGTGTAATTTTGCTTGGCTTTTCTCTACAGTCATAATGGCTAACACGGTACAACACCCTAGTACTAAAAACTCAGGCAAAAAGGTTGGTTGATGCAATACTTGGCATTGTATCTTTCAGTTTCTTTAAATTAAAAAGCAGTGAAGCAAATTGTGTCAAATGGGAAAAGGCATCCCTCCTTCTCCTGAAGTGTTTAATGATCTGAATGAATTTCTTCATAAGGTAATATAAGCTTGATTGTAAACCAGAGTTCTGGTCAGGTGTGCTTATACAGTATGAAACTACTATATGACTTCACACTTGTGAGAAACTAATGGCAAGACAGAGACACAGAATATCTAAGATACCATCTGTTCCAGCAAAGCCTGTCTTTCGATGACCAATACCAACCTCTCATAACCAAAGTGTAACCCACTTATTTCAACAAAGTTTGTAGCTTTGTGTTGTGTCGATGCACCAACTCAGAATTTAAGAAATTCAAAACAGGTTGGATTCTCCTATGCGGGCTGACCACACAGCCAACAAAGCTACAAAGAGTAAGTGAATATGGAGTAAAAATACTTGTATATCTGCCAGCAATCCGGTATACATTTCTAGTTTATTACATGTCTTTGTTTCAAATGAATCAAACAACATTTCTTGCCAAGACGTCAATCAAACACCTATCGAAAATATACAGAATACAATCTGATAGGGTTCATTTTAAAATTCACTCCCTATTTATTTATCAAGAACTAGCTGATTACCCAGTGGTTTCACTCACTGGGTGCAAGGGAAAAAAATAAAATGTAGTATATAAATTATTAAACAGTAAAACATTAACATGTAAGAAGTAAAGATACATTGAGCAGTACTGGAGTTCTTTCGGGTAAAGTACATTTTAAAGGTGCTATAACACAACAGGTAAGTAGTACTAACAGCAGCTTAAATGTATTTGGATCATCTCTCGGTAGCAGATCCCTTGTGAAAGGCGCTACATGACCGATGTGGTATAGAAATTACATTTTGTATGTGATCCTCCAAATTTCTGCCTGACAATGTTGCACTATGTGCCTATGATTTAAGAGAAAAATTATTCTGAGAAATGTGGACACTGCCGTTCCGTGCTTAATGAGCAGAAGGTCCAAACAATTCCCAAGTCCAATACTTTACATGAAGAGGTCGGTACATCTTCTTAGATGTAAACCCTACATGTTGTTAAAAGAATTCATCACAAAAGCAACCTTGAATGTTGCGGGGTTTTAGTGACCCGAACTCACTTTAAGGGACAGTAAGTAGTTATGCAGCGCAATTTACAAAGAGAGTCTTGCTTCAATGGCGCCAATTACACTCATTCGCACCAGGAGTCGACAGGGCACTCGAAGTGTCACAAACAGTACGAGAAGAGAAGAAGAGAGGATGCTGCCCGAAACTGCAAAGCTCTCGACCCGGTGTCGAAGCCCGACATTCCATGCCTTTCAGCATCCACTTTGTTCTCACAACCCGTCGTTGCTGAAGGCAGTCTTGTCTTCACATTGTTTACAGCTTGGCACAGTTAAAAAGTAGAAAGACGCAAAGCTGTTTTCCTCATCTCTTCTACTATCTAGTACTGGCAATTAAAAAAGTCAAAGTCAAAGTGAACTTTATTGTCATCTCAACCATATACAAGTACACAGATAGATGAAATTGCAAAGCTCAGGGTCTACAGTGTAACATGATGTGCAAATAATAAATTAAAAATAGAATTAAAATTTAAAAATTAAAAATTAAAACACAAACAAGACAAGACATTATGCAAAGATAGGGCAAATAAGTAGCAGCAATATTGAAGTGTAAGATATGTAATATAATAAATAAATAATAGATATAGATAATACAGAAATTATCAGTGTATGATAATAGTTGTTTAAGACGTGTGTAAACAATGACAGGTCAGAATGTTTCACAGTAGAAGGATATCAAGAGTGTCAAAATACTTAAAGGTCAGTATGAGATTTTCAGTTCTTTTCTACATGCACACTCATCTTTGCAGGACAGTGGTTTTCATGTATAAAAGTTCTGTTTTTAAAGGTGGTTGAGGCTGTGTGGAAGGTCCCAGGGGGCAGCCTGGTGTTAAGGAGTCTAACAGCTTGGGGGTAAAAACTCTCCTGCAACCTGGCAGATTTGGCTTTGATGCTGCAATATCTTATCTTGGATGGCAGAAGTGTGAAAAGTCCATGTGAGGGGTGTGAGGGGTCCTGCACAATGCTGCAGGCCTTGCGGACACTGCGTCTGTAAAATATGTCCTGTAGTGAAGGGAGAGGCACCCCAATAATGTTCTGTGCTGTCTTCACTATCCTTTGCAGGCGCTTGCAGTCGGATATGTTGCAGTTTCCATACCAGACAGTGATGCAGCTGGTCAGGGCACTCTCCATGGTACCTCTGTAGAACATGGTGAGGATGGAAGGGGGAAGACGTGCTCGCTTCAGCGTTACAATGTGGCAGTTTCCGTGGCAGTCACATGGACAAATAAATAAAACTTTTCTGTCAGAACGTGCCTGGCGGCGGAAGGCTCAGCGCTGGAGTTCAGATTTGAGGGTTGGGAGAGGGCGACGCAGGGCGCATTTCTATGGGATAGATCGGCGTGTTTGTATTTATTTCTTTTCAATATCAGTAAAATAACTCACACAAATAATAACAATTCATAAAGACGATATAAAAATGGCATCCACAAACGAAGTGATTAGTTCCTGTATTATAATATGTTCTGTGGTCATGCGTAATTTCCATTTCGCGTGGTCATACGTAATTTCCGTTTCAAACGCTGAAAGAATTTTATATATATATAGATATCATAAATATGTTGTAGTCTGCATTTGACTTCAGATAGCTAGATAGAAAATAAAGTTTAAATCAGTAAATGTTTGCAAGTCCAGAATCAAACACACAATATACTGTACATAGTGTACATTCTATCAATTTTTTTTTAAATTAATGTATTGTAAACAGAAACCAAAAACAAGCAAATCCCCACCCTACTGGCACACAACAGCCTCACCCCATCCAACCCGAGATGGCTAACTAAACAGAAGCACAATGAAAAAAGTTGATGAATAAACAGACACACACACACACACACACACACACACAGCAAAGCGAAAGAAACAAAAAAAAAAACAAAGAAAGAAAGGTGGACAGGGGAACCTGCCTCATGGATCAGCCCTAACCAGCTCTTTAATAACAGAACAGCATGATGACAGTTTTGGATAGTGGAGCTGGAAGAGTTGTTGATCCGAGATGCAGAAAGTTCAAGAAGGGTAAGATGGTAAAATAAAAACTTCCATACTGCAGGAAAGACAAGAGCAGGAGATTTCCAGCGAGAGGCTAAAAGCAATTAAAAACAAATAAAAACCATTAAAAGCCTCCCCTGGGAGAAAAAAAGAGGGAAGTGAGAAAAAAAAAAGTTTCAGGAGGAGAAGAACTTAACGGGACAAAGGAAATGGGACAGAAACAGAGTGATTCAGCCACATAGCGTCAGAGAGCCATAGCCAGAGGACATTCCCATTGTAATTGTATGTGGAGGAAGATGCCTGGGACTTTAAGAAGGCAAAGATGACATAGGAGATTGAGTTCTTATCCCATTAGATGTCATCTCAGAAGGGTAGGGTACAGTCTATGGTGAAATTTAAATTGTATGGACTGCTAGTTGGGATTTCTAGAGCAATTTTTAATATTCAGACAGATTTGGATAATGGATGGATGGATTTCTTTAATTTTAAATTTTCATTCTTTTTTAGTCATTCTGGTGTGTATGTGTGGGTGTGTGTGTGCGTATATACGTATGTTTATCTATCTACCTGTTTATGTATTTATTTATTTAAAGAGCATCTGTTAAAAGCCAAATGTCCCCCGGGACAAATAAAGTTCAATTTAAACAGGTGGTTTGTCAGCACAATGCAGAGGATGTGGAAAGGTCTGTTTGGCAATCAGACATGTTTGGGAGAGTTTTGAGGGCAGCTTTGCAGAGGAGGGAGTAGACGCTAGACACCAGGTTTGGACTTAGGAGAAAGGGTTGAAGCAATTAAGTACAGGGGATGAACTGAAAGAGGGGAAGAGCAGTGGGGTCCACATGTCTTGAGCACAGGCCCACGTTATATACAGAAGAATTATAAAATAGAATGGGTGGGATACCTCACTGAAAGAGAAAGGAACCTTTCCAGTCCTGAGTCAGTACATATACCTCCTAGCACAGCTACATTAGACTAACACTAAGGTGAGGAGGAAAACAGGATGGCCTTCCCCAGGGTACAATTAATGTGTAACATTAAGATTGTCATGCACTTGTATAAAAATTTACTGAAAAGGTAGTACAAAGAAATATAAATTCTGGTTGTTACTGCTAATCTAAAAACATCTAAGCTGCATCGAGTACAAAATCAGAGGAGCCGTCAGGGCCCAGACAACTATTAGTAAATTATCAGTGATGAGAGCGAAATTGAATTAGCAGCAAAAGTTAAGAGTTTCACTTTGTAAAATGTCAAATTCATGCCATAGACCCGGGAAGAAAGATATTTAGTATTTATAACCCCAGTCCCCCAATATTTTAATCTCATCTGCAACCTTGTGGCAGTGCTGATACAGAGACTTCAATGCATATCAGGCAACAGCGTACTGGGGCTCAGAGGAGGACATGTAGATCTGCACACATAAAGTTTAAATCACATGATCTTATCTACGACCGCAGCAACATCTCTTTTTTATTAATTAATTTAGATAATAATTTCATAGCCTTGCTGGATTACAGTATTTGTCTAGGAGAATGTCTTTTACATGGTCGTATTTAGCCATGTTGAATTTCTAAAAGACAAGGTAAGTTGTTTTGCTTATCACTATTGTATTTTACATAATCTATGGAGTGAGATTCGAACCACCAGACAAAGACAGTGGTGAGTTCCGTTTCCATGTGTTTGTTATTTTTAACATTATAATGGGAACATCAGCTTATTGTCATATTGTGGTAGACTTCCATGTTTGGACACCTCTGTTTTCTAGTACAGATAGAAATAACTGCTGTTACTAGTCATGTCATAAACCCTGCCCCTTTAAAAATGGAGGCACATAAAAACTCAAAATATATAGTTAGGATTTATGCTTGCTTTTTGACCCCATATTATTTCTTCATTTCTTTCTTATTTTGATTTGACAATCAAGGTAAAAACATCCTTATGATATTCTGAACGGACACAGGCTCCAGGTCAGGTCTTTTTCTTAAACCCCATTTTGGCTCAGTCTTCTCCTGGTTTTCTTTCCTTAACCCCAGCCATTAGATATATTGTGTGAAATAACTTTTTCATTAAAGCTGGAGGTTAAATTATAAAAAAAAAAAAAAAAAAAAATGATATTTGGAAAAACAAAAGGCCCTTCAACAAAGATTTAGAAGTGTGAGGCAGCCATGGGACCCTTTGCAACAACACCAAGTCTCTTTTTGATCGTACGGACATACTGATATTTCAGATTAATATATGATCATTTGGTCTGGTTTTTCAGAATATTTTAAAATAGGTTTTGCCACTGTATGCTTGAAAGTTATGACCTTGTCATTGAACGGGAAAAATTAGTCATTGGATGTTAACATAAAAATGAGTGTGGGCAATAGTGTCCTTGCCAAAAAACATTTACATTAATGAGTCTATATTTCAATAAAAGAAGGGCATAAAGATTATTCTGCTCTTCTCCCATAATTACATATTCAGAAAAGAGAAGTATAATGCCACTTTTGTTTTCTCAGAAGCAAAGTGTCAACTAACAATCTGTTATTTCTGAACTTTGTTTCAATGCCATATTGTCCTTGTGAAAGTATATGAAGTGTACAGCACTAAAGCACAAAAGTGCAAAGTGATCATAATCTTGATTAGCATTAGTTTCATTATGTCACCAAGCGCAGATAATAGAACAGCTTAAGTCAAGTCAGCCTAATTCTGTAGCTGTCCTTGGCTTTGAAATGTTAGAGCTTCACTATCCAGGGTGTTGCAGCCTCAGCTGACTACTATTTTTGCACTAGACCAAATACCTAATACTCTGGAGATGTCAAATGTGAGTTATTTTATAAAAAGCTAATTGTAATTTTTGGGTCTATTGCTCTGAATGAAATAATAGATACGACAAAATTCATAACCTTTACTTGCCGTTAACATTAAGTGACAATATGTAAACTGATTTCTCTATTTGTGAATGATAAAATAGGATTGCATCATTAGATTCTAAAAAATATCTTCATGAAGGATCCACTTAATGAAGAGCAGTAAAGGAGGAAACATGGAACTTCGTTAGCTCTTTCTCATCAGGATGCCTAGTCCTATGCAACTAAAGTACGTCCGGATATCAGAAATTGTTGGTTTTCTAATTAAGTACTGAATTTAATACTAAGTACAGGAGAATGGTTCTTAATTACCATGCTGAGGCCACAGAATACAATTATAATTGTTTAAGTTAATTAACAGGAATCACATATTAGGTAAGCTTGACACCATAAGCTATTTTTAATCTACTCACTGAGCTCCAAACAGGAAATAAGAGGTATAATCAAGAAAGGATTTCAAGTAAAAGGTATAATTAACCTGTAATTTACAGTCAGCCCAAGTGACTCTACAGGAAGTGCGCTTATCTCACCCAATGTATAGAGTCATTTGTGGCAAACAAAGAGCAATCAATTGGGAAACACCTTGTTAGCAGAAATATATCTTCAGATTCAAACTCTTGGTATTTTGGGGCCATTATACTTTAGCATTTGCTCAGACTTTATTTCAAATAAATAGTAGCCACTTTAGCAGATATTCCTAACTAATACTGAGTTTAGCTCTCAAGCAACTTCTGATCTAAGCAAGTTTATTGGTCACGGACTATACAGGTTTGGTAAAATCATTGCATGGTGATGCTTTTCTTTGTGCTACAGCCATTCATTCAACACTGAATCAGTTTAATCCAGTTCATGATCATGGGATTCAAGCACAGGGCAAAAAACAACTCTGAACGGGAGCACCAGCACACCACAGGACACATTCAAGCATACAACCACACTGGCCAATGTACAGTCACTAATAAACCATGCCTACACTTCATTTAGAAGACAAAGTACATGGAAGAAAAGCCTCATAGATATGATATCTCAGGACTATGAAGCCACGAGGCAGGAGTTTTAACCACTGTATCTACAGGGTTTTTACATATTATTTGGAGGTAGTTGTTAACTATGAAATATTTGCTTGACCACAATCCATAGAAGCTCATCTAGGAGGCCACCGCATTAAAATGAGATCAGTCAATGCTGATACTATTCCAGGATTTTTGTAGCCTTGGTACATTAAGAGCACACCTGTTGGGGACTCCCTCGTTCAGCTGAGAGACTTCAATGCTCACGTGGGCAATGAAAGAGAGATCTGGAAGGGCGTGATTGGGAGGAATGCCCCCCCCCCCCCGATCTGAACCAGAGTGGTGTTTTGTTATTGGACTTCTGTCCCCGTCATGAGTTCTCCATAATGAACAGCATGTTCCGGCATAGGGGTGTCAATATGTGCACCTGGCACCAGGACTCCCTAGGCCTCAGTTTGATGGTCGACTTCATGGTCGTGTCATCGGACTTGCAGCTATATGTCTTATCAGGCTATCGGGCGAAGAGAGGGGCGGAGCTGTCAACTGATCACTACCTGGTAGTGAGTTGGCTTTGATGGCAGGGGAGGATGCCAGTCAGGCCTGGTAGGCCCAAACGTATTGTGAGGGTCTGCTGGGAACGTCTGGCAGAGTCCCCTGTCAGAAGTAGCTTCAACTCCCACCTCTGGCAGAACTTTGACTATGTCCCGAGGGAGGTGGGGGACATTGAGTCTGAATGGGCCATGTTCTGTGCCTCTATTGTTGAGGCTGCGGACCGGAGCTGTGGCTGTAAGGTGGTCAGTGCCTGTCGTGGCAGCAATCCCCGAACCCGTTGGTGGACACCGGTGGTGAGGGATGCCGTCAAGCTGAAGAAGGAGTCCTACAGGACCTTTTTGTCCTGTGGGACTCTGGAGGCAGCTAATAGGTACCGGCAGGCCAAGCAGAATGTGGCTTTGGTGGTTGCTGAGTCAAAAACTCAGGCATGGGAGGAGTTTGGGGAGGCCATGAAGAACGACTTCCGTACGGCTTCGAGGAGATTCTGGTCCACCATCCGACATCTCAGAAGGGGGAAGTGGTGCAGTGTCAACACTGTGTATGGTGGGGATGGTGCGCTGCTGACCTCAACTTGGGATGTTGTGGGTCAGTGGGGGGAGTACTTCAAAGACCTCCTCAATCCCACTAACATGCCTTCCAATGAGGAAGCAGAGCCTGGGGACTCAGAGGTGGGCTCTCTAATCTCTGGGACTGAGGTTACCGAGGTTCTCAAAAAACTCCTTGGTGCAGGACCCCGGAGGTGGATGAGATACGCCTGGAGTTGCTCAAGGCTCTGGATGTTGTAGGACTGTCTTGGTTGACACGCCTCTGCAACATCGCAACATCGCATGGACATCGGGGACAGTGCCTCTGGATTGGCTGACCGGGGTGGTGGTCCCCCTCTTTAAGAAGGGGGACCGGAGGGTGTGTTCCAACTACAGCCTCCCTGGAAAAGTCTATTCGGGGGTCCTGGAGAGGAGGGTCTGTCAGATAGTCGAACCTCAGATTCAGGAGGAACAGTGTGGTTTTCGTCCTAGTAGCAGAACAGTGGGCTAGCTCTACACCCTTGGCAGGGTCCTGGAGGGTGCATGGGAGTTTGCCCAACCAGTCTACATGTGTTTTGTGGACTTGGAAAAGGCGTTCGACCATGTCTCTTGGGGAATCCTGTGGGGGGGTGCTCCTGGAGTATGGGGTACCAGACCTCCTGATAAGAGCTGTTCGGTCCCTGTACAACCAGTGTCAGGGCTTGGTCCGCAATGCCGGCAGTAAGTCGAACCTGTTTCCAGTGAGAGTTGGACTCCGCCGGGGCTGCCCTTTGTCTCTGATTCTGTTCATAACTTTTATGGACAGAATTTCTAGGCACAGTCAGGGCGTTGAGGGGGTCCGGTTTGGTGGGCTCAGGACTGGGTCACTAAATTTGGAGATGATGCTGTCTAGTTTGCTTCATCAGGCCGTGATCTTCAGCTCTCACTGGATCGGTTCGCAGCTGAGTGTGAAGCAGATGGGATAGGAATCAGCACCTCCAAATCTGAGACCATGGTCCTAAGCTGGAAAAGGGTGGATTGCCCTCTCAGGGTTGGGAGTGTGATCCTGCCCCAAGTGGAGTAGTTCAAGTATCTCGGGGTCTTGTTCATGAGTGAGGGAAGAATGGAGCAGCAGATCGACAGGTGGATCGATGCAGCATCCGCAGTGATGTGCGCTCTGCAGCGGTCTGTCGTGGTGAAAAAGGAGCTGAGCTGGAAGGCAAAGCTCTCAATTTACCGGTCGATCTATGTTCCTACCCTCACCTATGGTCATGAGCTGTGGGTAGTGACCGAAAGAACGAGATCGCGAATACAAGCGGCTGAAATGAGTTTTCTCCACAGGGTGTCTGGGCTTTCCCTTAAAGATAGGATGAGAAGGTCGGTCATCCTGGGGGGAGCTCAGAGTAGAGCCACTGCTCCTCCGCATCTAGAGGAGTCAGATGAGGTGGCTCGGGCATCTGATCAGGATGCCTCCTGGACACCTCCCTGGTGAGGTGTTCTGAACACGTCTATCCGGGAGGAGGCCCTGGGGAAGACCCAGGACATGCTGGAGGGACTGTCTCTCGGCTGGCCTGGGAACACCTAGGGATTTCCCCAGAAGAGCTAGCAGAAGTGGCCAGGGAGAGGGAAGTCTGGGCATCTCTGGTCAAGCTGCTGCACCCACGGCCCAATCTCGGATAAGCGGAAGAGGATGGATGGATGGATGGTACATTAAAAATTACCCTATGGAAAATACTATTCACCAGCTGGTAGGTACACTGATGGCAAAAATGCTCATACATCATTCAGACATCAAAGCATTCCTTTACTATAAATCAAAAAATCCTTTCCATCAGTATATCAATAGAAACAGAGGAACAAATGAACACAAAGCAACAAAATAAGAATAAATCTCACATCACATTTCAAATGAGAAAAATATGTTTGTGATGGTGAAGTTCACAAATGACTTCATTAACACACCTGCTCTTTACAAAAGCCTCTAATGTACAAGTCATTTTATAGAACTGGCACTCTAAATTCTGGCTTGCACCAGCCCCACAAACCTCTTGAGCAAATCACTCTCTCTGTCTGATCTGACCTTCTCCTTCCAAGATTTATAAATGGCTAACTTTGCCTGCCCCATCAGAAAATTCAGAACTCCACATTCACCTTGATTCCCTTTATTCCCATAAACACAATAAATAACTATTAAAATAAAAGTTAAGCTAAGAACATGCAAAAGACAAATTCTGAAACAGAACAGACAGCAGTGAAAGACAATCTGTCTCCACACAAAATGGAGTGACA